>JABWTJ010000364.1:0-515000 GCA_016801875.1 Solanum sitiens | reverse complement strand
TTACCTACTACCTACACAAACTAACACATTTGTTGTTTGAGTTATTTTTCTTTGTCAGGTACTCGAAACTGATTTGTGTTGATTAGTTGTTGAACATTTAAAGTTTTCAAAGATTACTTTCCCAATCGAAATTTATTGAAAGAAAGAAGAAAAATGACTGAGAATAATGAGAATACCAGCTTGTTTTCGTTAACCTTTGAGGGGGAACTACGTTTGACCTAATTCCTGCTCCAACGGGATACGTAGGCGCCACAATGGCTCGGTCATATACCCAGTAAGATTTCCATTTTTCACTTTATAATGGAAACTGGGACAGAATTTTTGAGAGGATCTCAAAAATTCATTTGAAGATGGACTTCTTCAACAAGTCAACACTGAAATACCAAAATGCAACTGGTAGATTTTTGGGTGAATCTCAAAATTCCAAGATGATATTTTATGGAGAATCATGTTGAAATGTGCAATTGGGACAAATTTTTGAGATGATCTCAAGAATTCCACACAACCATGTCCGTTGTTAAAAGTCTTATACTATCGAGGCAAACTGGGACAGAGTTTTGAGGAGGGGCCTCAAAATTCCAGAATGAGCAACCTCAGAATTAATAAAGCAAGTTACTAGAGTTAAATATATTTCAGACTGAGACAGATCAAGACTGTTTTACAAAGGACGGGCGATCGTGTAAGCCAACCGCATGAAAGAGCGTGGAGACAAGATCAACACAAATCAGTCTTTCAAACTAAGAATTTTTCTTTGAATGCAGGAACATCGAAGTCACAAAAATGGCTATATAAAGACATCAAGAGTGTCAAAAAGCGTCATTTGCACCCATCGTGGCCTCATCAACAAGACTTAGAAAACCTTCCATCTCATTTTATCTCTATTTTGCCTCAAGAGATTTTTAAACAATTTTTTTATTTTGCAGGAATGTTGAAGACAAACGCTGACATATTATGTCAAAGTTTTAAGAAAACAATGTGTGAGAGGGTCGCTAGTGGCAAGTCATAATCAAAGTTACAGTTGGGCTCATTAAAGCCTAATCTCGATAAGCCAAGTGACTCAATTTCTTTACTTCATCATCGATACTAACGTTTGGTGTCGAGCTTTGCAGGTGATAATATGAGTAAAGCCAGTATCGTATGTGAAATCGACAGATGATCAAAAGTGACACTAACTTAGAAGTGTTGCAAGGAAAAATCATCGAGTTCATCACATCACAAAGATGTTGGTGACCCGCAATATTTCCTTGATAGTCGAAGTTATCGAATTGTTACAAGTCTTTGTTAACAATTGGAAACGTCAACAACAAACTTAAATTTGTTGAGTTTGTCATGGAAGGCAAAAGTGTCTTTAATCTTCATGTGAATGAATTAAGTAATTCACCTCGATGATCTGTCTATAAAGAGAGAATCATAATCGCGACGTGTATATACGTCAATTTAGTTTTTAGTACGTTTGTCATGTAGCAATTTAGGCATACATGTTTCTTAACGATGTCACAGTCAAAATTCCTACTTTGTTGGGCATCCACCCCATAAGTGGATTATGTGTTTTGATTGGCCAATCAAAAACTTTAACATATAGTTTTGTTGGGCGATCCACCCCATAAGTGGTTCATATATTTGTTTTTCCATTTTAGGTTCTTATTCTTGAATTATATTGGAATATTATCGAGTATCCACCTCGTTACAGTGGGAATATTATCGAGCATCCACCTCGTTACAGTTGGAATATTATCGAGCATCCACCTCGTTACAGTTGGAATATTATCGAGCATCCACCTCGTTACAGTTGGAATATTATCGAGCATCCACCTCGTTACAGTTGGAATATTATCGAGCATCCACCTCGTTATAGTTGGAAAATTATCGAGCATCCACCTCGTTACAGTTGGAATATTATCGAGCATCCACCTTGTTACAGTTGGAATATTATCGAGTATCCACCTCGTTACAGTTGGAATATTATCGAGCATATTATCGAGCCATCCACCTCGTTACAGTTGGAATATTATCGAGCCATCCACTTCGTTACAGTTGGAATATTATTGAGACATCCACCTCGTTACAGTTGGATAATTATTGAGCTAGCTTGCTTGTTGCAAAGATCACCAGAGTTTGCCATGCAAAAAACAAGCAATGATATCTCCGAATCCTCAATAAGTCAAGACTGAAGATATTTTGATATTTGCAACTGGATAGAATTTTTGAGAGGATCTCTAAAATTCCACAATTTGCTTAGCGACAGTTGAAACATAAGCCGATACTGTTAACTGGGACAGAAATTTTGAGGATTGCCTCAAAATTTCAAACATGGATTTATCGACAAGTCTAGATTGGCTTTGAATACTCCCCATCGCATAATGAGATATACCTCCAAGCATCAGGCTCAGAGAAGTTAGCTAAGCCTGACGTGACATGACACTTGGCAGTGATCTTTTTTACATTTCAAAAAATTTATTTTCTTAAAATTTTTCCTTTTATGTTTCCTTTCTTTTGGCATAAAGAATTTTGTCTTATCTATCAATAGTTGGGAGATTAGGGAGATCAACCGGAGATAGCATGACAAGGAGCAGACAACTGAAGAAATCGGCACAGATCAGTTCGTTTTAAAACTAACAATTTTTCTGTGGATGCAGGTTTATAACTTTGCTTTGATATCAGCAAATTATTCCGATCGACGAATACGGAGAAGTAAAGGGAGGAGAAAGTTCTCCCAAAATTTAACGTAATTTTTTGTGGATGCAGGAATTATTTTATATTGCTTATATCGAAGATTTGGGAATGTGATTGGTTTATTTCATTCAATTCTCAAAAACATGAAGTCTATAATAAGCGACCATCTAATCTCAAAGATGAACCAAATAAAAACTCCGAAAAGGATAATTTATGGTTTTCGTCGTTGACGGCATCTGCATCACATTATCAGACATAATAGTGTCGCTACCCGGAGGGGTCATTTGTTTTGTTGTCGATCAAGACAATACACTACACGGAGGGGTCATTTATTTTATTGTTGATCAAGACAATACACTACCCGGAGGGGTAATTTATTTTTGTCGATCAAGACAGTACACTACCCGGAGATGTCATTTATTTTATTGTCGATCAAGACAATACACTACCCAGAGGGGTCACTTATTTTGTCGATCAAGACAATACACTACCCGGATGGGTCATTTATTTTACTTTCGATCAAGACAATACACTAACCGGAGGGGTCATTTATTTTATTGTCGATCAAGACAATACACTACCCGGAGGGGTCACTTATTTTGTCGATCAAGACAATACACTACCCGGAGGGGTCATTTATTTTATTGTCGATCAAGACAATACACTACCCGGAGGGGTCACTTATTTTGTCGATCAAGACAATACACTATCCGGATGGGTCATTTATTTTACTTTCGATCAAGCAATACACTAACCGGAGGGGTCATTTATTTTATTGTCGATCAAGACAATACACTACCCGGAGGGGTCACTTATTTTGTCGATCAAGACAATACACTACCCGGATGGGTCATTTATTTTATTGTCGATCAAGACAATACACTACCTGGAGGGGTCATTTATTTTATTGTCAATCAAGACAATACACTACCCGGAGAGGTCATTTATTTTACTGTAGATCAAGACAATACACTACCAGGAGGGGTCATTTATTTTATTGTCGATCAGGACAATACACTATCTGAAGAATTATTTTCAATTGAGACGATATGATTATCCATAAAATCAATATGTTGCTCAACTTAAGCACTATTTTCAGTTGTCACCAATGATGACATCAAGAGCGATATTCATGTATCGATGAAGATCATGCATCGCGAGTTAATATTCATACATCGCAAGAAGATTTTATACCTTGCGGAATTTATGCATTGCGGGAAGATATTCATGTCCCGCAGAAGATCATGCATCGCGAGTCAATATTCATGCATTGCGGAAGATCATGCATCGCGAGTCAATATTCATGCATCGCGGAAGATCATGCATCGCGAGTCAATATTCATGCATCGCGGAAGATCATGCATCGCAAGTTAATATTTATGCATCACATATTAATCGCGAGAAGATATTCATGCCTCGCAGAAAATTATACATCGCGAAAAGATTTCATACCTCGCTGATATTTATGAATCGCAAGAAAATGTCATACCTTGCGGAATTTATGCATTGCGGGAAGATATTCATGTCCCGCAGAAGATCATGCATCGCGAGTCAATATTCATGCATTGCGGAAGATCATGCATTGCGAGTCAATATTCATGCATCGCGGAAGATCATTCATCGCGAGTCAATATTCATGCATCGCGAGTTAATATTTATGCATCACATATTAATCGCGAGAAGATATTCATGCCTCGCAGAAAATTATACATCGCGAGAAGATTTCATACCTCGCTGATATTTATGAATCGCAAGAAAATGTCATACCTTGCGGAATTTATGCATTGCTGAAGATATTCATGCCCCGCAGAAGATCATGCATCGAGAGTCAAATTCATGCATTGCGGAAGATCATGCATTGCGAGTTAATATTTATGCATTACATATTAATCGCGAGAAGATATTCATGCCTCTCAGAAAATTATACATCGCGAGAAGATTTCATACCTCGCTGATATTTATGAATCGCAAAAAAATGTCATACCTTGCGGAATTTATACATTGCGGGAAGATATTCATGCCCCGCAGAAGATCATGCATCGAGAGTCAATATTCATGCATCGCGGAAGATCATGCATCGCGAGTCAATATTCATGCATCGCGGAAGATCATGCATCGCGAGTTAGTATTTATGCATCACAAGTTAATTGCGAGAAGATATTCATGCCTCGCAGAAATTATACATCGCGAGAAGATTTCATACCTCGCTGAAATTTATGCATCGCAAGAGGATTTCATACCTTGCGGAATTTATGCATTGCGGAAAGATATTCATGCCCCGTAGAAGATCATGCATCGCGAGTCAATATTCATGCATTGCGGAAAATCATGCATCGCGAGTTAATATTTATGCATAACAAGTTAATTGCGAGAAGATATTCATGCCTCGCAGAAAATTATACATCGCGAGAAGATTTTATACCTCGCTGAAATTTATGCATCGCAAGAGGATTTCATACCTTGCGGAATTTATGCATTGCGGGAAGATATTCATGCCCCGTAGAAGATCATGCATCGCGAGTCAATATTCATGCATTGCGGAAGATCATGCATCGCGATTTAATATTTATGCATCACAAGTTAATCGCGAGAAGATATTCATGCCTCGCAGAAATTATACATCGCGAGAAGATTTCATACCTCGCTGAAATTTATGCATCGCAAGAGGATTTCATACCTTGCGGAATTTATGCATTGCGGGAAGATATTCATGCCCCGTAGAAGATCATGCATCGAGAGTCAATATTCATGCATTGCGGAAAATCATGCATCGCGAGTTAATATTCATACATCGAGGGAAGATACACATGCCCCGTAAGGAATTATGCACTGCCAGAGAGAGAATTGGGCATCTGAAGAAAATATTCACCCATCGACATCAACTGCATCATTTTATTTTTGATAAAAGTAAACATCAAGAAGAACATCAAAGAGGACATCAAGATAAATATCAGCACACTGCATCTATTTTTATTTATTTCAACATCAAGTGAAGAATACATTGAAGATTGCATTACATACATAAGACATAAGCTCTATTTGCTTTACGTCAAACCGATCGAGTGGATGTCAAATGTCGAGGAGAAAAATTAAATGTCGACATGGTAAAAGACATTGTCTCCCTTTTTAATTGAGTTTTTATGCTGACGAGTTTTATCTCAGTCTTTGTCGAGAGAATCCGAAAGGATGAATTCTCCAAAAACAAACCACAGGTGCGGACGACATCAAAAAGGATGCAGCAAAACGTGGAACTTTTTCTTAGCAGCGAACTGGGACATAGTCCAAAGAGGAGTATCAAACTCTTAGGACGCGAGCAGAGGGACGACTTCCACCACAATCAAACCACACCCCTATCAGAAGGCATGTGGGTTTTTCTTTAGGTTTTGTCAGTTTCGGTCTCGCATTCGGAAATTTTGATCTACCGGAAGCAAGTTTCCAATCTGAGTGACAATGCGCCGAGAGCTTTGGAAATTATGTCCATGTGAGTTCTTAATTATGGGTGTGAAGTGCACCACATTCATGGCTAAGAGGTTACAAGCCTCCTTTTCATACTCGTTTAATTTTGTCACTTGTCCAGAACCAAAGGTTATCTAACATAATAGATTTCTTTTCAATCGATTGAGTCGAACTACAAACAGCCTGATTCCTATGGTTTAAGGATATGTAGGCGGGCTCGATGTTGAAAACTCAGCTGTATTCTAACATTCTACTCGAATTTTATTTCCAAGCATCCCGATTCCCTCATAACTTGGTATCGAGATGACTTTTGATTTCTTTCAAAACGTGCGTTAAATCTAGCGTATCGAACTACAAGTGGCCTGAATTCTCATATAGCCTGAGATATGTAGGAAACCCATTTTCAGGGCTCGGCCATAATTTCTAAAGTCCGTACCAGATCCCTTCTCTTAAAAGATGAATGTGTGGTCGGTCAAAATTGGCTTAGTCAATTTCATTTTCCTCGAATTTCTTGCATCAATCCAAGTAAAACGAGGGACAGCTGTTGACACCCAATTTTGAACTTCCACAATAGAAATTAATTCATGAGCTTCTTAAATTCTCAAACAACTTAAAATAATTAGTTTTGTGAATTTAGGAAAAACATAACGATTGCGTTATTTTGAATAATAATTTTTGCCATTTGTTAAAGTTTTTAGATAATATCTATATTTTACATAATTATGTATATAATTAGATATTTTATGATTATCCAAAAATCATCTCAAAATATTTCAAATTTAGTAAGTAGTCTTTTAAATTAGTTTTGTTTAAATCATAGTTATATATATATCTATATCTATATATATATGTATATATATATATATATATATATTATTTTATTATTATTTTTTTTGAATCACTAAGTTTATAATTAAATTAATTATTTTATTTTTTTGTTAAGATTAAGAAGCTTGCTAAATTAATTTATGTAAATTCATCCTATTAATCAATTACTTTGAACCATTCAAATAGAAATTTTGAAATTTTTGCATTTGTCCCACATTGCTTCCCACATCTTTTTTGGACCAAAAATTGGTCCTATATAAGCCTCTCTTCACTACACCAAAGGGGAGGATATAGAGAGGAGACCAAAGAGTACCCAGAAATTTTCGGGAATTCTTGGTTACATAGTTAAATATTTATAAAATATTTTTTGCGGCTGTTTGAGTTTGGAGAGGTGGTGGAATCGTCTCCGTCAAACTCGTAGTCTCGGTTCGCTGCCCAGAATCAGGTAATTTCTTATTTATTTATTTATTTATTTATTTTCTTTTTATTTATTTATTTATTTATTTATTTATTTATTTTTTATTTATTTATTTATTTATTTATTTTTTATTTATTTATTTATTTATTTATTTATTTATTTATTTATTTATTTATTATTTATTTATTTATTTATTTATTTATTTATTTATTTATTTATTTATTTATTTATTTATTTATTTATTTATTTATTTATTTATTTATTTATTTATTTATTTATTTATTTATTTATATATATTTGCATATATGTATACATATATATAATTTGTCAATTACCCAATTGCTAACTATTGGGATCTTAAGTTTAATTAGTATTCACGTTTAGTTGCTATTGCTATCATCATACTTCTATGTGTGTATTAATTTGCCATAGCAAATTGGATTCGTTTCACATCATGGTCTAATATATTTATTTAGTTATTCATGCATCATTGTTATATTTAATTCTAAAATTATTACATATTTTGGATATTACTGCTTATCTATTATGTGTGCTTTTAGATAAAATTAACGACATCATTGGCTTCTCCTATCCAATCTATTTATTTATTTACTCATTTTGGCTTTAGGTGTTAAGTTGTAATCTGCTTGAGTACATTCATTATTTTAAAATCGTTTAATCTTCTTTAAGATATGATTTACGGATATTATTTTCAAGTGCTAATTTTTATTTTTGCTCTTCATTGCATGTAATATTCGTCCGAGTTTCAACGTGAACTCTCACTCTCTCCTTTGAATTCCATGAGAAGAGCTGTAAAGGCTCAAAGTTCCTCTTTTCCAGTCACCCTATTAAGCCGATGGACGGGTCCCAAGATTTAAAGAATTGAAGAAAGTCGGAAAAGATGAATTAGAAGACCCGTTTTATATTTTGCATTTCGTATTGTATCTATTTTAAGGCATTAGCCCTTGTCGTCTTTTACTTTACTGTATTTATTTAGTATTAATTATTTGCTTAGTCTAGGACAGGTACGAAAGGAAATGGGTCAAAAACCCAAAACAGGTGGGTCCAAAAACCGGTCAAGGCGGACAGAGAACCCGATTTTGGACCCAATTCTCTTTCCCTCTCTCTCTCTCTATTTCTCTCTTTTACTTTATTTGCTTATTTGTTTGCATACTTGTCGTTAATTTTAAAGTTAGAAAATCCGAATCCCCGCAAATGCCGTAAATGTTTTTATCGACTCAAAATTAAAATAATTTTACAAAAAATGAAAATGACTAAAAAATAAGTTAGTATTTCAACTCTCTACTTCTAAATATTTTATTCAAGTCAAGTTAAAAGCAAAGTTTTAGCCAAATTTGTTAGTTGCTGGAAAACCGTTTTAGACGGATGTTTTAGGTGCCTAACACCTTCCTAAAACATTAATTTGAATCCCCGAACCCTTTAAATGTTTTCAAGCAATTTTCTCTGTTAAGTTATTTGAAAATAATAGTTTTCTTGATTTTTCTTCAAAAATTAAGTGGCGACTCTAAAAAGCGGAAAACCTTTATAAAAGGTTAAAATTTCGATAAAACAATAATAATAATAATAATATATAATAATAATAATAATAAAGAATAATAATAATAATAAAGAATAATAAAATAAAGAATAATAATAATATAAATAATAAAATATTAATAATACTAATAATTATAATAATAATAATAATAAAATAAAATAATAATAATAATAATAATAAATAATAATAATATTAATAAAAATAAAAATAAAAATAAAAGAATTAAGGGTAAAGGTAATACACACGGTCAATATAAAATAACTTTTAGGTTGAAAAAAAAAGCACTCCTCACCTAACTTTTAACTTTTGGCTTAAAATAAGTTATTTTTGACTTAAAATAAGTTACTTTAATATTTGTCAAACACTCTAATTAATTAAAAACTAATTTTTAAGTTAGTTTGACCAGCTTTGAAGCCCATTCAAACAGGGCTGATAGTATTTAAGACAATTCACATAATATCTTTAATTTTTATTTGATAATTAATATTGTAGTACTTTTTGCTAACAAACTCAATATTTTTATAAATTCTGGTGACCCCACATTTGAGAAAAGGACGAAAATAAAAAGAGAGATAAAAGAGAATCGGTTTCCCTTTCTTTGAAATTTGTGGGGTGAGTTTCCCTTTGGTGTCAATTAGACAGAATGTGGGGAGCAATAACTTATCAATGTACTAGTATTTTCTTATCCTTCAATTATTAGTAAATTCATTGTTAGTCTTTTATATAATTCAATATATTTTAATTAATTAAAATACGCATTTTGATCCTTTTATATGACCAATATATAATATTTGGACATTTTAAAAGTATATTAATTACCCTCCTCAAGTATGGAGCAATAATAATATTAGCTTAATATTCAAGAGGTCGGTGTTTTTAAAACATATTTAAATATGACAATTCTTAAAGTTGGTATTCTTATAAAAAAATAATCTTAAAATTGAGGTCGAAGGTCAAATCATACCTTATGATACATATCATATACGGACTAAGATATCATAGAGGACTAGCCATGGATTGATGAGAAAACACTTAGATTATATGTTTACCATAAATAAATTTATCGTTGTTGATTCTACTTCATCTTAATTGTTATTTGAATGAGTATGTTTTATCTTGATCCGAATGGAGATAACATTTTTCTTCTACATATTGTCCATGGAGTTTTGAAAAGACAAAACATCTTAAAGATAAATAGAAATATAGGAATTCGACGAACAAGCCACATATCTTTGTATACGTTAGAAGTTAATTGATGAAAAGAGGATAGGAAAATCTTGAACTCAATTCCAATAGTAATGAATATGAGCCAATTAAAATTTCTAAAAAATTATACGTATGTTTATTGATAGAATTACCGATAGCCACAGTGATTCAAGGGGTTTTAAATCCAAATATTAGTCTTGATGAGACAAATGGATATAAGAGGGAAAATTCATTCCTTAAAAAAACTGCTTATTAATTCCTCTATGATAATTATATACATAGAATATTATATAAGACTCGTTCATTTTTAAAAAAAAAATACTTTCTCAATCTCTATAATATTCATATGGTATTTACTATATATTGACAGTGTATCATAAAGAACTAGTACATTTTGAAAAAAATATTTTGTTATCCTTCATGATATACATGATATATATTAAATACTGATAGGGTGGAGAGGACTAATTAACTTGGAATTTTTCAAACCTAGTTCAGATTTGGATAAAATTGAAGTCATTAAAGTCTAGAAAAATCTGGTAACAATAGAATGATGTAATTATGAATTCGATCACATGAGTAGATATATAAGACGCTAAAAAACCTGTACGACTTTACGGAATTGAATTCGGGCGAGTAAAACTCTCGGAATTGATCTTAGCGTGAACGAGTATTTTTTGAGTGTTGTTGGTTGAAGGTGTTGTGAAATGGAGGTATTGAAATTATTAAATTAGTTCATTGTTCTGTGCAAGCCTCTACGACGGGAATTTGTGCTGCCAGGGCGGTGCCATTGTAGCGTGGTGGTACCGCTGTGGCGGGACAGTCACGACTTAAAGTCGGAAATAAACCCCCAAACATTTTACTCTATAATTTTCGAACTTGAGAGCGAAGGAACGAACCCAGGTGTTTTCTTAACAGTTTTCCACCTTTCTTGAGGCTAAAGGTAAGATTTTCACTCCCCGAATTCATTTTTTTATCCGTAGAACGTAATCTAGCGGGTAATTATCGATGGGAGATGGTTTTGATCAAGGAATTATGGTGGGAAAAGCCCTAGTTTGTACATTGAGATCACGAGTTTGATCTAGGATTGATAGAATTGTTAGTAATTCGGGTAATTAGTTATTGTTTATTGATTCCCGTGTTAAATTAATTATTTGTAGACAAAAAACAAGTGGAACAAATCCGGAAAGGGAAGAATCAAGTTTCATAGGGAATTCAAGGTTGTTTCGAGGTAGGTGATGGTTGTGATTTCAATATTGTGTGATATATGTTTTTTTTTGCTTCATTATAATACGTGTATATATGCGAATGTTAAACTATTGATCACACTGTCGTAAATTAGATAGATGAATGATGAATACCATGAATCATGATTTGATTTTATAATTTTAAGAACATACTTGTAATTATGATTGTGGGTTGTTGAATAACAGGTGGTGTGTTCTGACACACTAACTTGGATCGGTTTCCACGTTTCGACATAAAGATGGAATTGATAGCTAAATTCTGACATAAACATTGGTTCGGGTACCGCGGTCCGGTATGTTAACAGTTTAAGTTCCACGAGAGGACCATTGACCTGTCGTAACTGCGTAGTTGAGAAATGTGAAATTGTACATTGTTTCGTAAATGATAATTATATTGTAAATGTTTGATGTATGCATGTTATTATTATTTTGTAATGACTTATGTATGTTTTACTTAGTGGAATAGTCGTATGATCTTACCAGTACACTGTGGTTGTGTATTGATACTGAACTTGCTCTTTTTTTGTTGAGTAAAGGACATCTTCAAGCGACTATTGACAGACTTCGCTTAGAAGATCAGTGATCATTCGAATTCAAGGGTGAGGCAATTTTTCCAAGCCACTACGAGTTCTTTCTATTTAGTCCATCTTATTCGAACTTAGACTCGTTCATTAGATATTTTTATGTTAGTTTGGTTGTACCTATTTTTCTTTAAACTTTTGGTTTATTGTTAGAGTTTTGGTACATTGACTTTCAGGTTCTAAACATTTAATTCTGCAATTCATTGTTAGATCTTTTGGAAGTTTATGGGACTTCAGTTTTAGTCATTTAAACCTACTTTCGTATTTTTAGATGTTTGGTTTTGTATTAATTAGTTAGTATTAATGGTTTCCCCACCGGAGGTTAGTGTGTGTGTCAATCACGATGGTCTAGGTCATGACAAAGTTTGTATTAGAGCCTAGGTTCGTTGATCTCGATGTACCAAAATGAGTCTAGTAGAGTCTTGCGAAACGGTACAGAGACGTCTGTACTTTTCTTCAAGAAGCTATACGACTTTAGAAAATCTCTCTATTTTTTTTGTCTCCTTTCTTGCTATAACTTGATTCCAATCGGTATCTAACCTATTTCAATCTTCTGTCCACAGATGGTTAACACTAGATTCAACAGTGTCAGACTCGTAGCTCATGTCAATGCTCTAGCTGAGAAATCTGCAACGAAAGGTTTCGATCAAAAATTTATAGGTAGAGGTCGGGGAAGGGTGGCGCCTACTAGGGATGGAGCACCGGTCGAAAATGCTCCCAGAAATGAGGCCCCTCGTAGAGAAGAATATCGAGGTTGACAATGAGGAGAATGTAGCACAAGAGGAAAAGGTACAGGCAGAGACTAATGGTATTCCTCACATAGACTTGTGTTAGATCAACAAATCATGTCGTTCTTGAAAGAGTTGGTTGGTCATGGAGTGCTTTCTCAGTTCAAGCAACTCAAGCTCTCGCCAATACTCCTATTGATATCATTGTCCCCAAGGTGGGAGGGAATGTATGTAATGAGACTTTCTTCGGTCCTTTGTTGGGTCCTATTATGACTTTAATGAAAACAAAACGTTGACTAAGTTCTTGAAGTTGAAACCTTATGTGTTCCTTGGTTCCGAGAGCGAGGATACATATGAGTTCATCTTAGATTTTTATGAGAGGTTGCATAAGTTGGTAATTGTCCATCATCTACGTTTCAACTTCAAGGTGAGATTAAGCTATGGTGGAGATCTTATGTGAAATGCAGATCTTCAGTTTTACCTCCACTTACTTGGACCAAAAATTCATGCTCTGTTTTTAGAGAAATATGTGTCTAGGATTTTGAGAGATCGCAAGAAAAAATGAGTTCATGACCTATGAGCAGGATGGTATGTCTGTGGCTGCTAAGTGTGGCATCGAAACCGGTAATTATCGGTTATCGGTCCGATCCGTCTGGGTCCAGTCCGGTTCGGTTTCAATTCGGTACCGGTTCGGTTCGATTTCGGGATAGGTAATGGGACGGAAACCGGGATTTACCGGTCCGTCCCAATTTCTGTAAATCCCGATCCGGTCCGGTTAAAATTAATTTTATTTTTTTAAAAAAAAAACTACCCGTTTATATTCGTTGGATAACGCCTAGTGGGCCCCCCAATGGCTATTTGATCCATTTTTCAGCCACTTACACCCCCTATCCCCCTAACTTTTTTAATACCTCAAAGTTTTAAAAATTACACTTTGCCCATTTTTTTACTTATAAATACCCCTAAATTTCATTCTTTTAAATCACAAAATCATCTATTCATCTTCTATTCTCTCAACTCTCTACTTTCTAATCTCTAATTCTCTAATATATAATATCTTAAATTCCGGTGTTGCCTTATTTGGTCTTTGGAAATTGAATTTGGAGCTTCAAAATTCAACTTTCAACTTTTCACGTTCGGCTTTCGGCGGTCATAAACGTCTACTTTTTTAAGTAGACGTTCGGTACATTCGTTCCAACTTTTATTTTACATTTCATTTATATTTACATAATTATTTATTTATTTTGCATTACATTTTTCGTATTATATATAATCTCACGTTTAATATTTTAATATGGATTCCGGTAAAAATGTTTTTCAAAAAGGAAAGGGTAAAAAAAGTGCAATTGAGCGTATTAAAAATGTGCGTAACTTTACATCCTCCGATAATGCAATCTTCTAGATCAAAAATTAAAAAATCTACTATATTAAGAATAAATACGGATGATTATACATATGTTGATGATACGGTTTTTAATATTGATAGTAATTCAGGATTAGATCCTTATCATGAACATTTACAACGTCGCTTTGGTAATTTTAATGAGGATTTGCCTCGAGATAGTGATAATGATACTGATGATTATACTGATACGCCTTCTTTTAATGATGATGATGATGAAACTGAGCCACTTACGGCTACTAATACTCCCAGTCCCGGTCCCTTTCGTTGTCCTGCCCCTGTTCCCCCCTTACATCCTAGGCCTAAGGTAGAACATACTAAAAAATCGGTTGTTTGGCAATTTATGACACAAAACGAAGATAAAACACAAGCTATTTGTAATAAATGTAAACATAGATTAAATCATAAAACTGTTGGTAAATCTGGCGGGATGGGACATTTGAATAGTCATTTAATGTCTTGTTGTAAAAATGAATTTTTGCATGCTAAAGCGGTAGCGGAAGCTAAAAAAAACGGTACCCCCCTTCCTGAAAATGTAGGAGTAGGCGGCTCTAACATGGTACAAACACAATTAAATCCGTCTAATATTTCTGGCTCTGGTTTACCACTTTCATATAGTAGAGAAAAAGATCTTGAAGAACTAGCTAAAATGATATGTGTTATGGGTTTGTCATTTAGTTTTGCTGAAAATCCCGATTTTATATATTATATTCAAATTGTATATAATCCAAATTTTAAAGGTTTTGCTAGAAATACAATAAAAAAAGGATGTATTTGATTATCATGCACAACATTTTCAATATCTTCGTTGTTTATTTTATTATAATACTTGTAAAATAGCTATTACTTCTGATATGGGTCGTAGTGTAAACGGTAACGATTATTTGACTGTTACTGCACATTTGATTGATGAAAATTGATATATGCAAAAAAGAATTTTAGGTTATAAATGTTGTCAAATGCAAAAAAACCGATAGTTATATTGCTCAAACTATTTTAGATATTTTACAAAGCTATGAAATATGTGATAAAATAAGTAGTATAACCTTAGATAATGCTTCAAGTAATAATGTTGCTGTTGAATATTTAAAACCTACTCTTTGTCCTTTCTATGGTGATAATTATCATATTAGGTGTACTGCACATATATATATTTTGATGGTTAGAGATGGTGTACATATGTATGATAACGGATGTACGAAAGTTGAAAATGCATGTCATTTTATATTTAAATGTCAAGTTAAGTCTAGGCGTAAAGATTTTCAAAATCGTTGTTTTGAAAATAATCTTCCACCTAGAAAAATTTCTAAAACAGTGGCTACTAGATGGAATACTTTATATGAAATGCTTGAAGTCGCTTATGAATACAGAATACCCTTACAAATGATTTAGAATGCTCATAATTTAGATATGGCATATAGACTCGATGATAGTGATTGTCGTGATATAAATGAACTTATAGATTTCCTAAAAGTTTTTTACTTAACTACAAAAAGAATATCTGTACTTTATAGTCCATCAATTTGTACTGTTTTGCCTGATATTTATAGGATTTCTTCTAAATTATATCAATTTAAAAATAAACCAAGATTTCAATAAACCATTAAAAAAATGATTCAAAAATTTAAAAAATATTATATTCCTATTCCTCAAATTTATTTAACTGCGTGTTTGTTAAACCCTCATTATAAAGATGTAGGTGCATCAAAAATGGTTGAAAAACTTTATTTTAACTTAGATATTGATAATGTATTAGAAGAAATTCCTAGTTGTCAACAAGTTAAAGATAGCATAAAATTTGAAGCTAGAAAATTGTGTGATTTATATAATGCTAATATAAATTTATCAAGTGAACACGAACCTCAAAGCTCTAGGAGTAGATTTGATGAAGATAATATTGATGCTTATTTATATGATTATCTTGAACTTTCTCACGATAATAGAAATGATTTTGATGCCTATGTTAATCAAAATACAAAACCTACTGAAGATATTCTAGCATGGTGGAGAAATCGTGGCAAAGGATTTCCAAAACTACAACCGATGGATCGAGATATATTAGCTATGCAAGCGTCGTCAGTAGCTTCGGAAGGCGTCTTTAGTGCAGCAAGGTTTCAACTTGGAGATCATAGGCATTCACTAGCAGCCGATAGCTTGGAGATATCGGTATTATTTCGAGATTGAATTAATGCCGAGAGAAGAAATTTGGGTCGTGAACCACTACCGACCAAATTTCAAGATGACGTTGATGAAGTAATGCAGGATTATAGTGACGACGGGATTGAAGCAATGGAAGATCTATCTATTAAACCAATTCCTGAACATGTTACTAAAGAAAAGTTGAATAATTTACGAAAGGATTTATATGGTGGCACCAACTATTAGTAAGAGTATGATAATTCGAGATTTAATTCAAACTGAACCCTTCCTAGAAGGTGGCTGTGTAGATTAAATCTTTTAATACTCTACTAATATTATTATAAATATAATTGTAATATCAAACAAATATTAATAAAAATATAGGCTATTCGCCTTAATTTGTTTTTTTATTATTGTTGTATTAAATTTAATTTTTAATATTGTCAATTTTTAATTTTATAACTTTAAAGTTTGAATTTAAAAATTTCAAACTTTAAAAGTTTGAAATTTAAATTTTATAACTTTAAAGTTTGAATTTAAAATTTCCAAACTTTTAAAGTTTGAATTTAAAAAATTTAAACTTTAAAAGTTTGAAATTTAAATTTTCAAACTTTATTTAAAGTTTAAAATTTTAATTTTATAACTTTAAAGTTTGAATTTAAAATTTTTAAACTTTAAAAGTTTGAAATTTAAATTTTATAAACTTTAAAGTTTGAAATTTAAATTTTCAAAATTTTAAAGTTTATAACTTTAAAGTTTGAAAATTTAAAAACTTTTAACTTTTAAAGTTTAAAATTTAAATTTTCAATTTTTTAATTATTTTAATAAAAATTATATTCAATTAAAAAAAATTTAACCTTTAAGTTTTAAATAATTTAAATTTTTTTTTTTTTTACGTTAATATCGGTCCGTCCCGGTTATCGGTCCGGTCCGATATACTACCGGTTCCCTTCCGGACCGGGACGAAATACGTATTTTTTACTGGTTTACCGGTCCGGTCCGGGTCCAGTTCCGGTTTGCACAGTGCCGGTTCCGGAACTTACCGGTCCGGTTCGCCCAGGTTCCGCTACCGCCGCCCCCCTTAGTGGCTGCTTATGAGGTCAAGTTTTTCCTTCACTTACTTGTGATTCCATGATTGTGTGATATATGTTTGTTCTTGCTTTATTATAATACGTGTATATATGCGAATGATGCACTATTGATCACACTAGTCGTAAATGAGATAGATGAATGATGAATGCCATGAACCATGACTTAATTGTATGCTTTTGAGAATATACTTGTGATTATGATTATGGCTTATGTAATGGATCGGGTGTTGCATTCCGACACACTAACTTGGATCGATTGTCACGTTTTGACATAAATATGAGATCGGTTACCATATTTCGGCATAAACATTGAATCGAGTACCACGTTTCAGTATGCTAACAGTTTGAATTTGAGTTCCATGAGAGGACCATTGACTTGTCGTAACTTTGTAATCGAGAAATGTGAAATTGTACGTTGTTTCGTAAATAATGATGATATTGTACATGTTCGGTGTTACATGTTATTATTATGTTGTAATGACTTATGTATATTACACTTAGTGGGATAGTCGTGTGATCCTACTAGTACACTGTGATTGTGTATTGATATTGCACTTGATCTTTCTTTGTTCAGTACAGGGTATCTTCAAGCGACTATTGACAGATGTCGCTTAGAATATCAGTGATATTTCAAATTCAAAGGTGGACTAGTTCTTCCAAGCTGCCATGAGTTCTCTTTCTGTTTATTCCATTTTATTCAGACTTAGACTAGTTCATTAGATATTCTTATGTTAGTTGGGTTGCATCCATTTTTCTTTAGACTTTTGATTTATTGTAAGAATTTTGGTACATTGACTTTTAGGTTCTAGGCATTTAATTTCGCAATTCGTTGTTAGGTATTTTGGAAATTTATAGAAACTTCAGTCTTTAGTCATTTAAACCCGCTTATGTATCTTTAAATACTTGGTTTCGTATTAATTAGTTAGTATTAATGGTTATCCTACCAGAGGGTTAGTGTGAGTGCCAATCACGATGGTTTGGGTCATGACAGATCAAGATGAGACATATTTGTTTACTTTTCCATTTTTTTATTTTCTTTGCCATGTCCTATTTTCTCCTAATTCGTTACTTAAAATTTAAGCTAATTTCATAAAGTACGCTAGTATAGGTGCTAATTACTCAATGAAGCTATATTTTCAAAAGCTATATATTTTGTCTAAGTTTGGATCTGAATATATTGTATTCAAAATATGATTAGAATGTATATTAGAATCCCCCACCCCACCCCTACCCCGGTCTTTTTTATTTATGTTTCACAATATCCTGTATTTGTGTGTTCAATATCAATTTTTATGAATGTAGAATATAAAGTCATGTGTCTTTCTACATATACATAAGCTTGTATCAAATTTCAACGACTGTATGCGTGTGTTGAGTATTAAATTTCTATGAGTTTATTTGTGTATCCAATATCAATTTTACAATTATCAATTAATTTGTATTCAATATCTATTTCATCTAGTGTATTCAATAACGATTTGATATATATTGTTGTGCATATATACATGTATATGGTATCAAATATGCACTCTTACATTCATCAAATAAGTCAGTATCAAATATTCATTGATCTGTCAAGTGTATATGTGCATAAATCTAATTGTATATCGAATCAGATGATAAAAAATTATTATAATATTGTACTGATATTATTATATGGTTGGAAGCATTACATATTTCTTTTATCTTAGAATCAAGCCTTTGAGGAAATTGACCCACAAACTAATTTTGTGGCATTCACATCTTAAAGCGACTTCTCAAGCAAAAGCACTTTGGACCATGTTTTTATTGGTTTTACTTTCATATCAATGGCCTAGTCATATAAAATACACACATATTTTATCTCTTCCCATCCCCTTTTCTTTTTTTCATTTGTTTTTTAGTATTGATTGGATCAAAATGTACTTCTTTCTAATTTGTCAATTTCTCAATTGTTTCCCCAATTCTCACTCTTTTGCTATGCTTATCAAAAAAATTTGATATACAAACTGAAGGTTAAAATGAGTGAAGTTAAGAGAGAATTCCAATATGTATTTTCGAATGAGAATTATTGACAAATGACAAGAATGATGTTACATTTTTAGAGTCATTATTCAGTTATAATCACAAGTTTTGTAACGTGGTAGACAATGGTTACAACTCATATCAAATATTTGTAGTGGCCCATCTAAACCCCCTTTTCACAACTTTTTTGTTTTTGCTCTATGAGATTCACCCACTTGTCATTTATCTACATATTGTTTTTATTGTGGCATATTTTGATATCGAAATTCAAACTTTTTAATTTTGAATGTCAATTCAAAGATATGAAATTGTTAAAAAGAATTTTAGTAAAATTTGTATATTTCAAAACTATATAAAAAAATTTAATATAAGCTATTATAGCTTAGAATTTAGAATATACATTCCATTTTTAGCATTTATTTGACTCTTAAAATTCAAAAAATATCGCATAAATTGTGGTGTAATCAGGGACCATTGCTAATCAATACGTATTTCTTTTATGATGAATAATATTTACAGGAAAACTTATATGAAAAGAGCTCGTAAGGTAGACATTGATTTTGGGAGATTGACAATTCAATGTTTCTAGTTTTAGAAATGTAAACATAGGATACGTTGTAAACATAATTACAATTTTTTTACATCACATTAATTATTTAAATATGCATTATCTTTCACTAATACAAGTATCAGATAACTTTATTCTTTTTAAGATATTGCAAAAAGCTTAGGAGAATTGAAGGTTACCACATAAGTAAAGTACCCTCCACTTGGAATCATATGAGTAATGGGGGAGTGGGGACTAAAGTGAATGATAAGGGCAATGCTTGAATGTCGAGTATAAGTTCAATCAAATTTAATAATATTTTATCTAAATTTTATATTTATCGGAAAAAAATCATTGAAGGTGTAAAATTGGTAAATTTAAAACCTAATAATGGAGCCATGAGGACCAAATGGTGTCAACATCACTACAATCAAAAGGACAAATTGATTTATTGTCATTTTCTCATCAATTGCATCAAGTGGCCATCCTATGCTAAGTACTTGGAGACATGTCTCTGCCTTCTCCATGTTATATACTTGCCAACTCCCAAAAGGAGAAAAAAATACCACAGAAATCAATTTGTTTGATAGTTGAAAAGGGTTAAAATTAATTTTGAACTATTTCAAAGGATTTTATTTATTTGTTTATTTTGCTAAAAATATCTATCGATTTGCATTCGTGGCTCACTTTTGCCCTTATAATTAACATACCTATTCTTTTATAAAGAAAAATAAAATTATTTTCCTCCTAAAAGTGACACTTGAGGTCAGATCTGTCTTATGCTTTGGTATAATTCTTTTAAAAAATTATTTATAAAGTGTCATCTCGTTGGATGGATTTAAAATATTTTTTCTTTAATTAAACCTGCCCCTACCCAACATACTCAACTTTATCATAAAACATATGAATTATTTATTTGTTCAGCACAAAAATAATAAAAAAAAGTAGTATTTATTTCTTGTTTTTGTTCATAACAGACTAATTTTATGAACCAATCGACAACCTTAATTTTACCTTTTGTTGTTTTTGTTCTTTAAAAAATAATTTTTCTTTTTGCTGTTTTTTTCCGGTGAACAAATAAAATAACATATGTTTCATGACAAAGTAGGGCGAACAAATAAAATTATGTTTTTTTTTTAGTTCTTTTATGGTGAATTTTTTATAAGTTAATAAAATAATTTGTATATTTTATGACAAAGTTAGGGATGTTGGGTTATAATTTCATAAAACAGGAATATGACACATAATAAATAATATTTTTTTTAAAAAAATTGTGTCTGAGCGTAAGACAGAACCTCAATTGTCACTTTAAAAAGAAAAAAAGAGTTTCTTTTTTTTAAAAAAAATAATTTAAAATAAAATAAATAAGAGGTTTGTTGCTTTCAACTTTCAAGGGCAAACATGAGTCAAAAAGGTAAGCGAACTAATTTTTAGCAAATAGATAGATTAAGATTTAAGGATATATTTAGAAACAAACAGTCCAAGGACAGTTTTGGCAATTTTCTGTTCAATATATGAGAGTTTAAAGACTAAAAACTTATTGTCTTCAATAGAATATCACATATTTGAGTCGATAAAATCTTTAAAAAAATCTTTGAGCTTTTTAAAAAAAAAGATTAAACACTTACACATTAAAAATAATGCTAATGGTATATAATATCATGTCACTTAAAATATAATTAAAGGTAACTATCGGTAAGAAGTAAATTAGTAGCCTAAAATATGATAGTAATCCAGAACGGACCTACTTGTTGTAAGTGGGTTCATATGAATCCATTTTGTATATATTATATATAATATGCATATATTCAATCTGTTTTTTGAAAAAAAAACACTCTAAATAATTAATTTGACCGCACTTAAATTAGTAGTAACACGTAGCCCAACGACAATGTGGCAATACTGTTTTTTTTTCATCTGTTAACCAATTTGGTAAATTTTTTGAGTCCGCCACTGATATTAATATTCAAAGCATTTAACCAAAAAAATTCCAAAGGAAAGTTAAATTGCGGGAATGGACCAATAGAAGTTATAATATGAAGTAACAAAATACTTTTTTATTCTTAGTTAAACGATTTTAAATCGAGTTTCCTCGATACATTATCACCTTTGATGGTGTAAATGATAATTTAAATTGTTAGTAATTGATAGTTGATACGAGTTTAAACCTCTATCTTTCATAACACTATCATCATGGTTGCATGTGTTAAGGAAATTTCCACATCACACTGCATATGAATAGACCATTCTACCTTGACAAAATTAAATAAATTATTAATATTAATTTAAATTAAAGATTAAAATAAGATTATCATCCCAATTTTCTTTTATAAAATAAAATGTAAAATATATTTCTCACCCCATTCATCACTTCCTCTGACCTTATTCCGCTCGCCCATTTTTTCATTTATTTTTGTTCAAATTTATTTTATAAAAATCTTTAACTTTTTTTAACCCCCCCCCCCCTCTCCCCATTTTAAATATTAATTTAGATATGTTTTTGTTTGTTTGAAAAAATAATTCTACGCGCTCTACCTAATCTTTCTCTTTCAATTTTTTTTTTCATTTTGTGTTAGATATATAGATATCGAAAATATTTTTTACTTGTTGGTGTAAGACTTTTTTAAAGTAAAATTTTTATTTATGTTATATTCGGTATACAAAAAGAAAATTAATCCTAAAAATATATGTACATCTCTAACACAAAGTAAGAAAAATGTAAAAAAAGAAAGTTGGAAATGGAGGTTCAAATAGGGTGGGGTAGAATTTTAATTTTCTTAAAATAAAATAGTGTCAATTAAGGGAATCAATGGGTGAATATTTTTTATGTGTGCCGGGGGGAAGCGGGGGGCGAAGTATGCACTTTTTAAACTATTTTATAAAAGAAATTAAAAAGAATTAAAGAACAGGGGACTGCTGGGGAGGAGGTGGTGGGGTGGGGTAAGAAAAATAATTTAAATTTTATTTTAATAAATGAATAGTAATACTTTAATATTTTTTTAATTATAGTAATAGTTTATTATTTTTTTTTTTGTCAAGATGGGATATTTAATGTGAACTGTCATGTAACAATATTTTTCTCAAATAAAAGAGAGAATGTATGATTATACACACCACTGAGGTGTGTTTCTCAAAATGATAAGCGATAGTATGAAATTTACTCACAGTTATTTATGTATTTTTGATACTTATCTCATTTAATAATAAAAAGATGTATATGTCAATCAAATTATTTTTCCAAGAGGCGAAAACATTAAAGAGATAAATTATCTCTCTTTAATTTGGCTTGTGGGGTGGGGAAAACCGAGAACATTCTAATTTTTTTTAGAAGGGATTAGAGGTAGAATTAGTACTCCGCCTGTGGATTCAATAGATTTTAATTAAATATTATATATGTATTAATAAATTTAATAAATATATGTAAACATAAGATTCAAAAACTAATTATTATCATTAAAATTGTCATTATAACATTTAATTAAACTTACAAAATTAAAATTTTGATTTCGCTTTTGAACGAGATAATAAACAAGGTTGTGTTCTTTACTAAGTTTCGTTTTTTTTTTCTGTGGCGTGATTGAGATGTTTATTCCACAATATTCGAAGCAGTAGCTAGTCATTATTGTAGCCAATAAATAATTTTGTGTACCATATAGCCTATAGGCATATACTATACATTTTGATCCTTTAGAGGGTGGAGAAAAGTTGCATATTATTATATGGCTATGCTTTCTTTTACGAAAAAGGGAATTGGCAATGACAGTCTGGTTGCTATGTTACCACAATTTACAAATGTATGTATTATGTTCAGAGTTTTATTGTTAACTTCATAAAGTAAAGGCAAAGCACTCCACATTATTTTTCAAATGGCGGTTTGATTTTATCATATTTCAATTTGATTTTTCGATTATTTTTTTTAATTTTAAAAATGTGTGCATCGTATACCAAATCAAACTAATTTGGTTCGATTCGATTCGGTTTGATTTAATAAAGAGAAAGTGGCTCATGAATAAAAGGAACAAATTACAAAAATCACATATTTTTAAGGCAAAATTACAATTTATCCCTTAAAAATTTATAATTACAAAAATCCCTCAAAACGGATACAATAATATAAGCGCTGATACATTAATCTAATGCGCGAGATATATTAATTTAATTTGATGCGCGAGATACACTAGTCTAATGCGCGAGATACACTAATCTGATGGGCGAGGTACATTTTATACATGATATACTAATCTGATGCGCGAGATATATTGATTTGATGCGCAAGGTACATTTTATACATGATACACTAATCTGATGCGCGAGATACATTAATGTGATGTGCGAGATGCATTAATGTAATGCACAAAAATGAGCGATTTAAGAAATTTATAAAACTTATAGGGCATAAAGGTAATAAGTAAACTAAAAAGTGAGATTTTCGTAATTAATTCATAAAAGCTTGTGTGATAAAATATTAAAAGAAAAAGGCCCATATGGATACATCTCTCTGCTTTTACATCATTTGTATTCATTTCTCTTATATTTCTTGTATTCAAAACTCTTGTATAACCTCTATTCATTTATTCTTATATAATTTGTATTCATTCGCTCTTATATCACTTGTATTCAGATTTTTGTACCATTTGTATTCATTCATTCTTAAATCACTTGTATTTACTTATTCCTATATAATTTATATTCAAAGTTATTATATCATCTGTATTCTCCGCTCTAACATCACTTATATTTATTTGCTTTTCTATCACTTATATTTATTCTCTTGTATCACTTGTGTACACATATATAGATACTCAAAGCTGCCAACTCATCTGCCATAGATAGATAAATAAACACATGGATATCCTCAAAGATGTATTTCCTCAAAGGTTTGTCCACTCGAAATTTTGAGGGAAAAAAAAAGAAGAAAAAAGATAATTCAATAAACACGGAAATGTGTATTAAAAAAGAAAGAAAAAAAGCTAAAAAGAAGAAAATATACGATTTATACAAAAATAAAAACCCAAAATACAAGAAAAAAATTATAGAGGAAAAGGTAGAAATTATACAATTGATACAAACACATAATTGAGGAGTTTATGTGAGATAACATTAAAAATTTTTGATCTAATAAAGTCGGCAAAATCCATATGATCAGAGTGATCAACTTAAAGGGAAAGTTTCGTAGGTTTGTGAAGACAGATTCTCATCACTCAATTTTCAGAGCTGAGCCAATTGATTCAGTGGTCTCCCTCTCTCCATATATTCGAACCAAGACTCTTCTCTAGACTTAGATTCTCTAGCTTTTATTCTAGGGTATATATATACAAGGTCGACTCAACAACATCGGCGTCTAAAACAAAACTTAAGAGAGGGGCCTTAATTTTTTATTTCATCATATATGCTTTTATTTAAAATCTACTTTTCTAACTATTTAAGTACAATTAATAATTCCTTTTCAAATGACAATATAGTTAATTCATCGATTCTGTCTTGAGATATTGTTGATCTTAAAGAAGATTTAATTAATTTTAATTTCGAAAAAATTTCTTTCAGCTGAGGCATTCAGTTACAGGAACTGGTAACTTTTCTATAAGCAATATGTGTATTTGGAAAAAAGAATCAAGTCTTTTTATTTGATTGAATATTTTCATTAGATCATTATCTTCTACTTACATTATTTCTCTTAATTCTTTTAATTCAAAAAATAAATCTAAACAATCAATATAAGAACAACTAGCATGTGTTAAACAAAGTTCAAGGCAATATTTTTTTGAAAATTCTCATCATCTAGTGATCTCAATATTTTACCACTAAATAAAAAATCAAAAATATTGCATATGCTTCAATTTGTTCAAATCTATTATGAAGTCATATATAAAGTAATTAACTCTAAAAGTTTCTTCAACGGACTTCGTGATTTCGTTATTCATATTTTCATCAAATTGTTTTTTTACGAAATTTAGATTTATATTCATCTCATATGCAATTATCTTAGTAGAAATCATAGTTCTCATTCGCATGTAATTATTTTTTGTAAAAAAAATAACATACATAAGTAATTGTTTTTAAAAATGGACCCCCTAAAAAATATGAAGCCCCAAACGATGGCTTTAATGACCTAGGGTTAAGACGGCCCTGCATATATATATATATACACACATATTCACACACTACAAAAAGAGAGGCAGCCAAAGAGGGAGAGGGAGGGAGAAAAAGAGAACAATTATAAAACTGATACAAACCTACACAAAACAAAATATAAGAAAATAGAGGTGGTTTCAAATATCTTGAGTCGATTATCCAGGATGAATATTGAAAATATTGATGAGGATGTCATGACTACTGTATTGTTGTAGGGTGGATGAAATGGAGGCTCACATTCATAGTTTTGTGTGATAAGAAGGTGTCATCTTAACTTAAAGACAAGTTCTACAAAGTCATAGTACGTCAAGTTGTGTTGTATGAAGTGAAGTGTTTGCCAGTCAAGAATTCTCACATTCAAAAGATAAAAGTGACGAAGATGAGGATGTTGCGATGGTAGATACAATTAAAAATGAGAATACCTAGGACAAGGTGACAGTGACTTCGGTTAAAGAGAAGATGCGAAAAGAGAGGTCGAGATGATTTGTGCATGCGATAGGGAGATGAACAGTTGTACCGATGCAGATGTTGGTTATGAATGGATTTAAGAGATGTAGAGGCAGACCAAAAAAATATCAGAGTGGTGGTTAGACATGTCACGACGTAGTTATAATTTACCGTGTACATAGCCTTAGATATGAAAGTATGAAAGAAACAAATCAGGTAGAAAGTTAGTTGGTGGAAGTGCGTCCATACTAGTAGGTAAGAGTGATTTGTCTTGTTTTTTTACTAGTAGTTCTATGATTACTCTTGTAGTTTCTTGTTCTTGATTTCTATAACTATCTATTATTTCTTGTAATTTGTTTGTAGTATTATTTTGTTGTAGTTATGTTCTGTTACTATGTGTTGTTTTAGTTACTCTATTGTTTCTTGTACTTTCATTATGTCTTTTTCTAGGCAGTGAGACTACACTATATTGTCCGCTTTGTACTTAACTTGCACTTTTTTCTTAAAACGACATCACACCATTAAGAGATCCTACACCTTTTATGTAGCTTCCCGATCCTTTTAGCTACTAATGTGAGACTTTTGTTCGCTCAACCAACAGTGTTCCGTTCAAACTAAGTTCCATGTGGCTCATCACTACAAACTATGAGTTAATTTTCATGATTTACTATGTGTCACCCACATGGTCCGAATATTTTATAGCAACAATTGTGTCGGCATCTCCAAGCTCGTAACTCGTAAGGTTAAGCAAATTGAGCCCTACACCACATCACTACGCCACATATATTCCCATACTCATCCGATTGAACCTGGACTTAAATATCAGTCCTACAAATATGTGCTATATATTATGGTAAGTTGTTGTTTAGCTTATAAATACAATAGTACTACTCTGCGTTGCATGTTCTCATATATGGAAATAATGAAAAGTTTAACAGTTCTTAATTAACTCATTTTAAGAAAGTTGTTGCTAATCTGAGTCATCCTCTTTTTCATGATCACACTGCAAGTCATGTTGCACCATGAAGCTGTTCGAAATGCTGCTAGCTATACTGAATATAGTTATATTAATTCTGAAAACTTGTTTCACAGGAAAGTAATTTTGCAGAGATATTTCCCGTTATACTTTGGACTCACCAGAGATTTCAACTTCTTTCTCATTGATCCAAGCACTTCCCTGACATGAAAATAAACAACTCCAATCAATTACATATATATCATCAACTCGAACTAATGAGAAGTGATAGAATTACTCCTGATGTGGAAATATTTTTGGGCCATGTTCCAAGTAGAAAGGGATGATATCTTTAGCTGCGAAAAGCGGTCTTCCTTGTTTGTCTGGTGCAGTTAACATTGCAGTCACCAATCCATCGGTGCTCGTCCCTGCGATTACATCAAAGTAATCCACAAGTCTTGCGTCCTCTCCATCCAATTTCTATTATTCAACTTGTAAACTTTAAACAGAGAAAAACAGGGGAATATCAATTGAAGTTGGAAGACTGACCTGAAGTTGAAATTCAAGAATGGTGGCAGGTATAATGCCTCTAATTCCTCCACCATCAATACTCAGAATTGTGACAAGATTATCATCAATTAGAACATCATGTTCAAACATTGTTGCCTTCATCAAGTGATGAATTGCTAAAGCAAAATATTTGAGGATTTTCATTTGTATGCAAAAAGAAGACACAA
Organism: Solanum sitiens; assembly: GCA_016801875.1. NCBI lineage: Eukaryota > Viridiplantae > Streptophyta > Magnoliopsida > Solanales > Solanaceae > Solanum > Solanum sitiens. The sequence goes on along the minus strand of JABWTJ010000364.1, from coordinate 486,851 downwards.
GCAACACATTATAGTTGGGAGGATAAAGTGACTAAAGAGTTTGTTTCAAGACATCTATCATTCTCACTGTCAAATCAGAATCAGTGTCAACAATTTCGTCATGATCTAATAAATTCAAAAAGATTTCATGAACTATCAATTGTTGTTTGATAGATTACTTTAGATGAGCGATCTATCTAGGTAATTATACTTTTGTATAAGGAAGTTTGATCAGGAAAACTCAACTTTATCCTTGGCTTTTATAATTTATATTATTTAAGTATTCTTATTTATAATATCATCATAGAGTATATTAAAAACTCTATAGTGATCATAAAATATTAAAATCTATGTCGTTTTTATTTTTTCATGCTTGTTAATTAGTAGAGGTTTGATACTCCATTAGAATTTGGTAAAGTAAGGTATGTTCATACTTATTTACGAGTTTTTATATTTTATTTTATTTTTAATAATAAAATATCAAATAGTTAAATTAATGAAATTGCAACTTAAAACTCTTGTAATTAACAAAAAGTTGAATTTGACATCATACACTAATAAGAAGATTATAATTTATACCAATATAAAATATTGAACATTGCAACGGTATCAATGTCATATTAGTTGTTCATTCACCCCTTCTTCTTTTTTTTTTTTAAATTTCAAATGTTTCTTTTAAAATAATAGAATTGGAAAATTCAAAATAAAGTATATCAAGATATTTGAGGTTATACAATGCACTGAGGAGCATCACGGTTGGATAGTTGTTATCCGTTATATTGTATTGTAAATTTAAATATTATATTTATTTTTATTGTTATTTAAATGTTATTGTATCATATTATTTAAATTCATTGTTAGGTAATGAACTAATGATAAAAGTCTCATTTTATGTAGCGATGATTATTAGATGTTATCGTCTTGTTATATTAATATTTTCTTCTCATTTTATCTTTACGAATTATTTAATAATTTTTATTTTATTCTTTACCATATCTTTTTATAGTAACTCTCATGACTACCAAATTATCAATTCTTTACCCTAATCAAATTGTCAATTGAAACACACACTTCGAAAAAATAGCATTTTTAAATGGATGAATATATGTCTACAATTTGTAGATTAATCATCGATCTAATATGACTATGGTTATGTAATTTGATCAATTGTCAAGTTCCGAATACACACCCTGAACGTGGCTGGCACCCGAGGATCATTGTTGACTTCTAGCGGACCCTTGGCGTGGCTTACTTAACTCAGCGGAAGACTAAACTCAATGAAATAATCTCATTCAATAACTTAAGAGAATAAGTTGGCCAAAATGGCACTTAAGTCTCATAACCAAATATATGTAATACAAAGATGAGGGACTCAATACTAAATGTCTGACTGTCTATGAAGTCTCTATAATACTAAGATGGATGTTGGGATAGACCTCACAACATCCTATAAAAAGAAAGACTGAAAAGCGAATAAATGTGTCCTCCAGAATGCAAGGAGGCTCACCACTGACTCCGAGTGCTCAGCTGGATCAATGATGCGCTAGATGATGTTGATCCTGGTTACCTGCGTCTGCATCATGATACGATGTAGGTCAATTGGCATCGGTACATTGAATGTACGAGTACGCGAGTTGAAATGCTAACAACTTAAGCTTGAAAAAGAGTAAGAAGGAATACACGTTTTTACATATTCATTTTTTGATTTATCTTACTTCTTCTTTGAAAATTCACTTTTGTCAATTTTAGTTCGTTTAACTTTAACAATCTCGATTTTGATTTGATTTATCCGATACTATCTTTCCGCTTCCTTTTTGCCTTACTATGACTAAAGTATACATAATTTATTAAAATAATTATTTTAGTTGTCTTTTAATCGAGTCAAAACTGTTGTTTACCAGTCCTGAAGAATCAATCTACTTCTGATAACAAATATTGAATTTAAAACCCAAACAATTTATTCATGTTAGCTAGCATAAGGGTGACTCAAGTGAGAGGCTAATAAGCAAAACATAGGGGTGACTCGAGTGTTATCAAAATTTGAAACCTTAATCTTTTAAAATAATATATTATATAATTTTATTTCCATTTAACTAATATAGAAGTTTGTGAAAAAAGAAGAAGTAAGAAATCTTTATCAAAAAGAAGAAATAATTAAATATGTTTTTAACATTATAATATTTTTAGATATGTAAGTTGAACTACTTAAATTTTCACATTGATAAATTATGTTTTATACAATAATATCCAAAGTAATGTATAATATTCATATGATTAAAATCTGATAATTTGATTCTATAAATAACAAGCATGGAAAATGGCCAGTTACTCTCATTTTAGTGTCAACCTTAGTTGATTAATGTGTGCCATAAAATTATTTTTTAGAATGAAATACTTGGAATAAGGGTAAATATGGAAACTAACCATATTATCAGTCAGAGTTTAATTGTCGGTGTATACTTTTTTTACACTAACACATATTTTTAAGGTAAATTTCTTTTTTATTATTAATATTTTTATTTTATAAAATATAAATATCAAATATAGTAATATAAGGTAATTAGAATTCTACTTTTATTTTACTCATTTGTTTAAAATTTTCTTTCCTTACTAAATAAAAGTATCAACTTTGTAATTTATCGGGTATACTTTTACAGAATTTAATGAATATTAAGCTTGACATATAGAGCTTCATGAATATTAAGCTTGACATATAGAGCTTCAAAACTAATGGATTTTCTTTCCTTACTAAATAAAAGTATCAACTTTGTAATTTATCGGGTATACTTTTACAGAATTTAATGAATATTAAGCTTGACATATAGAGCTTCATGAATATTAAGCTTGACATATAGAGCTTCAAAACTAATGGAGAGACAAGTATCTAGAATTTTGTTGTTAATTTTTTTTACCGTAAAAAATAATTTTAAATTCTAAAGTACAATTTTTGTATACTCCTGGCACAATTAGCATTTTAACTCAAGTTTTGAGCTTTAAATTATTGATTTGTGTGTTTATTTACTCGATCCTCGGTTTTTATTTATCAAATAGGTTTTTATTTATCAAATAGATGATGTTATGATATTTTTCATCTACATTTCCAAACATAAAATTTTCATAAGTAAATGTTTTTCCACTTTGATATTTATTGAAGCGTTGCACAGATAGGTGAAAACAATACTTCAGTTTCTATTTCGTTTACTACAAAAAGTGTAGAACATTTTAGACCACCCATTCAAGTTTAACGCTTTAGAATATAATTAATTTTGTATATGTTAATGATTGTCATAGTTGTAACTGGCAACATACACAATATTTGTAGTGAATATAAAATTGTATTAGTAGCAAAACAAACGGAAGAACTACTTGATATACATCTATTAAAAACTTCTATAATATTTTGCTAAAAGAACCTAAACAGTATAGTTCTTTTTTCAAATAAATAAATGACATTCACAAATTTTCTCCCTTTCATGCGACAAACTACAAATGATTCATAAACTTAACTGAATTTTCAATATCAGTTCTATGTCTACGAAAGAGTGTACAATAATATTACACAACTTTCAAGAGTTTAAAAGAAGAGCTAGAGATGTCTTAAATGGAGCAATATGGTGAATGAAGATTCATATAGCTTGGCGTCATGGTTCTTGTTTCTAGTTTAGACTTAAAGTCCAAAAATAATTCACATCTGAAATTGTATTACATTATTTCGTATATACAACAAAAGAACGATCAGATTAATAAAGAAATTAAGTTTTTTGCTTCTCCATGGCAACATCTTCAATATCTCTCCGTAAATACTGTGCAAGACACTTCATGTGATATCTTCCGTAGAAAGTCCTACTTTATCCTACAACATATAGTTAATGGATAGTAGATTACTCAAGAGGAGAACAATTCCAAAAAGGGACAAGAATTCATCAAACTCCATTAAGAAAGAAAACAGATGAATTTTGATAATTGGTGAAGAGACAAACTAAATGTTATAGAGTGTGAATGTTGAAAATTAATGGCAATGGACATGATTACACGTATTTTGTAAATTTGAAATAGATATAATAACGAATAAATAGTTACCATATATTCTGTTGATAATAGTTTCTCTTTAAACTGTTTCAATGGTGGATGCTCGTAATTTGCTTCAATGCTATTGAACAAGAGAAGCAACAGTAATGTTAAAGGAAATTCTGTAAAAGTACACCAGTAAAACAAACATGGTAATTTTATTTAGTAAAGAAAAAGAGTCCTAAACTAATAGCTAAAACAAAAATAGAATCCTAATTACCATACATTACTATATTTGATACTTAGATTTTATAAAATAAAAATATTAATAATAAAAAAAGAGACTTACCTTAAAAGTATGTGCCAGTGTAAAAAAAGTATACACTGATAGTGCATAGAAGTTAAACACCTATATAAAAGCCATTACTAAGTTTTGGTGCAACTGTTATTTTAATATTTGTATTTTCATTTCATTTTTATTAATTTGATATCTAATAAGATGACTAAAAACAACCATAATTCTCTGACTTTACACAAAAAAGATTTGAGCACTAATGTAATATTTATTTGATTTCTTCAATTGTTGCAATAAGAGTCTATATATAAATATAAATATAATCAGATATTATTACATTACATATTTAAAAGAAATTTAAACATCATCTAATTAATCCAAATAGAAATCAATTATTAGAAAGTGATCATTTATTGATTATCAGTATGTCGAAAAAATATTTGGATCTTGTTAAAGATTAAAAGTCTTGATATCCTTAGCAACAAATTAAAAGAGGATATCTTTGTTTATCTGGTATAAACAACTTGATTTTCATCAATACACATATCAAAATCGGGTTACTCCTACATCTTCCCATCAAATTAATGTTGTACTTATAATTTTAATGTGTAGACTTGTTAATGTAAATTTTAATACTTCTATATTGATAATGATAGTATAACAGATTTTCAAAAAATTGTACTTAATCGTCAACGACGGTGAAATATTTTTTGAAAGTAAAAGAACAAATAAATAAAAATATAATCATATCTTAAAAAACAATATTTATTTGAACAAACAATACTTTGTACCTCGTAAAACAAATTATATATGATTACAAATAGTTTAATCTAACATTTTTGTTATGATAGACAAAAAATAAAGTGCAATATACATTCATAAAAACTAATTAGTCGAATAAGTTATTTGAACTGTTATTCATGACGAAAGAAGCCGATCGAGATTGGTAAGAAATTGTTTAATGATCAATTTTCTAACCATTGTAAAAAGCCATGCGTATGTATGAGAGTGTCGTTAAAAAAATTAGATTAATTAACTAAAATGGCATTAATGGAGAAAATGTGTGAACGTATTTTGAATTAGTTTCAACATGTCTGTTGAGGCTTCCCAATGTATTTAAGCATTTAGCTAAACAAAATAGAAAATTTATTTTGTCTCAAATTAATGCTCAAAATAATTGATAATTATTCTCAATTATGATTTTAATAATAAAAGTTAGCACCATATTTTAGGAGGAAGTAAATTTATTTTATTAAATAAAATAAATTAATAAATTAAATTTAATATTTATATTGTTTTAATGAACCATGAAAATTAAAATGACAGTTAAATATGTGATAAAGGTATGTTATAATCTTTTAATGGTTGGTTTTTGTGTCGCAACATAGTTTGGATTTTATTAAAATGTACCTATTTGAATAAGATTTTTCTTTAACTTTTTTTAATAATAATTATCATTGAAATTGCAACTAACAATCTAAAAACTTACTCTTTCATTTATTTTTACTTATCTGAATCATACATATAAAAAAAAAAATTGGTATGATTATTTTATTATACTATATCTATTTATTAATATTTGGTATTAAATTTTAGAAAATAAGTAATTAATGCTAATGATAAAACATAAAAAAGAAAATAACTATCTTTTTTTGATATAATATAAATAACAAAATTAAAAATCTATTTTTAAAATAATAAACAAGTAAGAATAAACCGATAGATTACAAATTACTATATATACACAAAGAATAACAAATGAAGAGAAAACCAACATGAATGAGAAGACGATAACTTCACGCCAAATTACCATTCAACATACATGTATAAAACCGCGTCTTAACAAGAAATCATTTAATTTTATTAAGAATAAAATCACCAGCATAGTGTAATTAGTCATACAAATTAATATTTAATCATATGCTTACACACACACACATATATATATACCCTCACTATTTCATTTTTCTTTGTCAAACATTCATTTAATATTCGTCACATGCATTCATGAGAATGGAGATGACTATTTCCTTGAACATGAACAAATTTTTCAATATTCCAAAACCCTCAAAGAACAAAGGGAAGATTCATCAAATGAAAATAACATCATGTATGCAAAGTGGAAAACCCAACGATAATTTCTATGAAGTTCTCTCGCTACGCTCTGAGAATATTAATAACATAGGGATTAATGATATAAAGAAAGCTTATAGATGCATGGCTCTTCAATATCATCCTGATGTTTGCCATGATCATTCAAACAAAGAAGAATCCACGAGACGATTTATTGAGTTACAAAAGGCCTATGAGACTCTCTCTGATCCAATTTTACGCGAAAATTATGATTATCAGCTAAGCTTGAGGGATGATTCATTTGGGAGAATTAAGTCTACAGAAAATAGTAGTAGAATTGTTCATAAGGATGTGTGGGAAAGACAACTCAATGGGTTGAGAAAAAGATGTTTGCATAGGATGGACAAAAAGAGAAGGATATAATTGTGGAAATTGGTGGAAATCAATTATATACTCCTATCTTGTTAATTTTTTTGGTCTTTCTTTGTTTAATTAATTAATTCAATTCTTTGATAAAATTATTTTCATCTGTCCTTGTTTTTTCTTTGAATGAATCTTCTTTCTATGTATTAATTATTGTCATTTAACAGCGCCTTGCAATATTGTTAGAGTGGTTATTCTTGAAATGAATTGTGTTCTTATAGTCCCTTTTGTTGTGAATAGTGAATACTACTTATTGGGCTAAATCAACCCAAAAGTATTTCATTGTAATAAGGGGTGATATTGTTCATAATCATGTTGGTACAATTTTCTTCAAAATGTCACACCATTCAGAGATCTTATGCTTTATATGTAGGTTTTCAATCTTTTTAGCTATTATTGTGAGACTTTGTTCGCACATGACCAATATTACTGAATGTATTTTTAGATCATAATAACTTCTAAAAGAAGAAGCTCTACTTGTAAAATGAAAATGGATTTATAAGTTAGAAAAACAATTATCTTCGAATATTGTCTCCCAATAAAAAAAAATTATATATATATTCACACTTTTGACAACTTAGGTAAAAGAAACTTCAAAGTAGGGATAATTGTATAGAATGACAAACTAATAATATAAAATAAATATAGTAGCTACTGTTTGATTTATTTGTGTTTCATAGCAAACTGTTTGTCAGTCCCTCTCTCCCTCATATTCTCGCTCGCCACTCTCCCTCTCTCGCTCGCTTCCTTCGCTCGTCCCTCTCACTTTATACAATAGAATTGTATAAATTGTGTTTCTAATTGTATAAAGCGAGAGAAAATTTTATATACACATGCAAATACATATATCTCCGTCTTATACATTTATAATTATACAATAAAAGTACTTCCCTGCCCAAGTCACTTTTGTCTTTCTCTCTTTCTCGTTTTATACAAATTCAAATTGTATATAATTTCTCTCTTTCTCGTTTTATACAATTCGATTCAATTGTATATTCCCTGCCCAAGTCTCTTTTGTCTTTCTCCCTTTCTCGTTTTATACAAATTCAAATTGTATATAATCGTCCTATACACTTATAATTATACAATTCGTTTTATATACTTCGTTTTATACAATTCATTATATACAATTCTCTGCCCAAGTCTCTTTTTCTTTCTCGTTTTATACACTTCGTTTTATACAATTCGCTTCAATTGTATATGTATAGCGAATTATACATATATATGTTTGCTATGGAGCGCAATTATACAAACTTTGTTATAACATATAAATATGAATTTTATGTTTGCTATATGTGAAAGTTGTCTTTCATTTATCATTCGGCCCATTAGCTTTTTCTTCTTTTTGGGCTTTTTAACATATTAGGCCGCTCAAATATATACTATATATAATTTACAATATATATCATATGTAAAATTATATATACATTTGTCGGGTATTATTTTGGTGGCATTCTAAATATATTGTATCATCCCCACCCACCCAATCCCCCCTTGACCATCCCACTGCACCCTCCCAAATTGAACCCCAACTCCCCATCCCATCTCGCCACCATAGACTTTTGCTAGATAAGTGTAAAGCTTTCGAGTAACTTTTTTTTTTACTTACCAAGCATTAGAAAATAAGTAAGAAAACTCACTTGTATATCAAGAAATATTTTCTAGGAATTCATTTTCGTAGAAAATATATTCCTTCCTACCACACACACTCATAGGAGCCCCAACAAACTTAAATTTACGTCACGCAACAGTTATTTAGGGGAAACAGTTTTTCCAAAGTTTACTGGATCAATTGGTGGCTAAATTGTTTCCTGGTGAGTATAAAATAAATATTATACAACTAATTCGGAATTTATAACCCACAAAGTTCATCAATAACAATTGTAAAAAAGTCCATATATGTTATAATTAGATAAAGGGGAATATATTTTTTGTAAGTTCCAATGAAGCTAATTGATTCTCTTCAAGGAACCATGTGTGAACCACTAATTTGAGATTTTATTCTCAGACCATCTAATACTTCATCACAGACGAATTATTCATAGCACTGAAGTGGTCGAATCAAAATATTATATATATATATATATATATATATATATATATATATATATATATATAAAAGGATGCCACGAAACATAGTACTCATTCTATCTAAATTTATGTGTCATATTTTTTTTTTAGTCTCCCAAATTGAATTATATATTTTTTATTTTACAAAATATTAAATGACACTATCAATATTTACTCAGGTTAGATTTCACTTTTTTGGCCAAAAGATCCACAAAAAGTGTACTCTTTTATTACGAAAAATATTTAATTTAACTATAAAATCTTTGTATATTTCTTAGAATTCATATTTAATCAAATATATTACATAAATTAAGATGAAAAAAATATTACTTATACAACATTTAATGTAAAAACAACTTAGTCGACTATGGAAATAATCAAAAGTGCAAATTAAGTGGATCGTTCCGAACTAACATGAAATATACAGAGAAAATGTGGGTCCGAAAAGTGTAATTTTGGATGGCTTCTCTATTTTTCTTTCATTTCTTTTTTCCTTTTGCTTTTTGTTTTCCTTTTTCTCCCTATTTTAGTTTGTATATATAACAAATAATAATAATAATAATAATAATAATAATAATAATAATTATATTCACAAATAACTGAATAAGCATGAAAAACAGTAAAAGTAAACTAAAAAAAAAAAATCCTTTTCTCCTTTTGACATGTACCTCTATTATTCGTATTTTTTATTTTGCCAAAAGTAGTCCTCGTTTTGTCCGAAAAGTTTACTAGTGAAAGAATTTGATGCCTGATTATTAATTAACAAAATAATTCTTTTTATGTATATATATTTGGGATAAGTAACTTTAACATATTTATGCATCTTTTTAAAAACCATTATCTTCTTAGAACTTAGGGGTTTTAGCTTTGCCATTTGGAGTCTTGCTGACGCAAAGGCAGAGGTAGATGTGGTTCATGGCAATGGCATAGTTAGAAATTTCATGATGAGTGTTCCAAAATTGTACACAAATATATTTTTCTTTTATATTATGAATGCATTAGAAATTTTAAAAATTAAACTACGTATTATACATGAAAATATTTGAAAAAAAAGTATATAGTATACATGAAAAAAAATAAAAAAAAAAAAGGAAAAAATGGAAGGTGCACTAAAATTTTTAAAAATTTAACTAAAGATTTGAACTCACAAACGCTTAATGGCTTGACTCTTTCAAGGCACCTTAAATCACTATGCTACAACACCTTGTTGTGTTAAGGGTGTCCAGAATACGTTATTTAACCATTTTGTATATTATTTTACTTATATATACGTTATAATTTCCTGATGAAGGGTGTCCAATAAATAGTATAGCTACACCCCTGGTTCATGGGTTTGGACTTCGGACGGACTCAGGACAGACTCATTAGCTTTTCTGTAGACCCTATATTTGTGTGTGTATTAATTTGTAAACTCCTAATAAAATAATTGACAATTATTAACAAAATTTAGAATCCCAAATTCTTGATCTCGATTTCGCCTCTGCTGACGATCTACTTGAAATCTTTAAAATATGTATATTCTTTATAATTCTTTATTTCCTGTTTATTTTGGATTAAATAGAAAAGGAAAAAAATAAAAGACATGAGACATATTGCTGAGAAATAAAGGGTTGTTGGTTGCTTATTAGAGTTATGTTAGTATTAGAGAGGTTGATGGCAGTGACGGAGCTAGGATTTTAATAAGGGGTTCAAAATTTGAAAAAGGTAAACATATAAATTAATCGAAGGGGATTCGATATCTATTGTATATACATAAAAAATAATTTTAATCATGTATAAATAGTAAGATTTTTTGCCGAAGGGGGTTCGAGTGAACCCCTTTACACACTGCTGGATCCCCTGGTTGATAGAGTATGGGTTCAATAGGGAGGTGTTAAATGACTATTTTCAACAGATATTATGATTGAATCGGTGAGAAAAGAAAATTAATAGTATATTCAATTCATACAAGGAAAAATTAAGAAGTTTTTCACTATTCCAGTGAAAAACTGTTTTCCACGTGTGTTTTTTCAATGAGCTTGTTAGGTGAAAAATAAATATGAAATTTATATTCTATAACATAAATTTTTCATTGACATACATTAGAAAATTCCTAATTTATTTCAAATAGTGAATATGGTAAATATTTTATTTTCAGTGAATTTCTTTAATCCTTTATAAATTTCTTAAACTTTTACTGTAATTTCTATATTATGGTGTTGTTATAAAATTTGTATCACTTTATAATTAATTAAAAGGTCATGTCATGGGGCTATTACATTTCATGTCTCGAAACTTATTGTCTTACCTAATATTATATAAAACGTCTTACCTTATCTCCTCCTTCTACTACACTGCTCATGAGAAGTATAATTTGGAATTTTAGCAATATCAAAGTAGGTGACTATTAAAGAAATAAGTTTCTTCATAAACATACACCTCAAAAGTAAATTTCGTGTGACACTTTTAAAATGTGATGAAAGGCTTTTTTCTATGCAGTGAAAAGTTAATTTTATACACCTTTTTTATTTATATAGTATCCAAACATCTTTCACGCGCTTCAACTATATATGTGGAGTCATTCAGTGTGTCACGTAAGTCAAAAGGTGTATAAAATAATAATAAAATGTGTTCGAGGAAGGTAATAGGACATTAGTTTAGTTAATGTGTGTCTTAGAGATTTCGGTCATAGTTCGCGAGGGGGGGTACTTGTGCCTTAATGTTATTTGTAAGTTTTGATGATGTGACAAACTCAGGGACCTTGTAAAGGTACCAGGTTCCCAACATGAACAGCCCGTTGACTGCAAGCTGGAGAAAGTACAAAAAGTTGGTGCACAGTCTCCAACAGTGGCAGAATTGGCAGACGCGGCAGAAACGTCAGAACTTTCCAACCAATGGCATGGGTTTAAGGAAAAGTGACTTGTCTATACAATGTCATCTTTCCTTAAACTTCTTTTCTTAGTTTTTGCAACTTGAACAAAAAAAAAAAAGGATCTCAAGAACTCTTGCAAAGGCTTACAAAAGGAGTGAAGAAACATCCTTAATATCAACTCAAATCTGAAAGAGCTGGAAGCTTAGTTGTCTTAGGATTATTTCTTCTACGCGTAAATTGTAAATCTGTTCCTCCACTTATAAAGGAATCAGATAGTTCTTTGATCTGAAATTCTAAATCATTAGTAGGTTAGTGATTTAGTGGGCAGTCTTTGAGATTGCTTAGAAAATCCTAAGTTGTCTAGAGTGATAGCTTAGTGGGTAGAGTATCATCTACTTAGGATCATCAAGCAATAGAGCTATTGCTTGTCTGTGAGATTAAAAACTTTTTCTCACATTTTGTGTAACCGATTTACTTTTGCTTGTGAAGACTAGTGAAACGGTTTTGGAAATCCTATGAGACAGGTCGTGGTTTTACTCCCTTGAGCAAGGAGGTTTCCACGTAAACTGCTGGTGTTGATATTCTGCCTTTATTTACAGTTGTTCATATTTTGAGTGAGTCAAGGGACCTGGTCCCTTGACTCATAGTGGACGCACAGATTTTAACAAGTGGTATCAGAGCAGGCACTTTCTATCTGGTTATTACCAAGAAAGTGACATGTGTTCTAGGATGGCTGCTCCACTTAATCTAGAAGAAGGTCAGTCTTCAACTAGACCACCTCGTTTCAATGGACACTTCTATAGTTGGTGGAAAGTCAGAATGCATGATTTTCTTATGGCTGAAGACAGTGATCTATGGGACATTGTCTTAGATGGACCATTTATTCCAATGATTGAAGAGAAAGATGGAGAAAAAACTAGGCTTGTTCCAAAGCCTAGACAAAAATATGATGAAGCTGATAGGAAGAAGATCGAAAAAGGTTACAAGGCAAAGACACTTCTTGTCTGTGGGATAGGGCCAGATGAGTTCAATCGTGTCTCAGCCTGTGAGTTTGCAAAAGAGATCTGGGATTGCTTAAAGACAGCTCATGAGGAAACTGAACAAGTAAAAGAGTCAAAGATTGATATGCTCACTTCTTTGTATGAAAATTTCAAAATGAAAGAAGGTGAAACCATTCATGAGATGTTCACTAAATTGTCATCCATCACAAATGAGTTGAGAAGCCTTGGAGAACCTATCAGTATGAGCAAGCAAGTTAGGAAAGTGCTTCGAATCCTTCCCAATTCTTGGGAAAGTAAGGTTGATGCTATTACTGAAGCAAAAGATCTGAAAGTGTTAACAATGGATGCTCTCATTGGAAATCTGAAGACACATGAGATGAATCGAAATCATGATCAGTCAAAGAAGGAAGTCAAAAAGGATAAGTCCTTGATGCTGAAATACAAATCTGAAGAGGACTCCAGTGATGATGATATGGCTTATCTCATCAATAGATTTCAAAAAATTGTGAGAAAGAACAAAGATTTTAAAAGGGGAGCAAATGGTCCTCGAACTGCCACTCAAAATGATACATGTTACAAGTGTGGAAAAGCTGGGCACTTTATAAGAGAGTGTCCATTACTCAAGGCTGAAAATAAAGAATATCAAAAATCAAGAGGTGATAAAGAGAAGAGAAGGGACCTGGTACTCAACAAAAATGATCGGAAAGCTGCTGCTGATTATGTGGTCAAAAAGGCTCTTGCTGCATGGGGAGACTCTTCAAGTGACTCAGAAGATCCTGATGAACCAAATGATGTGTCAATGGTGGTGGTTCATGAAGAGGAAACCATATTCAATGAGATGTTTGCTTTCATGGCCCATTCAGAAAATGAAGAAGAGGAGGACAAGGTAACTCTTCTTGATATGAAACATGATCTGAATACTTATTCTCTTAAAAAATTGAGAACATTAGCAAATGTTATAATTGATTCAGTAATTGAGTTAACCTCTGAAAGAGACATTATGAATGCTGAGCTTGACAGTTTAACTGAAAACAAAGATAAAATGGAAGAGAGAATGTTGAAAATGGAAGATAAAATGGCTTCTCTGGAATCTGACAAGACTGAACTTAAAAAACAGTTGTATCAGATAAGTGAAGAAGCTGAAAAGAAAAATGAAAGGTCAAATGGTTTACAAGTTGAAATTGAAGAAAAACTGAAAAACTCTGAGGAAAATCTTGGGTTGGCTTTGGAGAAGAGCAACAACTTAGAAAAGGATATTGTCAAACTTAAGGAAGAACTTGAAAAATCTCTTAAGTGGACAAATTCTTCTAAGTTGCTGTCTAGTGTAACAAATCAGAGCAATTTCAATAAGAAGGGTCTAGGAAGTTTGAATATTACTCCTCCCTTTAATCCTCACAGCAAGTATGTTTTTGTGTCTGACAATTTGCTTTGTCTTCACTGTGGTAAAAATGGGCATTTAAAAGAATAATGTACTGGGTGGAGAACGTCTCATGAAAGACTCTCTAAGTATACAGAGAAGCAAAGAGTATCAAAAGAGAGACCTGGTCCCCCAAAACAATTTTCAACTAAAAGGTTTTCAAAGAAAGGATCTGATTCTGCTCCAAAATCTTTTGTCAAAAAGATTCAAAAACTACCCCATTGGACTAGAAACAATCTGATCACTCCCTTGTCTGCCTTCTGGGAACTCAAATTGAAATGGGTTCCCAAGCCTAACAAGTGATTCTTGTTGCAGGTGAGTGAGAGGAGCAGCAGTCAATGTTGGTATATGGACAGCGGATGCTCTAAACATATGACTGGTGATATAAAAAATTTCCTCTCACTCAAGACACTTCAAGGAGGAGGTGTCTCTTTTGGTGATGGAAAGAAGGGGTATATTTTGGGAGTTAGTAAAGTGGGTAAATCTCTTGGAGAATCAATTGATAATATGTATCATGTTGGTGGATTGAAGTACAGTCTTTTGAGTGTATCTCAAATTTGTGACAAGGGAAATGAAGTGAAGTTTACTTCTGAGAAGTGCACTGTGGTTAATCTAACCACAAAGAAAGTGATTCTTACTGCCTTTAGAAGTAAAAACATGTATGTGGCTAACTTAGAAACGTCTCATGGAGATGATCTGACATGTCTTAGTGCTCAAAATGAAAATGCTGATCTGTGGCATCGAAGACTAGGGCATGTGAGCTCATCTTTATTGAATAAACTGATTTCTAAGGACCTGGTCCTAGGTTTGCCAAAGTTAAAGTTTTGTGAAAACAAAATATGTGAAGCGTGTGTCAAAGGAAAACAAATCAGATCATCCTTCAAGTCAAAGAAGCAAGTAACATCATCAAGAGTACTGGAGCTGTTACACATGGATTTATGTGGACCTTTGAAGGTTCAAAGTAGAAATGGTAAGAAATACATTCTGGTGATAGTTGATGATTACTCTAGATACACATGGACAAGATTCCTAAGATCAAAAGCAGAAACACCTGAAGAATTGGTAGTGTTCTTCAACATGATTCAAACAAAATTAAATCAAGTGATTGTTGGAATTAGATCTGATCATGAAACTGAGTTTGAAAACTCAAAACTTGATCAATTCTGCATGGAGAATGGTATTAGTCATAATTTTTCTGCTCCAAGAACTCCTCAACAAAATGGAGTAGTGGAAAGAAAAAACAGAACCTTGGTGAACATTTCTAGGACCATGATTATTGAGTCAAATCTTCCTCAAAGTTTCTGGGCTGAAGCTGTCAACACAGCATGTCATGTTACTAACAGGTGTCTGATAAGGTCTTTATTGAATAAGACTCCCTATGAGTTGCTCAACAACAGAAAACCTATGTTGAGTTATCTTAGGGCTTTTGGTTGCAAATGTTTTGTGCTGAACAATGGAAAAGATGATCTGGGAAAATTTGATCCTAGAAGTGATGAAGGAGTGTTCGTTGGATACTCTTCATCAAGTAAAGCATACAGAATTTTCAACAAAAGAACTCAATGTATTGAAGAAAGTATTCATGTTGTGTTTGATGAAGATGGAAGTTTGAAAAGTGATGCATCAAATGATGAAGATGAGTTGATTAAGCTGTTTAATTCACAGAAAATTGAAGGAAGTGAAGCTGGTGCAAATGACCAGTTGAAGAATGACAATGATAATGATAATCATAGTCTATCCAAAAAGACTGATGAAGTTGAAAAGTGTGATGAGAGACCTGGTACTACTCTGAACTCCAGTCAGAATACCTCAAACTCTCCAGAAAATTATGAGCTCCTTGAAGAAGAAGAACATGCTGATCAGCTGAACCAGTCGACTTTGAGACCAGGATGGAAACATAGTTCATCACATCCTCTTGATAATCTGATTTCTCCCTTGAATTCTAGAATTCACACTAGATCAAAAACAAGAAATCTAGTTGCATTCTCAGCATTCATATCATCTATTGAGCCTAAGAATGTGAAAGAAGCATTAGGTGATGCAGATTAGATTAATTCAATGCAAGAAGAACTTCATCAGTTTGAAAGAAGTAAGGTGTGGTACCTGGTTCCTCGACCTGTTGGCAAAACAGTGATAGGAACCAGATGGGTTTTCAGAAACAAGCTTGATGAAAATGGTGTAATTACTAGAAACAAATCCAGATTAGTTGTTCAAGGATACAATCAGGAAGAAGAAATAGATTATGATGAAACTTTTGCACCTGTTGCAAGGATGGAAGCCATCAGAATTCTAATAGCTTTTGCAGCATTCATGGGTTTCAAGTTGTATCAAATGGATGTCAAAAGTGCGTTTCTAAATGGAGACCTGAAAGAGGAGGTGTTTGTTAAACAACCTCCTGGGTTTGAAGATGCTGAGCTACCAGATCATGTATTTAGATTGAATAAGGCTCTGTATGGTTTAAAACAAGCCCCTAGAGCTTGGTATGAAAGGCTGTCAAAGTTTTTGTTGAAAAATGGGTTCAAAAGAGGAAAAATAGACAATACCTTGTTCTTATTAAAAAGAGAACAGGAACTGCTTATTATTCAGGTGTATGTGGATGACATAATTTTTGGAGCTACATCAGAACATCTGTGTGAAGAATTTTCATCATTAATGGGAAAGGAATTTGAGATGAGCATGATGGGTGAATTGACGTTTTTTCTGGGACTACAAATCAAGCAATCATCAAATGGAATCTCAATCAGTCAGGAGAAGTACATTAAGGAGCTGTTGAAGAAATTCAATATGTTTGCTTCAAAACCTATTGATACTCCTATGGGAACAAACTCCAAGCTTATAGCAGATGAATCTGATTCTCTTGTGAATTAAACCATGTATAGGGGAATCATTGGATCATTATTGTATCTGACTGCTAGCAGACCTGACATTGTATACAGTGTTGGAATGTGTGCTAGATTCCAAGCATGTCCTCGTGATTCACATTTGAAGGCTGCAAAACGTATTCTAAGATACTTGAAGAAGACAGGGGACCTGGTCCTCTTCTATCCAGCAGGTGACACGTTTGATCTTGTTGATTTTGCAGATGCTGATTTTGCTGGTTATCAAGTTGACAGGAAGAGTACTTCTGGAATGGCTCATTTCCTTGGATCTTCACTCATTTCTTGAGGAACTAAGAAACAGAATTCTGTAGCTCTCTCAATAGCTGAAGCAGAATATGTAGCAGCTTCTGCATGTTGTTCACAATTGTTATGGATCAAGCAACATTTAGAGGATTTTGGTGTAATCATCAAAGCTATTCCTCTTATGTGTGACAATACTAGTGCAGTTAGTATGGGAAATAATCCAGTTCAACACAAGAGAACTAAGCACATTGATGTTAGGCTACATTTTTTGAGAGACAATGTTGAAAAAGGGAATATTATGCTTACATATTGTCCAACAGAGGAACAAATTGCAGATATCTTCACCAAGGCTCTCAGCAAAGATCAATTTGAAAGAAATAGGTTGAAGTTGGGCATGAAGTCCTCTAACTGATTTTCAGAAATTCAATAGTTGAATTCCTTTGATGGCTAAACTTGTAGTGCAGGTATCCTTTGTGTCAATAATATATTATCTGGATTAGATCATTTTGGTACCTATTGTAGGTATACATTCAGAAAGGACTAGCTAAGAAAAGACATGGCTAGAACAGTTGAGGAATGATGATAAATCTGTGTTATGGGACCTGGTCCCAGTCAAGGTTAGCATTTTTTACATTAATTTTAAACTGGAAAAAATATGACCGTTAATAAAGCCATGTGTCAGTCATCCGTCATTCTGACAGTTAGTCCCATCGCTTATTCTTCAAGCGACGCGTCAAATCAAGGGACCTGGCACCGTCTCAAATCTTTTAAAAACCCTCCTTCTTTCCGTTTAATTCTTAAATCTGTCTTCCAACTTTCCTCCACTAAAAGAAAGGAAAAGAAGAGAAAAGTCGAAATCTGGTTTTATCCCCTTTTCTTTGTTTTCGAAAAGCTGCTATTCTTCTCTTCTTCTGGTCAAGATGTCTGATCCTTCATCCGCCTCTAAGCAAATGCTTACTGCTCTTAGTGAGATTGAACCTATTGCTTTCTATTCTCTTTCAGCAGTAGGGTCTAGGTCTAATGTTCCTTCAGGTTCTCCCCAAGATATTCCTGAAAATCCGTTTCACTTCATAGATCTGAACAGCTCTAGTGCCCCTACTGAACCTGGTCCTCATCATGAAATGCTGCCAGATGCTTTGTTTGAAGGAGATTTGCCAAGAAACAAATCTTCTGAGTCAAACATTCTTGCTGCAAGTAAAGAGCTGGTAATTGAAAGAAGCACAGGAAGAAAAAATCAAGAAAAACAAAGTCAAGAGATTCCAAAAAGGTGGAGAAAACAAAATCCACGAGGGAGAGTTCTAAAGGAAAAAGGAAAAGATCACAGGGATCTGGTACCCAAAGAAAAGTTGAAGAGGAGGTCAACAAATAAGAAACTGTTGACAACTTGAGAAAGCAGTCTGTGCTGGCTGGGAGAGTTTTTGACATGGGAATAATCAACCTTCCTGGAATGGACTCTCTTCATGATATGGTGGAGATTCAGTCATGGATGCATCTTTTCAACAAAAAATCTCCTATTCTTCATGAAGAGGAAGTGTGTGAATTTTACTACAACATTCAATTTAAGGAAGATGGGAGTGTCCATACCAGAGTGAATGATATTGTAGTGCATCTGGATGAGTTTCTGTTGGGAAAAAATTCTTAAGGTACCTCGAGAGGGTACCAGGTCTGTGATTGGGAAAACTTGTTCGATTGAGTTTGTGACATTGGTCTCAAAGCTTCCCACAACAAAGTGTGCAGGGTTTTTAAGAAGGTGATGAAAAGTGAGTATCAGTTGGTGTTTGAGTTTGTAAACAAAACTCTGCTTCCTCGAACTGAAAAGAGGACCTCAGTTACTTCTGCTGATTTGTATGTGATGGAGTTGTTGTGCAAATTTGAACCTCTGAATCTCCCAGGGCTCATGCTTGAACATATGTACAAGACTGTCATTGAGAGGAAAGGAATACATGGAATGGGATATGGATACTTTCTTACTGAAGTATTCAAATACTTTAACATTTCTCTGAGCGTTGGCAAGGTTGGTACAGTGAAACAAGCTTTTTTAGAGAATACTCTGGTTGAATGTGAGTGCATTGAAGGGAAAGGAAATTCCAAGAGCAAGATGGCTCAACTCATAGAAGACCAGGACCAATTCAAGCATGAAGTTGAAGAATTAACTATGCGATTGAGTGGAAAAGATGCTGAAATTGCTATACTCAAAGCTGAGCTGATCACTGCACAGACAGAGGGACATGGTACTTCTGTGGTTCAAGCCTTGGAAAGGGAAAATGCAGAGCTGAGGGTCAAGGTTATTGCTTTGCAAGAAAAGGCAATAAAGGATAATGATGCTGCAAATGATAGACTCACTCTCATTATTCAGTCCCTTTCTCATCAGCCTCCCCCTTCTTAGTCTGTCCCAATCTTTTTCTGTGTCTTTCTTGTGTGGCTTGTCTTTTTGTCGTTGGATTCTCAGTTTGCTATTAATGTATTAAATGTTTATCTTGGAATGATATTTATATTATTCCTCTGGTGTTCTAGCTACTATCTCTTGTGAATGCTTTCCTTTTTGTTTGATTGCTATCAAGCTTTGGTCTTCTCTGATATTATTGTTGATACTATTGGTTTACTGTATCTCTTTTTTATGATGCCAAAAAGGGGAATTATAACTGATAAGTGGTAGCTGGACATGTTTGTGAGGGGGAATACAGTCAGAGTGAATTTTTTTTTTCAAGAGGATGGACAAGTAATTCAGGGGGAACTTGTTATGAAGTCGGAAGAGTGTCTGGAGCAGTGTTTGTCATCATCAAAAAGGGGGAAAATGTTATTTGTAAGTTTTGATGATGTGACAAACTCAGGGACCTTGTAAAGGTACCAGGTTCCCAACATGAACAGCCCGTTGACTGCAAGCTGGAGAAAGTACAAAAAGTTGGTGCACAGTCTCCAACAGTGGCAGAATTGGCAGACGCGGCAGAAACGTCAGAACTTTCCAACCAATGGCATGGGTTTAAGGAAAAGTGACTTGTCTATACAATGTCATCTTTCCTTAAACTTCTTTTCTTAGTTTTTGCAACTTGAACAAAAAAAAAAAAAGGATCTCAAGAACTCTTGCAAAGGCTTACAAAAGGAGTGAAGAAACATCCTTAAGATCAACTCAAATCTGAAAGAGCTGGAAGCTTAGTTGTCTTAGGATTATTTCTTCTACGCGTAAATTGTAAATCTGTTCCTCCACTTATAAAGGAATCAGATAGTTGTTTGATCTGAAATTCTAAATCATTAGTAGGTTAGTGATTTAGTGGGTAGAGTAACATCTACTTAGGCTCATCAAGCAATAGAGCTATTGCTTGTCTGTGAGATTAAAAACTTTTTCTCACATTTTGTGTAACCGATTTACTTTTGCTTGTGAAGACTAGTGAAACAGTTTTGGAAATCCTGTGAGACAGGTCGTGGTTTTACTCCCTTGAGCAAGGAGGTTTCCACGTAAACTGCTGGTGTTGATATTCTGCCTTTATTTACAGTTGTTCATATTTTGGGTGAGTCAAGGAACCTGGTCCATTGACTGATAGTGGACGCACAGATTCTAACACTTAATGAACAAGTAAAAGTTATCCGGGGAAATATTTTATGTTGGAAAGCTATATGCACAACGGAAGCATACCAGAATTATACTGCTTATATGAATAATAGAAAACAAATAACGTTAAAGCTAGAACACATATAATCATGCTAGAGCACGTAAACTGCTGAAATTCAATTCAATAATTACCTCTTGAAGCGTGAGAAGATACCTTCAAGCGAATCCACAAGTTCGACAGACCTTCAAGAGAATCGACAAGATAGACAACAACTTTGCAGTCTTCCACAATGATCCCAAGTTCACATTCAAACTCTCTCAATACTTGGGTGACAAATATCATATAGAAAACCTTCCTTTTTTTAGGGTTAGAAGAATCCCTAATTACAGAGATTACCTCCAAATCCAAAGAGTAGAACAAAAGAACACGTTATTTGTTTAAAAGACAATTTTACATGCTTGTTTTCTTTTTCTTTTTTTCTTAAAAAAACTTGTGTCTGTCTCCCTTTTCCCTTTAGAAAAAGATTCTAAGTTCTAGTTAAGTATGAGCACTTTAGGGACCACAAAATTAATTACTGAGACTTCCTATTATGAAAAATAATTTTAAATAATT
This sequence comes from Solanum sitiens, assembly GCA_016801875.1. Lineage (NCBI taxonomy): Eukaryota > Viridiplantae > Streptophyta > Magnoliopsida > Solanales > Solanaceae > Solanum > Solanum sitiens. Next base: position 465,455 of record JABWTJ010000364.1, on the reverse strand, counting down.
AATTTGAATATTCTTACCATAATAAAGTATAAATCATTCCAATAAAAATTCGTAATTGCACTGCTCTATTTATATAATTCCTTATTAAACACTTATGTAATTTTTCCATGTTAAGATTACTGATACTAATCAATAATTAAAGTACTGACAAATTTAATATAATGATTAATTTCTTTTAGAGCACTGTTTAACTTATTTCATGTGTCGGATTCATAAATACACTTGCAAGGTTTGATACGGTAAAAACTTATAAGCTTCTCAAAAAAGCATATCATCAATCTCTATATCGAGACATGAATTTCATGAACTAACTTATTATTTCACCAATATATATTATTATCATCTAATCTACTGGGTATATTGATCCATATCAAAATATTACATTTTAATTAATCAAAATGATATACAAATCATAATAGTTATATCAGGATTGAGAATATAAGTACATTTAACATTTTAGAGAATACAGTCAGTCTAGAACAACTATATGTACCCGGTCACGTTCAAAACATACAAAATACACTAGCACAAGAAGTTGGAACTACTATGTTCCGATAATCAAGATAATTTATATATAATCTTGTGCTACAATCGTATCGACGACATGTTCAATTACCATCTTAGATTGTGAACAAAAACTTTATACTTATAAGCACCGATGACTTATACATTTGTGTACAAGCTAAGATTCTACACTATAAATCATCTACTATATAAATAAACATACACCATAAACAAATATATGATCTATTAAAACTATTATTAAAAATAAATAAACAATTATTCTACAATAAATATTATATCTAAATATATACTCCTCCGTTTCAAAAAGAATGTCTCTATTTCCTTTTTAGTCTGTTTAAAAAAAAATGATTTCTTTTCTTTTTTGACAACACTTTAACTTTAACTTTTCGCATGACATGTTTAAAACCACAAGATTAAAAGACATTTTGATACATTTGACATAACTTTAATTTAGAACCACAAGATTAAAAAGTCTTTTTTTTCCTTAAACTCCGTTCCAAGTTAAACTAGGTCATCTTTTTTTAAACGGATGGAGTAATTAATAATATATATCCGACCAGTGTAGTCATAAACGGTATTCTTCTTGATTTTTGTATTTGCTAGTCATTAAGGAATATATATATATCTAATAATCAAGTTGATTACTTATTATGATATTCTAGAGTTGATATAGTTCATCCATAGTGGAGATGTGTATAGAGACTGAAATATGGGGAAGATTAATTAGTTGGTCATGATTTGAATAGGGAAAAAGCGAACACCATTAATTTAATGGAGAAATGTGGTAGGTTAAGGAAATCACACGACGTGAAGTGGAATATATAGTACTTAACACTTTTTGGAGGAACCAAATTAGATGGTCAATTTGTTGCTTGTCTACTCAATTTACGTGTCACCATTTAATTTAACAAAAGAATTTAAGAAAAAATAATTTTTTTGTGGTCCTAAATAAATCTTAAATATTTACAAGTATAAATCATTTTATGAAGAATAAAACAAGTCATAATACATATATATGTCCTTTACTTGACCTCATTTTATATTCATACTTTCAAACTTTGGGTGTGCACAAATAAACACTTAAACTTGTATAAAGTTGAATAAGTAGACACATTATTCCTATGTGACACAATACGCATAAGACACCACGTAGGATGCAAACTATCATGTAGGATGCCACATAGGACGCGTGTGTCTATTTGTCTAATTTTGTACATGTTTAAGTGTCTACTTGTGCACACTCAAGGTTGGAGGATATAAATATAAAATGAGTTAATAACTTTGATGGTCACTTAACTATCAATTGTTTTCACAGAAAGTCACTCAACTTTCATTTTCAACTTAATAATCACTCAACTATCAATTGTTATCATAAAAAGTCACTTAACTTTCATTTTCAACTCAAAAGTCACTCAACTATCACTTCTTTGCACAAAAAGTTACTCAATCTATTTAGTTATTTTTTTCATTAAAATTTAGTGACATAAAATTTTAATTATTACTCAAAATCTTAAGAACCAAATATATACTCATTTAGATCATTTAATAACCCGTCTCATTTAATCCGACCCACTAAAAATATAATATTAAATATTTTACAAATAATTTTTATTTTTTTCCTTATCTTCAATAGTTGTTTGTTTTACATTTTGGTGCCAAAAGTTTAGTAGAAACCATGAAATTGAAAAATAAATCAAAAAATTCTAGTACTTTTTAAATGTATGATACAGATAACAAGTTTAACAATCTGTTTGTAATAGAAGTTGCAATAGAGGGAAAAAATGGAGAGACGAGGGAAAATGATTTAGGAAGTTAATGATAAAATAAAATGTAAAATATTATATTTTTAGCGGGTCGGCTTAAATGGGATGGGCCATTAAATGATTTAAATAGATGTATATTTGGTTCTTAAAATTTTGATTGATAACTAAAATTCTATATCACTAAATTTTAATTAAAAATAATAATTAAATAGGTTGAGTGACTTTCTGTGCAAAAAAGTTATAGTTGAGTAACTTTTGAGTTGAAAATGAAAGTTGAGTGACTTTCTGTGAAAACAATTGATAGTTGAGTGACTTTTGAATTGAAAATGAAAGTTGAGTGACTTTCTGTGAAAACAATTGATAGTTGAGTGACTATCAAAGTTATTATGTCAATATAAAATGAGGCAAAGTTAAAGGGCATATTATGTATTATGTTAATACTAAACATGACCTTTAACTTGGCTTAAGCTAACAATTATAACCTTTAATTTTATTTTTTTGGTGTGCACAAATAGATATTTAAAATTGTTCATCATACATGACAATTTTGTGTTCTATATGACATCCTACATGTATTATGCCATGTAGGACATATGTATGTACTTGTTCAACTTCATAAATATTCAAGTATTTATTTATGCACAATGAAAATTAAAGAGAATAAATATATGCAAAAAAACAAATTAAAGAGCATATATATTAAGTGTTATACTTAAAAAAGAATTACTTATTTCACATATTTGGAATAGAGGGAGTACTATTCTTAGATTCTTTCTTCTAGTAAACCTCAAGAATAGAATACCATTACAATCATGAAGATACCTCATAACTAACCCTAGTGGATTCTTTTGGCTTTTACGTATTGTTCAGTATCCACATTGAAGTTTGATTATTTTAAATTTGTGTTGCGTAGGGCCTCATTAATGGAAAAACACTCTCTACGAAAGATTTGTTCATATCCAAGACTCAAACCCGAAAATCTGGCGAAGAAAAAAGCTATCTCATCCACTATATCACATCATTTGATGGCATAATTAACCCTAGTTGAGTCAATCTAGGTCATATCTCCAAATGCTACAGTTATCCCTTAGCATGGAGGTTTGGATAAAGTTGACTAAACCCTCGGTATGCATAATTAGTTCTTCTCTTTTTCTCAAAAAACATTATTATATACAGTCTACCATTAACCTTGTGAAGATCATGCTACTTCATCCATGACATATCACATCATGACCAACCTAAATCATTGGTAAATGAATAGAGTCTGTTAAATAGGCATGGTGGTAATAAATCTTGTATATGGACAGGATATTTGGCTAAATAAGTAACATAGGGTTCACCAATTCCACAAAGTGAAATAGTTGTCCTCTGACATAAAGGTATTTTAACTTTTCATTAAACTAGTAGCACTTTAATTATTTATTCACTAACTAATAGCGTCATCAGAATATTGTGGACCATGGAACACCAAAAGAGAGTTGATTTTAGAATAATTTTACTCATACATGTACTAGTAAATTAATAATTGAGCACAAACAACAGTCAATTTTGAAGTGCTATATTGTTATTTGAATGTAGCTTCGGATTATGCATGTCTATGTGATCTATTTTGACTTTAAAGAAACACCACCAAATCTTTGCACCTTTTATCATTATATATTCTTGGTGAAACAATACATTATTGAAGATATAATCGAAGTACCAATCATGATTGTGGTAGAATGATAAGTATTTTTATATTTTTAAATTAGTTCGACTATATGAAGTTGTTCTAGTTAGAAAACGTTTTACCTTAATATGAAACTTTCCAGGACAAATAAGAATTTAGTCAGACCCCACCGAATGGAAAAATAATAATAGAATCGAAGTAAATAAGAATTTGGTTCTCTTTAACATATTTGTTATTTTTCTATATCCTTAATCAGAGTTAAGAAAACAGAATTTGCAATTAAATAATAGCTTTAAATTAATTTTGAAATTACACAGTGTGTACTTAATCTTCTCACTATTGTCTAAGATGTTGGGACTAATTCCTCACATGATATCGAATGGAACAAGTAATTCTGTGATAGCGGTACTTCAAGTTACAAAATGTTAGTGAACTCAAAGAATGATGCAAATCACACTAAACATTTTGCTTTTATTTTTTAAAACAATATACAAGTAGAGGGGAAGAGGATTTCAAATCTTTGTTCAGTGTGTAAAATTCGAGATAAAGACCTCTAAATCAATCACTTCATTTTCCATTCACACCATCCAATCCCTTCCTTTTTCTTAGGGAGAAAGGTTCAAAATATATCTCAACTTTGACCGAAATTGCTATAACAATTTTGAACTTTGGAAGGACATTTTACCCTATACTATTTAATAGTGTATTTTGAAGGTATATATGTGCGTACGTGGATATCATAAATATTGCATCATTATAAATAGTAATTTGTCCACATGAACACATATATACTTTTAAAATACATCATTAAATAATAGTACAAGGATAATATGTACTGCTCAAAATTTGGAAATGTCACAACAATTTCGGTCAAAGTTCAGATATATTTTGAGTCATTTTCCCTTTTTTTTAATATGGTGCATCAATTAATAACCCTGCATGTTTGTAACATTAGAGTACTTTTGCCCCCCTTCAAACTTTCATCTCTCTTTTCAACTTCTTTAACGTGGGATAGTTGTTTATACTCAACAAAGAGAGAGAACTAAGTATTCCATACACTAGACAGTGGAGGAAATCAATGTTAAAAAATAGACTAACGTCGTTTGGAAAAAATCAAATTGCAAACATGGAGCTGTTATTAACATAATGTACCATGTGAACGAACAAAGATGACTTTGAGTCTAAACTCAAAAATAGAAGACTATATCAAACCTTTACTCCAAATTTAACAAAAAATGTTTCTATAGATGTATAGCATTAGAGCTGCATACTTTTTTATGAGCAAGATAAGAAGATAAACTTGAAACTTGTTTCATGTGTGCTTAAGTTTGAATGAGGAAATGGTAGGACTAATTGGACAATAAAAACCTTTAAAGGAGATAAGAATTTGATGAAGCATTACATCAATATCCAAATGAAAGAAGCAAAAAATGAAGCATTACATCAATATCCCTTGGTGACCTTTGCATAGTTGCATTCTAGGCACTAGCTAAGTTGGTAGATGGTGTACCATTACTATTTTGTATATAACATTTTGTGGGTGGAGAATATTTCACTTTTTTTATAAACTTGTAGAAAAATAGAAATAATAGGGAGGGTACACTTCACCTTTTCTACAATATTGCTAGGATTGGCTACCTCAAATTCACGCAATGCATCATGAAGACAATATTACATTCCAAGTGCTCAACATGAGTAGAATAATGAGTTTTTTCAAAAAAAGACGAAAATGTACTACCTACTGAATATTTTGTTGGGTTGGTATATTGGATACGATTGTTTGTTCATAATTTGAATTTTATTATTTTAACTAAAGTGAGGGTTAACTTCGATCTTACAATTCTATTTATACTCGATATTTCTTTCACTCACACTTAAAAACCTTAGAGTAACACCCCAAAAATTTTAATTAAGTGAAGATCCAATTCATTCTTCATTTATGGATAAGATCGTACCGGGTGATTCTTAAATTGTCTATATATGTAGAAGTAAATTCTTTAGTGTGTCAATGATTTTGAATATCACTTAAGGTCACTAGAATCTTGTTGCACAAAGTTGAGTTGAAAGTTTCCTTGCCAACTAAGTTTGATGTAAGATTCTAATTGGGTCAACTTTAAATGACCATATCTCTTAGTTACGTGATCCATAACCTATCAAATTAAAGGTATTTGAATCTTCTTTCCAACGCCACCAATTTCGCAACAATTCGAGTTTTGAGTAAAAAGTTAGAACCATTTTAGTAACTTGATATAGTGCAATGACGAATTAGCTGACGGAAAAACATTAAAAAAGATCTTTTTTGTCTTTTTACCTCTAAGAAAATCCTAAATGAATTTCATGACTAATTATAGACTCAAAACAATCAGATTTTCATCTCTTAATTCATCATTCTCTTCTCTCTCAAAACCCTAAGGAAAAAAACAAAGTAGAAGACTCCATTTAACATTCTTTCAATCTTCTTCAAAAATCTTGTTCTTCCGGGTATGTAAGACTATCATAGTGTTGTACTAGTTCGGCCTCACGCCCTACATCTACTTTCACATCAGTAAAAGAGTAATCTAGGATTCTACCCCTAGATTTGAGTATCTTTGAGATAAGCTGATTTTGAGTTCCTAATTCTTTTTGAAATTCTACTCTTAATTATTTAATTTCTATGAGTTATGCATTAAGATTTTTGAAAATTCATTCATGTATATATTTCAACATAAACCCTAGGATTGAGTATTCTTGAGATGAGCAGTGTCCTTGAGTTATTGCGTTCTTGAGTTCTGAGTACTGAGTTTCCATATTGCTATTAAGGCCCCTGAGTTGAGTCATTCATGTCAATAATTTTGCATAAACCCTATGATTTGAGTTATAAATTTTGAGAAGTTTTTGAGAAAGTAAAGATGAGTTTTGAGAAAGAGTTGTGTAATATGATTAGTATGACAATCCAGTATGTCATCAATGTATGAGCAGTATGGTAGCTAGATATACCATCAATGTTTATTCAGTATGACTTCCCGAGCCACCAATGATCATATTAAAATATAATTTTGATATATTTTTTAGAAAGAGTTTTCTAGTATAAATTGAGTAAGAGCATAATGGGACTATGTATTTTCAGAGGTATCAATTTTTATATTGATAAAAGAGAAACTGAGATTTCTAAATGAGTTATAAGCTCAAAAGATATTTCAAGAGCAGTTATCTTTTAAGAGGGTTGGTTGTTTGAGCAATTATCTCAAATCAGAGGAAGAGTTATGTTTTTAAACATATGAACATGAATATATATTATTGAGAGTAGTATTGAGCATTGATATGGGATAAGTCCAGACAACTCAAAGTCCTCATAAACCATGTATGCCAACTTGGGTAAAGGACCATACCTTTTAGATGATTCTTTATTACTCCCTCAGTTTAAAAAAGAATGACCCTATTTCCTTTTTAGTCTGTTTAAAAAAGAATGACCCCTTTCCTTTTTTGGCAACACTTAAATTTTAACTTTCCACGTGACATATTTAAGACCACAAGATTACAGGGCATTTTGATACATTTGACATAACTTTAATTTAGAACCACAAGATTAAAAAGTCTTCTTTCTTTTCTTAAACTATGTTCCAAGTCAAACTAGGTCATCCTTTTTGAAACGGAGGAAGTACTTTTTAAGTATAACTTAGTGGATCCTCTTAGTTGAGGTGTCTTATATCCCAGCATGGTACAAGACAGTTATGGCAACGTGGGCAAGACGTTGTATCATCATGTAGCTCATAGTGATGGTTGTCGGTTAGAAAATCTCCCAATAAAGTTAAAGTGTATTTATATATATCACTTATTATGTTGAGTTCAGAGATCAGAAAGTATTTTGTAAAACTTTAAATGATTTCAAGCCTTTATTTTGTTATATTCAGTTTGAGAACATTATTATCTATCACAGTCCTTCCTTTCAGTTATTTGTTATTCAGTTATATTATATACATTCAATGTATTGATGTCATTTGACCTGCAGATACAAGTTCTTAGGATCCTCAACAAGAGTCTGTTGAGATCACTTCATCCGCTCGTTTGCTGATGAGTGAAACCTCATTGCTTTCAAAGTACTCCAGTTTTATGAGTTGTTAGTAATAATTCTTTTGAAGAGTTGTGAGTCTTGTTCCGACACTCATCTTTGTCTGTTAGAGGCTTTATAGATAAACAGTTGAGAGTCTTTCAGTTTTAGACTTTCAGTTTTAGAGGTTTTCTTTAAAACTTATGTTTCATACTCAGTATATCCAGTAAAGTCTTGAGATTCAATAAACTGTTTTAAACGTTTCTTTAAATTTGATGCTTATGTAGGCTCAAGTTAGTCTTGCTTGTAGTCAATCAGGATGAGGTTCTCTTGGGGATTAGGAGTGATTCTCGAATGTCGGCCACGTCCAGGGTGTAGACTCGAATCGTGACACTTAGCTTGTTTGTTTCTCTCTATTACTTCTCACTTGATCTCTTATTGTTTGTTTATTTTGTTAACAACTAAAATATCACCTTTATTTATATGTGGTGATGAAAGAATCTAATGAGAAATATTTACTATTCTTTGGCAAATGGTGTATTGTGTTTCGCAATTTACCATGTTTGTTTTATATAAACTAGGAGCAAACATAACATAAAGTAACAATTGTGCTCACCATTTTGTAGTAAAAGCAGGTGAAACATATAATAACTAGTTAAAATTAGGCATAATAGATAAACATGACTCTTAACTTGGCTTCAATTGACAAGTATGAGCTTTAACTTTGGGTGTGACCAGTAGGCACTTAAACTTGTATAAAAACTGAACAAACAGATACATTCGTCCTACATGGCGTTCTACATGAAAGTCTTGTGTCCTGCATGGCGTCCTATATGTATTATGCCACATAGGACACGTGTGTGAACTTGTTTAATTTTATACAAGTTTAAGTGTCTATTTATGCATGCTAAAAAGTTGGAAGGCATAGATGTCAGTTAAAGCTAAATTAAAGAGCATATTTATGTATTATGTCTTAAAATTATATGTGTCAGGGACTTGAGAATATTTGTCTTATTTGTTGAGGTAATTTACCTTGCAACTCATTGTTAAGAATTCATCACCAACTTAATTTTTACTTAAGATAAGTCAAGAAGAATCTAGAATTTTCAAGAGTTATAAAGAAATGAAGGAAGAGATCTAAAACGAGTATTTTAGATAGAAAAGCCTAGAGATGTTCTAAAAAAAGTAGTTTTAGAAATAGGAAGTTAGAAGAACATTCTAGAACATAGTAGCAAAATCCTTAGTTAGATTCTTCCATCACCACCTATAAATAGAGGTGGTCCATTTAAGTTGTAATTGAAGATACCTTACCCTGATACAAGAATCAGGTTCTTGTATTTTGTCGCAATACAATAAAATAAAGATTTATCGTGGAAACCTTCCTAACTCAAGGAAGGGAAAAACCACACCGAAATTTTATATTATTTCAAGATTTACAACTCAGTTAATCAATGAATCTAACTTTAAACTTCTACCTTTTTCGATTAACTATAATCGAAAACTCCCCACTCACCAAGAAGTCAAACTCGCATCTTGTTTACAAAATCTATCAACTCTTCTTAACTCTAACCACCCAAGAAGTCAAACCCACTTCTTATTTACAATTCTCACAACCTCTCTCCCAAGAAGTCAAACCCATTTCTTGTTTACAATTCTCTCAAGACTCTACTCCCAAGAAGTCAAACACACTTCTTGTTACACAATCTAGAAATTATTACAACTCAATAATAAACCTAGAACAAATCAACAAAGACTAATAATCCTAGACTTTAATTGATCAGACTTCAACATTCAATAGTTCATTTGGAACATATGTCGTGAACCTGGTCCTTATGTTACTATGATGAAGGTGAACCTGGTCCTTATTTGACTTGAATTGCTACTTCTTTATTTCTTTCCTTATTTGACTTGAATTGCTACTTCTTTATTTCTTTCCTTCTTTACTTCTTTCTATATTTGTATTCTTTTGTTTTCTTCTTTATTTCTGCATTTTTTCTTCGTTGCCGCAAAACCCTCATAGTTGTATAGATCAACTGCAATCACATTTGAGAATCTGGATAACCTGATAGAGTACACATATGACAATAAGTAGTGAACCATGCTTTCACTTTATCAATCATCAAAACTACTTTTTATGTTCTCCTACTTTCCAATATTTTTCTCCTTTTTGATGATAATAAACAATGATTTGTTACACATCAAGACTCTTTGTTAGTCATCAAAACTACAACTCTTTGTCATCCATCGAAACTACAAACTTCATGTTTTCTCACTCCCCAATAATTTTCCCTTTTTTGATGATGACAAACTATGCATATTATATCCCTATCCCACATTCTATAACTTCCCCCTTTTGTCATCATTGAAAACCAATAACCAAAGAACTCGAATAACATTCAATGAGTGCAATATCATTTTTAACTCATAGCCACTTGGGCAACACTTTCAAGTACACTTCTGCTAACAATATAGTTAGTTAATCGGAGGATATTAGTCATCTTAAGCACATACACAATTAAGATCTTCAATAAAAACAGAATAAATAAATATGTACCAGTTTAAGCCCTTAGAGCCCTAAATCAAAAGCATATGATATCATAAGTATAAGACAGACATAAGCTCCTTCGTTCTGATCAGTTTTCTTAGAATGTGAAATTTCATCAAGAGAAACATGAGGTACATCATCAAAAAAAAAAAAATTATACTCTACTCCATAACATTTTCATTCCTCCATGATTTTATTTTTTTTATAGCCTTTTTCTTGATGATATTTTGAAGGAGTACCAACTACAATTAAGAGATTCACCACATTTTGGTGCACAAAGAGATGTGTTTATCAATAATGAAAGCAAGCAACAATTTATTTCTATGAAAATTGTCCCCTCTGAGAGATAGACAGGTTATACACTTGGAATGGATGAAATATCAATTTGAAGTTTGTGAACCTGGTTCAGAAGTGAGAGGTAAAGCAAAGTTCCCCCTGAAATAAAGCATGAGTGGCTTGAAGACTAAGGTTTTCATCATTAGAACGATTTGGGATTGAATGATGCTTATTGTCAAAGAGGGTTCTTGGTATTTTTATAAGATTTGAATTTTTGATGATCGACCACGTTCACTAGTGCTTATGTTTGACCCAAACTCAGGAAATTCATGCATTAAAAAAGGATGGTACATACCCGAGTATTACAGAGAAATCAGGTTCCCCCTTTTTGTGTTCCTCCATGATTTACTTAATGGTGTTAGCAAAAGAGTAGAGATAATATCCGCAGACCTTCTAAACATTGTTTGAGATGTGCCTGAAGTGTGTACCTATCATAGTACGAAGCTGAGTTAGCAGATATTCATTGTATAATTACCGAAGCATAAGATTATTCATTTACTAGCCAATTATTAAAGGAAATCATGATAATGCATCAACTTGTTTCAATAAGACCATGCTTTGACTGATTTTTCTCAAGTTCTTCATATTCAACGCCTTCATGAGTATGTCGCATCATCATATACTCCCAAATCAAATAAATCTCAAGTTGAGTCATAAAGAACCAACCCTTATTAATTTTCAATACCTTCCAATGAATAACAAGGACCAGGTTCACACAACGAAGTTTCCCGTGAAGGTGTACCATACTCTAACTGTCCCGATTGCTCTATTATTCCCCCAATCTCCAGAACCATAGGTTAGTATGGTAATCATATTTCAGGTGCATCAATTATTGTTAGATGTGAACCAGGTTCATCTGCAATGTTCCCTTAATTTGCATCATCAAAGATGTTTGATATCATGTCACTTTCTTCAACCCTTTTTTTTTTATCTTATCTCTTTCATTTTTCTCATCCTTTTCAAGGACTAAACTGCCGCCTTGAAAATCATAAAGCGAGAGGAAATTTTCTATCATTTTTAGCACCTGTTTGGAGCATGCACTATTCATGTACCAAGTTGACCTTTTCCCCTTCACCTGAAACACTAGTCAAAGATTAGTATTGGGAACCCAGATTAGCTTGGGCCCCTTTATGTGAGTAAAAGGATGAATAAGATTTCTTCTAGCCCATAAAGGAAAATAAGAAAACCTTTTATCTGGAGCATTTTCATTTAGAACCAGGTTCTTATGCGTATCAGTCTTTTCCTTTTTGGTGAACTTAACATTTTTCTGAAAATTCTCAAATAGTGCTTTACATTGATTCTTTAAATGACCTGAGTTTCCATGAGTGCATAAATTTTTAGACATGTGAATAGTGTGTGCTACAAGATTATTCTGTTTTCTAAAACCTATCTCACTTTGACTGGCGGTTTTCCTTTCTTGAATCTGAGTTAAAATTTCAGAGGACCTGGTCCATCTAAGATTTCGTTCTAGATCAATTTTGGTATGATCAAGATTTTCTTGTAGCAACCTATTTCTTTCAGTTAAGGCCAATTAATGTTTAACAATTTTATTTTTTCTTCCAAAGCTAACTGAAGTTCACTAGCAGAGTTTTTGCCCTTGTGACTTAAATTGAGATTTGAATCTGTTCTTTTAATTTATTTTGAAGACATTGATTGTTTTTCTCAAGATTGTCGTTTTCTTCTCTTAAAGATGCATAATTTTCAATCATTCATTCTCTTTTAGAATTGATTGACTGATATGCATCTATAAAGTACTCAATAGGGACTCTAGCTCTTTTTTAGAATATGATTCAATATTTACTTTAATATGATGAAAACCTTGCTTTGTTTGTCATCTTCTTCATCATCTTCAGAATCTGTTTCAGCAATGAGTGCAAGAAAATCATATTTCTTTGATTGTTCTATTGCAAGTAGTAATTGATTTTCGAACCCTTCATCCTCAGATTCTTCTTCTGATAAGTCCCCCATAGCGGCAAAGGCTCTTTTCATTGAACGATCAACTTCGTGATTGGTCATTCGTCTGTCTGTAGAAATATACTTATCATTCTTGATTTCCTTTTCTTCTCCGAACTATTCCTCTTTTTCTCTAGAGCTTTTAATGGACAAAACTTGACAAAGTGATCCGGACTTCCACACTTGTGACATACTGGATATATTGGATTTTCAGTGATTTTTTTAGAGTTCCTTCCATGGAATACTTGTCCCTTTTTTAACATTCTTGAGAACATTTTGGTCATTAACACAATGTTTTCGTCCTCAAAATCTTCTGGTGTTGTGCCTGTAAGAACCATGTTCTTCTCTGTTCTTTTGCCTCCAATTTCTTTTTTTGAGTTCATAGGTCATGAGATTTCCAATGAGTTCATCCATAACTAACTTATCTAGATCACGTGCTTCAGTAATGGCTTCTACTTTGCTTTCCCAAGATTCTGGAAGAACACTCAAAAGTTTCCTGACTGCCTTCCCATTGGGAATTATTTCACCTAGTGAGTAGATTTCATTAATGATAGCAGTGAACCTGATGTGCATCTCTTGGATTGTTTCACCTTCTGTCATTCGAAACAGTACGTATTGTCTGTTCAAATTATCTATTTTAGACTTTTTTACCTGAGTTGTCCTTCATGCGCAGTTTGCAAATTTTCCCATATTTCTTTTGCATCTTGACATGATGAGATTCGATTATATTCATCTGGAACTATTCCGCATATCAAGATTTTTTTTGCTTTAGCATTATTTTGAATTGCAAGTTTATCCGCAACATTCCATTCGTTCCTATCCTTTGGTACTTGAGTGATTTCATCAGTTCCATTCTTCATGGGTATGGTTGGACCGTCCAACACGACTCCCCATAGGTCTGGATTTTCTCCTAGTAAGTGATCCGTCATGCGGTTCTTCCACCATCCATAATACTTTCCATTAAACAGTGATGGTCGAGTTTGAGAAGCTCATTCTTGTGGTGTAGGTGGTGCAGTCATTGATCTTTTTCAGGATGTTAGTCTTTTAATGAAAAGACCTGCTCTGATACCAATTGAAGAAACCTTACCCTGATACAAGAACCATATTCTTGTAATTCTGTCGCAACACAATAAAACAAAGATTTATCGTGGAAACCTTCCTAACTCAAGGAAGGGAAAAACCACACCGAAGTTTTATATTAATTCAAGATTTACAACTCAGTTAATCAATGAATCTAACTTTAAACTTCTACCCTTTTCGATTAACTATAATCGAAAACTCCCCACTCACCAAGAAGTCAAACTCGCTTCTTGTTTACAAAAGCTCTCAACTCTTCTTAACTCTAACCACCCAAGAAGTTAAACCCACTTCTTGTTTACAATTCTCACAACCTCTCTCCAAAGAAGTCAAACCCACTTCTTGTTTACAATTCTCTCAAGACTCTACTCCCAAGAAGTCAAACTCACTTCTTGTTACACAATCTAGGAATTATTACAACTCAATAATAAACCTAGAACAAATCAACAAAGACTAATAACCCTAGACTTTAATTGATCAGACTTCAACATTCAATAGTTTAATGTGGAACAGATGTCGTGAACCTGGTCCTTACGTTACTGTGACGAAGGTGAACATGGTCCTTATGTTGTTGTGACGAAGGCCTGCGTTTTTTCTCCAGTAACTACTGCTCTCAAGATGACACATTTCGTGAATATGCAATAGCTATCGTTCTGGCTTTGCTGGAAAATTCTCTCGATTTGTGTTTATGCAAAGACGCTTTTTTCCTTCAACTTCTTGATCCTTTTATAGAGTTTGATTTGCCTTCAACTTCTACAAGGAAAGGAATTACAAATCCTTTCCTTCTTGAATTTGTCTCTATTTACTTCTTTTCTTATTTGACTTGAATTGCTACTTCTTTATTTCTTTCCTTATTTGACTTGAATTGCTACTTCTTTATTTCTTTCCTTATTTATTTCTTTCCATATTTGTATCCTTCTTTTTCTTCTTTATTTTTGCATTTTTTCTTCGTTGCCGCAAAACCCTCATAGTTGTACAGATCGTCTGCAATCACGTTTGAGAATCTGGATAACCTGATAGAGTACACATACGACAATAAGTAGTGAACCATGCCTTCACTTTATCAATCATCAAAACTACTTTTTATGTTCTCCTACTTTCCAACATTTTCCCCCTTTTTGATGATGATAAACAATGATTTGTTAGTCATCAAAACTACAACTCTTCGTCATCCATCAAAACTACAAACTTCATGTTTTCTCACTCCCCAACACCAACCAACAAAGAAACAAAGCAACCAAGCAAGAAACAAAGTAAGAAAGTAAGAGTGAGTGCTCAAGTGAAGAGTGTTGCTGAAGCAAACAACGAGTGTGATCAAGATTGTAAGACCGAAACGGATTCTTACTTTGATATAATAAAATTTAAATTGAAAGAAATCGATAGTGTCCGTAGTCTCCACACCCAAATATATCCAACACTCATTTCTGTTACGCACAAGTCAAATCCCTTTACTAGCCCTAAAAAGGATGATAAAGTAAAAGAAAAAATAAGTTTTTTTAATAAGTGAAAACACTTTTGTTTAGAATAATTTTAAGTCAGAAAATTAATAAAGCTGATGAAGCCTTTTAAATAGTTGGAAGGCATGGTCTGAAAAACTTCAGCTCTGTCAAAGGTTTTCAATTCACTTTGAAGCCTTAGCAAGCTATTAACTTCATCTTGCAACTTATACTATTGTCTAAATAGAAAAATGGCAGTCACAAGAGAAGGTGAGACAGAGTCTTCACAGTTTACACCAAATACTGATCCATCAAATACAAAAGAGTTCTCCCGAACACTTCAATCTTTTGCTGATAGTGAGAAAGTACAACTTTCTATGTTCTCCCAAACACTTCAAACACCCGTTGCAAGGCGCGATTGGGTACTTAATGTGCCCGAACCACCAGGACTGTTATCTAATCTGAAATCATCATTCAAGAAAACACTACTCTGTCCTCTTGAAAACAAGATTCAATGCCTTGGAAAGCATCCTGTTCCTGCACTTGTTTCGATTCTCAACGTTATATTTCCACCACTTTCTTGGTGTAAAGAATATAATGTCACGAAATTCAGAAGGGACATCTTGGCTGGTTTAACTCTTGCAAGCCTTTGCATCCCTCAGGTAAACTTAATTAACTGAAATGTCTACTAATAACATCTGTCCTGTTTCAACATATTGATCTTTTCGTTATTCATGTAGAGCATTGGCTACGCGACTCTTGCAAAACTTGATCCTCAATATGGCCTATGTAAGTGTGATTCTTTATATAATAGCTAAATGGTTATGAATTGAAAAACTAAAAACATATTACTAACAATTAATACCTCATCAGACACAAGTGTTATTCCGCCACTTATTTACGCTATGATGGGGAGTTCAAGAGATATAGCAATTGGACCAGTTGCTGTTGTTTCACTACTCTTGTCCTCAATGGTTCCGAAACTTGAAGATCCTACTACTAATCCAATTGCATATCGAAAACTTGTGCTTACTGTTACCTTCTTCGCGGGTGTTTTTCAAGCTGCCTTTGGACTACTTAGGTAAGTCAATGAATGTTAGTGCTAATCAGGAGTGGAGACAGAGTTTCATAAAAATAATTACACTAAGGTCGAAAATACTTTTTATGTAGTAGATGTTTACCTCCTTTATTAAAAATTCTGACGCGGCTACTGATTAATTACAGGTTGGGATTTCTAGTTGATTTTCTGTCACATGCTGCTATTGTTGGTTTTATGGGTGGTGCTGCTTGTGTGATTGGACTACAACAGCTCAAATCACTGCTTGGGATTTCAAATTTTACTAACAAGACAGATATTATCTCTGTCTTGACTTCTATTTGCAAATCAATGAACACTGTAAATTCATTTTGTTCCTTTTTTGTCTTTCTCAATTACAATACTTTTTATATTAGCTATATATAAGATCAGTAATGTTTGTGTTTTTTTGGCAGTTGAATCCTTATAGCTTTATAATTGGGAGTTCATTTCTGATCTTCATCCTTTCTACCAAGTACTATCTGGCAAGTAACTATATCCTTTTGTATAGCTTTAGTTTAACTCACCATATTTTTGAAGCGGAATATAAATTTATGGGGTAAAGAATTCACAATAAATAGTAGGTGTGAATCGATAATTATAAAATTTTAATAGATATCAGTAAGAAAAATATTAAAGGTTAATTCATAAAATTTAAATTCTGAATCTGACTCAGATCTTTATCTGTTACTCTTAGTCCATCACAGACTGAATGAAGAAGGTCAACTTTAGTGGATTAAATGAAAAGTTGTGATAGTGTTAGCGTAAGTCTTAAAAAAGTACTACTAGAAAAAATGCTAAAAGAAGAAATACTATCAAAAGTTGTGATAATTTGGTTATTTCGAATAAGAGTAGGGGTAGAGTTGCTTACGAGTTGGAATGAATCATTAATCTTTGCTTAAATTTTGTATTTTTATTTTAAAATCATTATCTATTGTGACTATGTGGCAAATTTAGAAGGCAAAACCCATAAACTTAAATGGGTCGTTGTAAAAATTTCAAGATTAAGTTTGAGATTAAAATTATACTTTGTTTGATTGAAAGTATGTATTTAGTCTGGGATGAATTTATACATTCAACCAAACGTGTAGGTATAAATTTAATCTCAACCTTAATCCTGGATATTCCATCTTATTCCACTCAACTTGACATTATTAGTCACGAAATTATAATATCAGGAGTTCAGGACTATAATCCCCAAACAGCGTTGTCCACAAATCAAATGACTCCAAAATTTTGGCTTCGCTTCTGACATAAAATATTATCTACCATGTGTTTTGGTCTATATATACTTGAGAACATTTATCATTTTTTGAACACCATGTTGATATTTGCAGGCAAGAAAGTACAAGAAATTGTTCTGGTTAGCTGCAATGGCACCACTGCTGTCTGTAATAATGTCAACATTACTAGTTTTCTTGACAAAAGCTGATAAACATGGAGTTAAGATAGTGAAACACATCACTGGAGGGTTGAACCCAAGTTCACTCCATGAATTGCAATTCAATAGTCCACATATTGCTGAAGCTGCCAAAATTGGGCTAATTGTTGCACTTGTCGCACTCACGGTATATGAAACATTGTTTTATTAAAATTAAGATATTTGAATCTGAATATATATCTAAATGTTAAGAGTTGTCTACTAAAGATGGTTTGTTTTTTCAACATTAGAATGTGCAAAAAAAAAATTATATTTATTTAAAATTTAATAAAATACTAAATTAGTTGATAAAATCTTTTCTAAAATTATATGGTTGTTGATGGTGGTTAATGGTTGTGAGTGTCAATTTGAGATCGATAGTATTGACTAATGGTGGTGTTCTAGTGTTGATAGTACTAACTTGACTAACAGTCTAACAGTAGTGGTTGATGATAGTGATAGTTAGTGATGGTGGTGAACGATGACAGGCGTAGTTGGCGATAGTGATACTAAATGATCATTGGTGGTAGTTATTGTGGTAATATAAGTGGTTATTATACACGATGACAAGCGATAAATACGGTTGATTGTAGTGTTGTAGTTTATTAAATTTCTAAAAAATAATGTTGAACGTACAGGAAGCTATTGCAGTTGGACGATCATTTGCAACAATGAAAGGATACCGTCTTGATGGAAACAAAGAAATGTTGGCTATGGGTGTTATGAACATTACTGGATCATTAACTTCTTGTTATGTTGCAACTGGTCAGTCTTTTATTTACTTATTATTATTATAATTTTCAAATTATTGTTCAATAATATTTTCCTTGATATTTGTTACTTACCAAAGTTTGTCTAGTCCCAACTTCAATGAAATGCATAATCGAGATGATTTAAATGTAAAATTGCAAAAATATAATACAAGTACTTTTAAGGGAATTTTAATGATATAGCAAACATATTGTATTACATATTTAATAATCTTAGTATATTTTTTAAAATTACATTCTATATCTGTACTTCACTTTTTTAAAAATTACATTGTATCAACCTACTATCTTGTATTTTTTTTTATTTTTATACTGTGAATGAATATATACAATACAAGAGCGAATGAGATACAATTTAATCGCGCTAGCTCAATGTTTATATTAAATTACATTAGTTACCTATATTAAATGATAAATGGAGGTGATAATATATGTTAATTCACCATAAATAGTCATGACCTTGTAGAAACAAGTTGGGCTAGGACCTTTTGTTTCTTTTCTATTCTTGTTTTCGGTGTATATGTCAAAAATATTATGATAAATTCCACTAATTTAGAAGCTAAATTCTCACATGCCCTCTAGTTTGCAATATTACGTATCCAGAAACATGTATGTTAGGATACATGGGGTAAAAATTAGGTGTAGATTCATATGTATTTTTGATACATACAATCTCGCTCGGCTTTCTAAATGTTGCCTGGTGCATGCAGGGTCATTCTCAAGAACAGCAGTGAATTTCAGTGCTGGTTGTGAAACAGCAGTGTCGAACATAGTGATGGCTATAACAGTGCTAATATCACTTGAATTTTGCACAAGGCTATTGTACTTCACTCCAGTAGCCATTTTAGCTTCTATTATTCTCTCTGCTTTGCCTGGACTCATCAACATAAGTGAAGCTAAATACATATGGAAAATTGATAAGATGGATTTTCTTGCTTGTGCTGCTGCTTTTCTTGGTGTTCTTTTTGTATCTGTTGAGATTGGACTTCTCCTTGCGGTATGTAATAATGTAACGTTCTTCGATAATCACAAAGCTAAGAAACTATGTAATGTTTTTACATATGTTATTTGATTCAGGTTGGTATATCATTTGCAAAGATAATTTTGAACTCAATCCAGCCTGGGACAGAAAAACTAGGAAGGCTTCCTGGAAGTGATTTGTTTGGAGATATGGAACAATATCCCATAGCTACAACAACTCCTGGGGCTCGTATTGTTAGAGTCAAATCTGCTTTGCTTTGTTTTGCAAATGCAAACTTTATTAGAGGAAGGTATGCATGCCCCAAAAATCAAATTACCAAAAATATGATATTTAGCAATGCTTTAGCGACTCTGACATCATATACATTAACTCAACTGCTGCTAAATAGTTTTGCAAAAATAAATATTGCCGCTATTTATTGCCATTAAATGTCTGCGATCTAATGCCTTCAATTTGTTGTTTATTATCCAGGATATTAAACTTGGCACTGGAAGAACAAGATATAGGTGCCATAGAAAGTGCTAATCAAGATAGAGTGCAACTAGTTATTCTTGACATGTCAAGTAAGTATTGTCCAAGCTAAACCTAGTTTGGTGTAATTTATGATGGCATAAGTTATTGTCTATATATAGTTCTTGACTAACATTCAATCAATTTTAAATGTTGATGGATGTAGATTTGCTCAACATTGACACATCTAGCATAGCTGCTCTTGAGGACCTGCAGAATGACCTAGAATCAAATGGAATGCAGGTGACTATTAATCCTCTTCAATTATATGTCTAATTCATGAAAAAGAAAAAAGAAAAAATAAGTATGTACGGTCACACCTCTCATTAAAATTCATCCTCTATAACAACATTTCATTATAACAGCGTCAAGGTTTCTTTGAAACCAATTTGACATGTTACATCTATAATAACATTTCGTAGTAGCAACCAAAAAATATCTGAACAAATGACGTTGTTGAATGTGCACAACATGAATCAATTAATGTTTATGTTTGTTTTGCAGTTGGCACTAGCTAACCCAAGGTGGCATGTGATACACAAATTAAGGCTAGCCAATTTTTTGAAGAAAATTGAAGGGAGGGTCTTTTTGACCATTGGTGAAGCCATTGAGGCATGTTTGACTAGTAAGAACATGCTTCCTATTTGAAACTTGTTGTTTGATCTGCCAATGTTAGAACACCACAATGTTCGTCTTTTTGAAGTTAATGTTCTCAATGGTGAATCGATCAATAATTGGTTCTCCTTTTGTGTGTATATATTCAAGAGGACACTAATAATAAGGAGCTAATACTATTATTGCTCCCTGTCATTGTATTGTAAGAACAAACTAAGTTGTGGCGTTCAATCTAGCTTGAATTGAACATTATCATATCATGTTATAATATATGTGTATGTTTGAAGTTTCAATCGGTAATAGATGCTTTGAGCACTGCTCACTGTGCACTTCTGCTGAACATATTGCGCTATACTTTCACAGTGACAGAACATATATATAAGATCAAAAACCATATATCTGAATTCTGATGTTGATCAATAGGCTATTCAACATGGGAAAAACTCCTTGAAATCTGTCTGTCATAAAAAACTAAATCAAGTATTCCCTAATTACTTTGGTTCAATCATACAACCAAAATAGGAAAAAACAAAACAAGAAAAATGGTAAAAGTTCCTTTAATTGAAATGAATATGCAAAGAAAAATGGTAAAAGCTCCTTTAATTGGTTTTTCAAGATTGGTTCAAATATGTTACCTGGTACAAAATGTGAACTTGATGTGGAGAAGAAGAAGGCAGCAACAGAAGAGAACAAAGAAGAAGAAAGGAGGGAACTTTTTAGTATTTTCCATTAAAGAGAAGCTTGAGGTTTTCTTGTGTCATCTTCTGTTTCAGGTTCAGGTAGGGATTGCGTTATCATGAGAAATTTTTGCTGTTACTAATAAGAGGGGCAACTGACAAAAGGGATTTTTGACTTGCAAGATCTAAATGTGGAGTAAGCTATAAGAAAAAAAAAAAAAGCATATTAATAATTCTTGCAAGTAAAATGGACTTTAAGGTAGCTTTTGGTGCATTATTTTCGCAATACTATGATCAACTAATGAGACTCGATCTGAGGGAGTAATACAAAGCTTTGCGAAGATAAAAAGACTGTACTGCACACTAGGCTACTTCTTGGAATTCTTTGGGATGCTTCTCAAATTCCAGAACCTGACTTTGCACTTGTTTAAAGACATTTAAGGTCACCTGGATAAGAAGTCTTTAGAATCATAATGCACAATTAAAAACAGTGATGCAACAGAATCTCAAAATTACAACTATAAAAAAAGGTTTCAATACATTTGCTGCAAAGCTATCTCGAGAAATGATCCTTTAGTTTGGATCAAGCAAACACCGGTAGTATGTTAAAGAATGACAAAAGTCCCACATCGGTGGTTAATGAGATGGGTGAACTCCTTATAAGTCTTGGGCAATCCTCCTCCCTTTGAGCTAGCTTTTGGGGTGTGAGTTAAGCCTAAGACCTAATTTCATATGGTATCAGAGCTTATGACCACTATTGTGAGTTTGAATCGATTGTTTTAGATAGAGGAGCATTGTAGTTGGAAGGTGAGGGTGATTGCTGAAGCAGAACAGTAATGGCAGCCATGAAGATCGACCACACACATGCACTCAGGTCCAATTATTCCTATCCAATTAACAGGATATGAGAATTACTCAATCTGGAGCAGGTCAATGCGAATCCAATTGCTTGTGGAAAGAACAAGTTGGGGATCATAGATGGAACCTGGAAGAAAGAGGATTTTCATTCAGACCTAGCTCACCAATGGGATAGATGTGATGCTATCGTGATTGGATGGATACTGGGATCAGTAACAAAGGAACTACATGCAGGGATTGTCTATGCGAAGATGATTTGGGAAGATCTTAAGGAGAGGTTTGATAAGGTAAACACCTCACGAGTCTACCAATTGCATAAGGATATGGTAACCTTGATTCAAGGAACTGATAATGTGTCAACCTATTTCTCAAAATTAAGACATTTCTGGGCAGAATTTGATAGCATGACACCACCTCCTTGTGATTGTGCCAAATCCAAGGATTTCATGCTACATATTCAGAGGGTAAAGGTGATGCAATTCCTTATGGGATTGAATGAGAATTATGAACAGGCTAGGAGCCAAATACTGATGACAAGTCCAACTCCTAATATCAATAAGGCCTACTCCATGCTAATCGAAAGAGAGAGTCAAAGGTCAATTGTCAATTCAGGAGAAAGAGTTGAATTAGGAGCCATGATGGCAGGGAGAGGAAACTCTCATTACAGACCACCAAAGAATTGGAATCTTCAATGTGATCACTGCAAGCTTAAAGGTCACACAAAAAATGTATGCTACAGATTGGTTGGATACCCACCAGGATATAAAGGAAATAAGAAAGAAGAGTTTTAACTGCAAACAATGCTCAAAATGAAGACACTAATACACATAGGTATCAAGGAGAAGCTACTGCCTATAATGCTCAAACTGAGAATATACATCCAAATGTGTGTGCAGGGTTCAAGACTGAATGCTCAACTGGAAGAGGAGAACTTCAAATAGCACCATACTTGACCGAGAAACAACAGGACAAGATCAAAATGATGCTTGATAATGATAAGCAACCGAATTACATGGCTCATATGGCAGGTATTGATTTTAAAACTTTGTCCACAGTAAATCAGATAAAGTGGATAATAGACACAGGAGCTACAAATCATATGACTGCTAGTTTAGATACAGTGACTGTCATAGAACCTGTAAGACCACATCATAAAAGGAAGGTTCATTTGCCCAATGGTGAAGTGACAATGGTGTCTCACATAAGAAAATGCAGTTTGGGAGATATAGGGATGCTTGAAAATGTTTTGTACATACCTGATTTTAAGTATAACCTTTTATCAGTTTCAAAGATAACTAGAGAGCTCAATTGTTTTGTCTCTTTTTATCCTAGTTTCTGCTTGTTCCAGGACCTTACCAGTGGGATCTTGAAGGGGATTGGTAAGGACAGTGATAGTTTATACATAATGTTCTCTCCACCACATGACACACATTCTGATAATTCAACTGGAGAAATTCACAGAGTTCATGTTGCAGAGAAGAGACAGGAAGATATATTGTTGTGGCATAGAAGGCTTGCTCATCCTTCTAGTGTTTCTATGGAGCATTTGCTTGGTTATAAATTAAATGAGTGTAAATTCATTGTAGCTGATTGTGAAGTGTGTCCTCTAGCTAAACACACTAGACTTTATTTTCCTCATTATACTAGTACTTCTGTTAAAGTGTTTGAATTGTTACACTTAGATGTTTGGGGGCCATATCATGCTGAAATTTTTGATGGGAATAAACACTTTCTAACTGTTGTTGATGACTTCTCTCATGTTACCTGGATTTTTCTGCTAAAGTTTAAAAGTGATCTTATATTAGTATTGAGACAATTTCTCAATGATACACACTCAATTCCAGGCTACTGTTCAAATGATTAGAACAGATAATGGTGGTGAGTTTGTAAATTCTGAGATGCAAAAACTTCTTCAAGAACTTGTATTATCCATCAGAAAACTTGTGTTTATACCCCTCAGCAGAATGGTGTGGATGAGAGGAAACATAGACATTTACTTGAAGTAGCTAGAGCTCTTAGATTTCAAGGACATGTTCCTATCAAATACTGGGGTCATTGCATTCTAACTGCAGCTTATGTTATTAATAGATTACCATCAACAGTCCTTGGTGGTAAATCTCCCTATGAATTGTTTTTTGGGAAGCCACCTTCAGTTAGTCATCTAAGAACTTTTGGATGTTTGTGTTATGCTAGTGCTTTAGAATGCTTCATTTAGTTTTATTGCATCATAAAAGTCAAAAAAAATCATATAATTTTTCAATATAAAATAAATTATGTAATAACAAGGGGAAAAATTTTAAATTTCAAAGTAAACAAATATTTGCATTTTTAGGACTAAAATATGCTTAATGCACTTTAGGCAATGTCAATACTAATACGTGATTTACTTATTTTACAGTATTATTTATTATCCAATATAAAATTAAACAAATAAAAAATATAATTATAAGTAACAAAAGAAATGTACATATAAAATATATATTTTGGGAGGGCCAAAAACTTCAAATTTTCAATTATAGTGAAAAATATTAGTTATCTAGAAGAACATAAAAAGCAAGAGAAATTACAATATTCTTAATGATATCATGAATTTATAGGGGATAAAAGTTAGGAACTTAACTCATTTGACTAATTCATGCTTTACCCATATCTTACCCATATTTTTATGGGTTGAATATGGGTATCAAACCATATTTTACCCATGCAAAAAATCACTCACCCAACCCATTTAAATATGGACGGGTTACCAAAATATGAGTTCATTTTGCCAGCACTAATCATACCCATACGGCCATACCCTATACCTGATCCTCTCCATTAAAATAAATAAATTTTCTTGTTTTCAAAATTTCAAGCTTTAATTGGAAATATTTTTTTATGATACTATAAGAGTATATATGTAGATTATATACACTCTTATAGTATCATTGATTAATGAGTAATTTATGAACAAGAAACTTTAATGATACAAATACAGTGTATCAATTAAACGAAATCAGCTTTAATGATACTAATACAGTATATGTATTGATTTAGTATCAGTTAAGTGTAATTAGTTGGGAGTATATAGTGTAATTATGTAGTGGTGTATGAATGTAAAATGGTATGTGTTTGTAAATATTTTGCATTATGGGGTATTTGCTTAATTTTCCCTAAATTATTATATGATTATAAATTATAAATAAGACGGTGATTTTACTAATTCACCCCTAAAAAAATGTTTGTAAATTTTACAAATAAATGTCAACACTTTCAATGCAAGGATAATATAGGAAAAATCAATTAATATTTTCTTAATTTAGTAAGATGAACAACTAATTATAAGAGACAATCAATTTTAATATAATGATCAACTAATATGAGACAAATACTGAGTGAGTCATAAAAAGTTTTGCGAAGATAAAAAGATTGTAAATAAAAACAAGATTTTTACTTTAAGAAAAACTACATAAATTGGTCATAAAACTCAAAATAATTACATGTACATACCTCAATCCAAATTAATTCATGAAAACTCATTCTCTCAAAACAAAATCACAATTCATACCCCTCATTCATTATGACTGATAAGTTTCGCTTAACTGGTATTAAATCAGTATCATAGATACTAAATCAGTTATATATATATCATTAAGGTTTCTTGTTAAAAAATTAATGATTAGTCAATGATATATACTATAAGAGTATACGTATATTGTTGTAGTGTCATTGACTAATGAGTAATTTATGAACAAGAAACATTAATTATATCAATACAATATATCTATTGATTTAGTATCAGTCCAGCAAAATTATAAGCTTTAATGATACCAATACAGTATATGATTTTGATTTAGTATCAGTTAAGCAAAATTAGTTGGGGGTATAAAGTGTAATTATTTAGTGGAGTATGAATGTAAATGATATATGTTTGTAATTATTTTTGTTTTATGTGGTATTTGCCTAGTCTTCCGTAATTTATATGCATAAGTAATACTCCCTCCGCAAAAAGAATGACCTGCTTTCCTTTTTAGTGTGTTTCAAAATGAATGACCTCTTTCTTTTTTGGTAACATTTTAATTTGCATGTTTAAGGCAACAAGATCAAAGGGTAATTTTGTACATTTAACCTAACTTTAATTTAGGACCACAAAACATAAAAGTCTTATTTATACTCTTAAACTCCGTGTCAAGTCAAATCAGGTCATTCTTTGTGAAATGGAGGGAGTATCATTTTTGGTGGCAATCTTTTGTTATGTATAAAATTAAACACGCCTAATATTGTATTTGGTTAGCAATTTAAAAACTCACATAACTAATATACATATAAGTTATGAAAAAATAGGGTATAATTTTATACACGATAGAAGATGAAATAATCAATACATCGATAATTAAATCTTGCATAACTAAACCCTAGATATATATAGATTAATACATAAATTTAAATAATGTATCAATGTTGTATAAAATGCACAATAACACTCTATAAGATTTGTTTATACACACTTCTATATATTTGCAGAACATTTTACAAACTTGTATAAAAATTGGATTTCGCCTCTTATGAAATTTAACCCATGAAAATCCACCGAAATCGGTCAAGAACATCGCCAAATAGTTTAAATATGCGTTGAATAACTTTAAATTTTAACCACAACTTCAAAATGACATCCTCAATCATCAATTTTAAATGTTGATGGATGTAGATTTGCTCAACATTGACACATCTAGCATAGCTGCTCTTGAGGACCTGCAAAATGACCTAGAATCAAATGGAATGCAGGTGACTATTAATCCTCTTCAATTATATGTCTAATTCATGAAAAAGAAAAAATGAAAAATAAGTATGTACAGTCACACACCTCTATAAAATCCATCTTCTATAACAACATTTCATTATAACAGTGTCAAGGTTTCTTTGAAACCAATTTGACATGTTACATCTATCATAACATTTCGTAGTAGCAACCAAAAAATATATGAACAAATGACGTTGTTGAATGTACACAACATGAATCAATTAATGTTTATGTTTGTTTTGCAGTTGGCACTAACCAACCCAATGTGTCATGTGATACACAAATTAAGGCTAGCCAATTTTTTTGAAGAAAATTGAAGGGAAGGTCCTTTTGACATTAGTGAAGCCATTGAGGCATGTTTGACTAGTAAGAACATGCTTCCTATTTGACAATTCTTGTTTGATCTGCCAATGTTGGAACACCATAATATTCGTCTTTTTGAAGTAAATGTTCTCAATGGTGAATCGATCAGTACTTGATTCTCCTTTTGTGTGTATGTGTATGTTTGACGTTTCAATCTGTTATATATGTGAGTCAATTTCGCGTACATTGGGGTTCAGTTACATACATCTAATGCCAGTTTAACGCAATCTTTAGAATGTTAGCTAGCTTTTCACTTGGCTCGAATCAAAGAATATCAGCTGAAATTTATTCATTGAAAGGTACAAACATTTACAGAGAACTCCACAACTTGAAGAATCAGTAACCAAAGAATCAGAACCAAGTGAATTTTCCATCAACAGACACATAGGGGACCAAAAAATTCCTCCAGGCATTTTCCAAGAAAGTTAACTTGTAGGTATATATGCACCCCTTATGCTTGAATTCCGACAAATGAGAGAAGGATCGATTCTTGTTCTTCATCGGAAGAGAGTCTGTGAATGCTTTAGTAAAGTATTCAGAGGCTTGTTTTGAGCTTTACACAACAAGTTCCTCACACCTGCAGTCACCTAATGAATAGTCCAATAATTCCAAAATCAGAAAATGAACTAATATCATCATGCATATAGTAAAGAGTTAAACGAAAAATCAACCTTTCCCAAGCTTTGTCTTGCATAAGGAACAGTTCTTTGATATCCAATAGCACTTGTCGATGGAGGAGATTTCCGGCTTGTTTCTTCTCTGCACGGAAATTTCCCTCTGCTACTACTCCTTGTTGTTATTGAGGAAGGACTACTCTGCCACTTATCGATCCGAGAACTTGGAATATTTTGCTGATAAGAAAAAATGAACTCATAAGTTTTATTTTCTCAGATCAATTTAATTTGATCAATATGCATGCATACATACCACTTGGCTTCTACTTCTTGTGGTAATGCTGGTTGTGCCTTGACAGTTCCCAATTGACAAATCTGGTAGACTTGATTCCTAACAGTAGAAATGAATCGCGATTAAGCAAAATATATATAATCAAACTTGGAAGTAGTTTTGCCACGATAAGATAAGTTACAAAAACATACAAGAAATAGAACTGTTGCACAATGTTTTAGGACTTCCAAATTCATCCGAACATCATCTAAGCTCCTGCCATTCACGTTAAACAATCCAAATTAGAATCCATTTTTTTACCATAAAGTTTAAGCTTTTGAGTCTAACCTGTGTTTTTGCTCCCCGAGATCAAAGTAAGCTGCTAACGAAGCCATCTACAATAACGAATAATTTAAGAAGCAATAGTCGTCAAAACTGAACTTTATATCGAGTGAAATGTACATGATATACCTTCATATTTCCAGCTCTTTTACCAAATTTCTCAGATAAAACACCTAAGGAATCGATAATTCCAACAGGCACAGGTGCAGGGTAACCAATTTCAGCGAAAGCAGCTTTAATACGAACACAATCAAATCTCTGTATGTTATGACCTGCCCAAATCCTACCATCCAAAATGTTGAAGATCTTTTGTGCAACTTGTTCAAATGAAGGTGCATCAGCAACTGCTTTTCGCGTAATACCATCAACTCTCCCTGACTTTAATCCAACAACTGACAAATCCCCTGGCCTAATAAGGGTGCAGTAGCTCTCAAGTTCAACAAGCTTTCTTGAACAAACTACCATTGCACCAAACTCCAACACCCAAAATTTCTGTCCTGGTTTCGTTGGAACGTTTGTTTCCAAGTCGAAAAACACAATCTCTGAGGACCTTTTGTTGATTGAAATGTTAGGAGTTGCCATTTTTTTTGCCTTTTTAGGGGTTGAACAAGTTGTAAGATAGTTTGTTATTTGATGAAGTGATGGAAATGATGGTCCATTTGTGTTGTATATATATATATATGGAAAAAAAAAAAATCAAAGAATGTAAAGATTGAAGAATATTCTTTCATGTGTATGAGAGACATTAATTGGTAGATTGTATTGTAAATCAAGTTAGACTAAGTTTTGGTGTTTGTACAAAGTTGTCCTTAGCTTCTACTTGATGATATCCTTTTAAAGGGAATTCCAGTTAGATAGGTAACATTCCCTCTCTTACTCTCAATGGTTATGTCAACCTGATAGTAGTTGGATAAATTATCTTTCGTTATTACGTATTATTTCATAATGTATTGTATTGTATTGTTAATTTCATGCTTCTTATTTTATTCTTATTGAGAAATTTGATTTCATTTCGTATTGTATTGTTAATTTCATGCTTCTTATTTTATGCTTTTTGAGAAATACGATTTCATTATCGCATAAATGTTATGACATGTTTAAGATCGTAAGTTTCAACAGTTTTATATATAGTCACACACAAATGTTATGTCATGTTTGATATCAAAAAATTTTAAAAATTATTTCTTTATTAAACTCTTTGTCAATTCAAACTATGTCACATACGGAAGAAGTATAGTATAAAGAAAGTACAACTTTATAAAAGTAGTTCTAAAAAGTTAAAAATGTTTGTTAGGCTAAATAAGTTTTAACTCGAGAAAGTATAACTTTACATTGGACTCAAAATGAACATAACACGTTTTAAATAGTAATATAAAAACATGCAATTAATATTGCCTTTTGGGGGGATTTTAAAAATATTAAAATAGTTTTTTTTCTTTTATTAATTAATGAGAAATTGAAACAAAAGGAAGTCCAACGAGATAAGTAATTCCCTGTTCCCTTGCGTTAGTTAACAGAAAAAGTTGGCAACGCATGCTCACAAGGTACCATATCACACGTTAAAATTATCTCTAAATTTTTCATAATTCATAAAAACTACTTCCTTTAACGAAATATGAGATATATTAAATAAATTCATCAAAATATGAAATATAATAAATTAGATTTATCAAAAGAGATGTTGCCAATTGAACTTCCATGTCACACCATCAAGGTTGTGGGATTGAATAGGATATTTCGACTCTTAATCAAAGGTCTTAAGTTCGAATCGTATGAATTAAAAAAGAATTAGTAAACAGAAGTGGAGCCGAAAAATACTTTTCATATAGTTTTTAAATATCTAACGTTTCATTTTAAATCATCAATGTAATCTAATTTAACTTTAAAATTTCGTGAATTTGACTTTCAAAAAGCACATGATGACAACTACAAAGGAACAAAGAAAGTAATATATATATATATATATATATAAAGAGAATTGTTCTCGAAATTAATGGGTGCACGTGACCCCTTCCTCGCAACGTCGGTAAGGAACCTTCGGGCATTATACTGCCCATTAGATGGCTAAAGGTTGAAACTTGAGAACATATCTAACACGTTTAAGGGCGAGGACATTTTTTTCAATTACTTACAAAGGGCATTGTTAAGTATAAATTAATAGTTGAGGGGCAAAATTGTGACTAATTCTACATCACTGACTCGTAATTTTTTTTAGAGATAAATGTCACTCAATTATTTTCATTTTCAATCATCAACCGAGAAATTGCACAAAAATTAACAATGTCAGTGTAGAGGAATGCACTTAAGAATACATATAATGAGAGAACATGGAGGATTGGGTCAGACTACACATTATTTATGCATGTTTGGCTGTAGCACAACCCAATAAGCAAACATTACTGATGCATGTTTTACACTGGGACAGGAGGTCTGAGAGTAACCAATGCTTTCTTGATTCTCTCCACAGCTGCCTGCAAGGTCGAAAGCGATGCTGCATAGGAGATACGGATACATGTGTCATCCCCAAATGCATCCCCGGGGACAAGCGCAACCTGTTTAAGGTAAGAGTGAGGCACATGCATTAGGGAAATGGAGAACAGAAATGAGCGACAAGGAGCAGGGGCGGAGCTAGAACTTTTTGACAATGGATTCAAAAAAAGTAACAAGAAGGGGAGCCTTAGAGTAACTCGTAAAGTTGCTGCCTCTTGCAGAAATGCAAGGTAAGGCTGCGAACAATAGGCCCTTGTGGTGGGGCCCTTCCCCGGACCCTGTGCACAGCAGGAGCTTTTTTAGTGCACTGGGTTGCCCCCCTTTATTCAAAAAAGTAAAAAGAATATCTCTTTAGAGAGAATCGAATCTGCACAATGGGCTAAACATTAAGACCTTCAGCTGCTGAGCTAAAGTTCATATTATGTCAAGGGGATTCAAAACTTAATATCTATACAACACTCACAAATGAATTGACCTTATATATACCGTGTAAACTTTCTAACGATTAACCCCCGTAGTACTGCCCCTAGTAAGGAGCTAATGCACAGCAGTCAGATTTTTCTAGGATTGTCTTTCTGGATTTTGACCAGATTATATTTGCCTAACAATCGAGAATGACATAGTTAAGAAGGAAAACTTTTCTGCAGAATCCGCAGGTTAGATGCTCAAGTAGATAATGCTCTCATGGTCAGTATTAAGAGTTGTTTGAAAGCTGCAGTATCCATATTTTCTGAACAAAGGTCAAGAGAGTGTATCCTCAAAATTATTTTTAGTGCAAGCAACTTTGGTCCTATAGGTAACTAAACATCCTGCTCATATGTCGTTTGTGGCTATGCTTATTAAAGTTCAAAAAATGATGAATCTTACTTGAGATTTATCCAGCAAATATCGGCAAAGAGATTCTGAGTTGTTGACAGTGCCAAATCCATCAACCTCTACTCCGTAATAAGAGCTTAAATCAATAAATAGATAAAATGCTCCCTGCAAAAGAAAACAGGAAGTTTGGGCTCAATATATCAGGGGTAAGAGTGCAAAAAGAAAATAAGTGAGCAGAGTTTACAACTAGTCGATGCATATAATCCTGTTTCTCTACTTCTAAAGTCCTCCATCAAGAAACTTTACTATTAGGTACACTCATAATTCATACAACTGGACTGTTACCCGAGGCTCTGAAATTTTGACACCGTCAATTTCCCCAAAGCTCTTGACAAGGAAATCTCGCCGCTCACGAAATGCTTTTACCATAGTTGCAACTGCTTCTCCACCAGCATAGCCCAGTCCCAAAGCAGCCACAGCTGCTTTTTGTGAGATGCTACTTGCACCTGACGTGAACTGCAACAGCAGAAAAATAGACTTAGAAGTGAACTCTCGCATAGGGGGAAATAGACACTGGATAATATGAAGACTGTTATTTAGACAGTGAACATTTCTTTTACTATTATCCATGGGTCTATATTGAATAGGTAAATATTCTGGTCAAATGAAAGACCACATTCAAGGAAAGTACTTCAATGGATACATTAGACACACCCCAATAAGTATGGTCGGATGAAAACTGGTTTTGTCAATCATGTTAAACAAAATCCAACGATGAAACTCAGTTTCCAGACCAGTTGACTTGTTAACAAGAGTTCCGAAGGAAAAATACCACATTCGTTTAAGTCGATAAACTTATTAAGAACAAAATATATTACCTGGCTCTGTAACTTATTACATGCAGAAACAAAGTGTTTAGGACCAGCAATATAGCCAAGTCTCCAACCAGTCATTGCAAAGGCCTACAAGAATGCATAAATTATAAGGCTCACCTCCAGAAATATATTCCCATATTTGTAAAAGAAATAGTCATTGCCAAGGAATTCAAACGCAAGGGAGAACTAAGGAATTATAATTTTCATACAATAAGAGCTGCATTACCTTAGAGAAACCATTTACAGTGAGAGTCCTATCCCACATACCAGGCAAAGATGCAAAGCTGGTATGAGTTGCTGGTGCATAAATAATGTGTTCGTAAATTTCATCTGATATCACCTGCAGACCAGAAAGCATTTTTTGTGGGGCGGGAAGGGGGTAGTTCAGATTCAAAGAACAGATTTGGATCAAATTCAGGACGAGTTAGACATGATGAACCTACAAGAAGCCTCGGATGCCTAGCCACAATCTCAGCAATCTCCTCAAGCAATTTCCGAGGGTAAACAGACCCTGTTGGGTTGGATGGAGAACAAAGAATCAGAAGTCTTGACTTTTCAGTCAGTTTAGATTCAAGAAGCTTTGGATCTAATAGAAAATCTTCAGATATGCTGGTCGGAAGAATCACAGGCGTTGCATCTGCCATCCTTGCCATTTCAGGGTAACTCACCCAATAGGGGGCTGGAATAAGAACCTGTGACGTGTATGTGCGTTAATAAGCCAACAAACTTCAGAAGTGAAGTACTTATATCTCAGAGCTAACAAATATAATCTTCATTACATAAACTGTTACTATGGCAATACTAATTGAGTGATTATTATTGTAAAATTCCATTGTTTAACATCCATATTTGAGGAAGAAAAACTAAAGAGTATCAAACCTTATCTCCTGCATCTGATACTTTAACATAGAAAGAAGACAAACGGAAGATAAATGAAAGTTCTCTTTTCAGGGGGGAGGGGAGGAATGCAGCAAACTGATTTAACTTATGGTACTAACATTATATTTCCCGTCACAATTAAACCAGCTATAATATTTTTCTACCAAGAGATTAAACAATAGAGAAAAGGTGAAATTGGCGCTTCCTTTTATGGAAACAAAATAACTTTTTGAGTTAAAATTTTGTATCCAAACAATGAGTGCAGCAATCAAAAGAAAAAGAGGTTTTGCTTTAAAATCAAACAGTTATCAACTTTTTAAGTCATTCACCACCAAAGTGAAATTGTGGGAAGACCCGTTATAACAAAAAAAGTTATAAAGAAGACATGTTATAACAATTCAACATGGAAATGACAATTATGTGGAAAGTTAATAGTCCTTGGATGTGTAGAGTTACCTCATCCCCTGGAGAACAAACTGCAAGCACTGCCTGAACAATACTTTGTTTTGCCCCATTGCTTACCACAATCTGATCAGGAGTGTATGATAGCCCATTCTCCTCTACATCAAGAAATTAGATCAGAAAAGCAAATAGAAACAAAAACCTGTGTAATGAACATAAACTAGAGAAATTAGTACCTTTTAATTTATGACAAATAGCCGACCGAAGTTCCATTGTACCTGCATTCGGTGTATACCTGGTATGACCTTCACGAATTGCATTTATGCCAGCCTGAATAAGAGAAACTAATTTAGTAAATAGAGAAAAGAGTAGACATTGATTTCCTCAGAATAGGTACAGACCAGGTTACGTGATTACGAAATATTACCTCTGCTATTGGGGCTGGAGTATCAAAATCGGGTTCACCAGCTGCTAATCTAATAACAGGTACACCAGCTTGCACGAGGGCAGTTGCCTGATCAGTTATAGCAACCGTTTTTGAAGGCTTTACTGAATTTACCCTGGGGCTGAGAGAGAGATCAACCTCAACTCTGTCCATGTTCTGTGCTATGACAACTGAACCTGTTCCACGTGAGTATAGCTGTCTTTTTGACCCTGAAGATCTGCCAGACATATATAAACCAATATTCTGATTCAGCAAAAACATATAGGAGGAGTATTTTTTACTGAATTCTTATCAAGGTTCAACGTCACATCCCCTATGTCCTGTTATTAGAGAACAGCAAATATAGGAAAGTCCATGTCTTTTTGTCTTTGTCAGAGAGGATAAAAACAGTGAAAAGATATCTCTTCAAGCTCGTGTTACCTTTTGATAAAAATGATATTTCTTCAAGCTCTCTCTCTCTCTTTCCTTTTCTCCTTTCTTTTTTTGACTGGTAATAATAAGTTCAAATAATAAAAGTAGCAAATCACAT
This sequence comes from Solanum sitiens, assembly GCA_016801875.1. Lineage (NCBI taxonomy): Eukaryota > Viridiplantae > Streptophyta > Magnoliopsida > Solanales > Solanaceae > Solanum > Solanum sitiens. Next base: position 430,411 of record JABWTJ010000364.1, on the reverse strand, counting down.
TTACATGTTCATTCGAACATTTCAATATCACAACTTTTGTCTCTTACGGTTAAGTAAACCTTCTTGGGATGGCCTAGAATGAAAATCAGGTAATATACCAAAATTGACAGGGAAACACTATTTTTGCAATTGGAAAAGGTTTATAAACAGAACCAGGGGTAGCTAAAGATTGAATGTCAGAAAAAGAAAAAAAAAACACTAACACAAAAGATTAGAAAAACATTAGTGAGAGAACAAAAGGAAAAGAGAAGGCTTGTCGTCCCCAATAAATAAGAAGAAAGATGAAAGATTACACATACGTGATACGTCACCATCATTTAATAATGGTTAATTGGTTATACTTGCAATTCTTTATCAAAAAATAATCATAATAAAAAAGGATTATTCTTAAGGTTCTTTACCAGAAAATGAATATGCTTAAGATTCTTTATCAAAAACTGATTATGCTTAAGATTCTTTATCAAAAACGATTATGCTAAGATTCTTTATCAAATTATGATTGTACTTAAGATTCTAGCAGTGGCTCTCTCTGTAGCATTATCTTCTTTCTTAGCCACAAACTAATAATTAGAAAACTAATAACAGTGATGACATTAATTCTATGTTGCTCGGACTCTTCAAAAATGTCGACCAGTGTGTGTCGGATCCTCCAAAAATAGTGTATTTTGAAGGATCCGACACAGGTGCGGCAACATTTTTGGAGAGTCCGAGCAACTTAGCATTAATTAGTTCTGTGGCCCACGGTTTCATAGAGTGTCAATTTCTATAAGAGTTTTTGACCAAAATCATCCCTATTATTTCACCCTAACTTTCATTACATCCTTACGCTATCCTACTTAACCAGCAACATCCTTTTAAGTTTTCCAAACTTCACCAAAATCATCCTTCTGTGATCTTTTCCTTCCTTTTCTAACAGAACCCTTCTTTTGTCATGTGGACCTCATACTCTTTTTCCTTATTAATTTCATACAAGCTAGCTCTTCAAAGAGCAGAAACAATTAATGTTGATCGGCATAAAAATCAATACCAATATAAAATTTTCTTCACCAATTTTTTTCACTCTTAGCATTTTCTCTCCACCAAGCCTAATTCCTCAATGCTACAACTCTGCAACAAATGCTGGAGTGTTGCACGAATCTTTTAAAGTGCCCTCCTAGTTTATTTTTCATGATCACCCATTCTCTTTTCTTTTCATACCCTATGGATATTTCTACTTCCAGCTACAGATCTTTCAACAACGTTGGAATAGATGAACCTGCTTAATTACTTTGCGAATCTTATGATACACATTTCTTTCTCCAAGAAAAGTTGAGACGATACATAGACTCCAACTCCGAAGCAATTGATGTCATTTTGGGGATTGAACACTCTTTTAAAAAGGAGATGAATACAAGATTAAAACTTTTAAAACCACAGTATGATATCTACATGTGCAAGGAATATAGGTAGCTATCAGGAGTCATAAGAAACTAGGCTATTCTTGTGTATCAGGATTCTGCTATCTCATCTATCTTTCTGCTGTATTTATCTTCTCAACTCCACCCTATTTTGTTCAAACTTTGTTCGACTGTTTCATTGCTATTAGTGGCTTGTAATTCTGTTTAGGTAAAGCTAATATATCGATTTGTCTGGGTTATTACACATTGACTCCAACTCCGAAGCAATTGACGTCATTTTGGGGATTGAACACACTTTTAAAAAGTATAGGAATACCACATTAAAAAATTTGAACCAACCCCAGTATGATATCTACATGTTCAAAGTAATAACCTTCTAACTGTGACTTCCTATCTCATTCCTCCTCCCAATAGATCGAACCTCTACTGCATAAAAATCGAAACTTTCACCATCCCAAGCATCTTCTCAAAAAAACATACTAACAATCAGATTCCTCCAACTAATCAACCAACTTCAATATTTTGTTAACAATTCAAAAAATTTTGAGGTAATTAGAATAAACAACCAAGAAAACAACAAGGGGATATAGAAAATTACCTTAGAGAGAGACCTTGTAGGTTAGAAGAGAAGGAGATTGATGTGGGGTTGAGTGAATCTGAATGAAATCCAGAAATGGTGGGTCCTGAACCAATTCTTGATGAACCCAGTAGAGAAGAAGATGAAGTAGCAGTCATTTGATGGGTTCTATAAGCAATTTCAAAGTTGGGTTTTCAAGTGGACGATGAAACTTCATTTGGGCGATGGAATAATTTTTATATAGTGAAACGGAAGAGGGTTGGTAAGATTAGAAGAAGAAGCCTAATTGTTGTTGGAGGCTGCTTTGCTCTTCTTTGGTTGGTGAAGTAGTTGTCTTTTTTCTTTCATCGAATCGTATGTTCTAAATAAAATTGGATAAAACCGTTTAAATTTATCATTAGGTAACAATTAAAAGATATATTTTATGTAACATTCATTGGGTACGATCGAGTTGTTATTTTGATTTTTATTTCATTTTGTAATTAATTATTATTATTTAATAATTATGTTTTATCTTTTATTTTATATTTTTATAATAAATCTATCTCGTACTCTAATTTTTTTATAGATTTTATTATTTAATTTATAAATATGTTATATTATGTAAAGATAGAGAATTATACAATCTATCCATATACTACAGTACAATACAATGTAACATAATATAATATAATATAATATATTATATAATATACGTAATTAGCTAAGATAAGTTTTTTATTTTATGAAAAAGATTAGCTAGGACAACAAAAGTGCTCGAGTTGTATGCTTGTAAGTCAAAGGGTATGGACTATGGAGAACCGTTTTAGTACTTCCATTGTTTTACTAATTTATTTGTTTTTACTTTTCTTTTTTATATTTTACTAAGTTAAAAATTATTTAAAAGGAAAAGTAGTATAAATCATAATTATAACTTAAAATATTCAATCATATATATTTAAAAAAATTACATTAAAAATATTATAAATCAAAATAATTAATAGCTTAAAATGTTTTTAAAATATCTTAAAATTTTGATTGGCTCTCGCAATTCTAAATGCTACGTAAATTGAGATAATTGAGATAAGAGAAAAAATAAATATTATTTAAAAATTACATAAAGAGTATTATAAATCACAATAATTAACAATATAAAAACGTATAAAAACATCGATAGGATCTCTAAATTTCATTTGTGTCATGTGAACTGAAACAATAGAGTAATATATATTATTTAAAAATGACATAAATATTATAATCAATAACTTCAAAAAATAATATAAAAAATTTAATCGACTCTCCGAATTTCACAAGTTTCGCACAAAAGGCTAAAACCTTGGAAATTTTTTTTGTTAAAAGGACAATATCAAATTCAAAATTTATTGTAATTAGTTGATACAATAACTTAAGTACTCAAATGCTAATTTGTTCTTCGTAATTATTAAAAAAAAAAAATGTTTCAACATAGCAACCAAAACCATACTTAATCAATCGGCGTTAGTTGTAGACAACTAGATTTTGGAAGTGTGATTTCCACAATATTTGCTTTGTATATTCAATAGTCAAATCTAGAGTTCTAATGTATCATTTATTCATTAATTAGTAGTAGTAATTTAAATTATTTGAAATTAACACATTATATTTTTCTCTTCTTTCGTTTTTCTTGATATACGCGTAGGTTAGGTTAGCATATTTTTGTTTATTTATTATTTACCCAAAAAAAATCTCAAAATTAATAAGTACATTTTTATCGTTATTTAGTAACATTTTTAATTGAAGATATTGCAGAAATTTCCAAATCTTAGAAGTAGTAGTTAAAAATAGATACATATTTGTCTGAAATTTATTGTTTTGTCAAATTATTTATTCTCATTTAATTGACCATCATCTTAAAACGATATATTCAAAAATTACATAAGTAATCCTTAGAAATAGAAAAAAACAGCATAACTATCATCAGCGATTACTTTTATGATTTATTGTAAGTTGAACTAACTTAAATAAAACTTTAACTTTGCTAAAGAATCTGATTATATACATTTTAAATTTTAAACGACATAATATATCAATACAAAAATTCTGAACATCATCACTCTAATAAGTACTATTATAAGTGTATCAATAGAATTCTTACATTATAAAATTTAGGTTGAACCCATCGGTAGCTCCTTAAAATTGATATCAATTTTCACTTACACACATCAACTATGCTTTGTTCATTTTAGACATCTCATGTTGAGTTCCGCTGTGTCATTTTGACATTTTTTGCTGACTTAACATATTGTGTGTGATGCAATCATTTTGAACGCGTGAGGGGTTCTTTTTTGAATTTTTTTCCTTCTTCTTCTTCACTTTTTAGCCCTACCACTTATTCCACCTCCCCCCATGAAAATTCATGATAAAAAAACTTACAAAATATGAAAAAATAAAATAAAAAAACTATAACACTAATTTAAAAAATGTTTATAAGAACAAAAATCTTAAAAATCATCACACTAAAATTTGAAGAAGAGAAAATTAGAACAAGAAACATTTTTTCTCAAAAAAGTTAAAAGAATGTCATATATAATTTTCAAAATCAATTAAAAAAAAACTAAAATTTAATGATTTTTCTATAAAAAAATTGGAAGAAGAACCAAAAAAATGATTGTAGAGTTGAGGAGGCAAAAGGGACGTAAAGCAGATGGAGTAGGGGTGGGGTGATATACGGTGGGGGATGATAGAAAATAGGTAATTTTAATTATTTATTTTTGCTGAAAAATTAGTTATTTTTAAATAATTTATTTTAAAATTATTACTTTTGCATTCAAATGTCACATGTTAACTTTTAATTAGTCATAATGTAATGTAATTCGCAAGTGTGTTATACACACTTTGTAATTTTAGCTGATTATTAAAAGGATGTCAAAATGACATAGTGAACTCCTACTTAAGATGTTTAAAATAAAAAAAAAACTACTTGAGATATCTAAGCAAAAATTAATACAATTTACTAATGAGTTCAACCTAAACTTTAATAACCAAAATGGGAATCGAATTGTGTCCCCACGTCAGCGTCATTTGCCATATTATTATTTTTTTGTTTTTTCTTTGAATTTTATTCTGAATATTTATTTGGACATAAAATTGTGCAAATATTTCAAAAATTCAAAAAAAATAAAGCTCAAAAAAAATATTTTCAGAGTTTTCACTTCAAATAACTCACAAATTTTTTTTAATTTATATTAATGTCCAAACAAAATCCAATTCCCAAATAACAAATTATTAGGGGTCAGGCCAAGTCATATTAAATAAGAAAGTATATAAAAGAATTCATATTATTCACCATAATTTAATTAGAAATGTATTTTATTAAATTAACTTTGTTAATGATTATTTTGAAATTTTAAATTTGACTATTATAAAATAAAATAAATTAAGAAGCCAAGTAAATAAAATAGAGAAAAACAAAAAGTATTCTACACCAAAATAGAATAAATATCGAACTAAAAAAGTTTTTATGAAAATTGAAAGCAAATTAGTTAGGACCTTTTCTCAACCCCACGTTGCCATTAGCGAAAGGGAAAAGGGCCCGTAGATACAGTTTAAAGCAGTGTATTAAAAGGAAGAGGCGTGACGTGAAGCTAGAAGTTTTATATCTTATGCATAAATTTTGAGATACGAATATAAATTTTATAAATTTACATGGTGTAAATTTTATGATGTTTAATTTCATAATTTATTACTAAAAAACTATATAAAAGTAAAACTTTCAATAGTTCTAAAAATAAACTTTAAGATATCATGATTAATATATAAAAAAAATTATAATCATCTAGGACATATACCTTATAAATCTATGCTTTCAATTTGCAACTTAGGGTGGGCATGATATGATATGATATTTGAAAGTTTTAATACTGTAATTTTGATATTAAGCTTTTAAAATATTATAATATTACCATACCAATTTAATTCGGTTTGATTCGATATATTAAAATTTGATTTTGATATTCTACAGTATGATAAGTCGGTAACAATAATTTGTTCAAATTTAACTAATATATACTCTTGTAATAAAGTATTATGACTTTAATAACTAAAAAAAATCTCAATTGTATCATATTAACACATAGACATGTATGCAAAGTTAAGGATATACAACTCTTTAGTTAATTAATTACAATTCAAATATATTTCAATCAAATAGAGTAGTCAAAGTTTTAACTTCTAAATATTTAGTCTATACTAATAATAAGTTGCATAGTTGTTAGTGTTTACTAAAAAACAGTCAATATCGACTTAAAACTTACTTACCTCAAGAAATTCGATAATTTCAAACCTCCAGGGGTCGGTATTGTTAAAAAGAAAACTTTAGAAAACCGACTACAAGGAATCAATTTTTATGCAAAATAAGCGAAAAAACCAAATATCGATCTCTGGAGGTTGAAATTTTTTCGGAAAAAAATGAGTTTCAATAAAAACTGACCTCTTAATGTCGGTGTTATATACATAAATAAATAAATAACAATATTTTTATTTTTCTCTCAATAGAATATAAAAAATAAAATTGAAACATATTTGAATTGATTTTATTTAAATCGTCATCCGTGGGACGATTTGTGTACATTTTAAAACAAAAAAATTAGAATATCGACTTTCGGAAGTCGATAAAATTAAATAGTACGTAATTAAATTAATTTTTATTAAAATATATATATAATAACTTCCAGAAATTAATGAATTATGAATTAATATTTTCAATTAACTTTAAATAAATCCTCCTCCGGATGACGGTGTTATATAAATTAAAAAATAAATTAACATAAAATATCGATTTTTTGATGTCAGTATTGTTTAATTAACATGATTACTTTTTATTTATCTTGAAATTTGACGTGATATCGACATCATAAGGTCGGTGTTTTTTTTACTGAATCTAATTACTTTTAATAAAAGTGACATGCTTAGGTCGGTTTGTCTAAATATTTCTATTAATCATAATTTTGTTAATGTGCATAATACTAAAATTTCATTTTACACCTACAATTTTTTTTTTTTAAAAAAGTGTAATAATTTTATATACTTTTATACATAAAAAGTTAGAATTCATGGAATAAAAAAAAAACATCAATAATTCATATTTAGAGTGTGAAATTGCGTTGATATAAATTAGAAGATAATTATACTTATATTTAGAGAGTAATGTACACATTCTGTAAGTCTCTCGTCAGATTATGAACCTTTTCTTTTTTCAAAGCAAGTCTCAGGAACCATTTTTATTAGAAACAAAAAGGAACAAATTGTCCAAAATCAAAATACAGAAATGAACAATCAAAGGAAGGAAAAAAGAATTGGTCGTCTTCAAACTTAAGCTTTCATGGAGGATAAAGAGGAGGTCCTGCATTTGGAGTTAAATACATCACCTGATGCAATCAACTGTGTTCAGTTCGATCCCATCCCCTTGAATCCCTCCTTTTCGATTTATATGAACTTTTTTTTATTTCAAAAAGAAAATAACTTCTGAATTTTAATTTTTTTATATAGCATATTTAAGATCACAAAATTAAAAAATATTTCAATACACAATATTTAAATGCTTTTAACTAAAAATATATTAAATTGTTACATTGCGTTTTAAAGCATTTTTTAATGTAATTTTCAAATATGTAACAAATTAGAAATTAAAACGAATAATTGAAGTTTTCAAATCATTATATTTCTAATTAAAATATTTAAATCTTTAAAACTCCACATATATGCACAAATTAATAGAAGGAAGTCAAACAATTTTTTTTTAAAAAAAATATATGAAATCTTATTTTGATAATAACACATATATATTTCATTTTTAATATATGAATCCCTCCTTTTCGATTTATATGAACTTATTTTTATTTCAAAAAGAAAATAATTTCTGAATTTTAATTTTTTTATATAGCATATTTAAGATTACAAAATTTAAAAATATTTCAATACACAAAATTTAAATAAATATAAATTTTTATTTAATTTTGATTGATTCCGCCTAATATTATACTATATAATTATTCAGAGCTAAGCGTAATCATTATTTATTTACTTTCATATAATAAATAGATAGATATCACAATAACTTACAAAAAATGAAAAAATAACAAAAATGAGGTAATACTAATAATAATAACTAAAGATGTTTCTAGAACTATTTAATTTTCTTGTTATCATTCGACTATTTAATTTTCTTGTTATCATTCGTGATAGATTTTTGCTTGCATGAAATTATATTTATTTGATCATCATTCACTTCGTAATAGAAATATGTTCATAAAATTATCTATTCTTGATAGATTTTTGTTAGAGTGAAATTATATTTTTATATTTAGTCGTCTTTAATACAAATATATCATCCTATTCATTTTTATTTGTAAAGTTATTTTTTTAACATCTTTTTTAATTTCAATCTAATATATTTTATTAATTTTATCACATTTATTTATTTTCAAATATTAATTAGAGCCAAAATAAAAATAAAAATAATTAATTCATGATAAATTTTTATATAAAAAGTAGACATTTTTATAAGCATAATGAATAGAAAAAATATTAAGAATTAAATTAAAGTAATAGTAAAATAGAGTAATAATAAAATAGGTATTACAATAACGAAAGATAGTGAAACAATAACAAAATAAGTTAATGATAATAAAAATAACTTAAGATATTTCTAGAACTATTTTTTTTTGATATCATTCTTGATAGATTTTTTAGCGTGAATTACATTTTTGCCCTTGATCATTATTCACTTAATATATAGAAGATGTTCTAGAATTATTAATTATCTTTCTTAACATTTTTATTACTGTAAAATTATATTTTTATCATTGGTCGTTCTCTCACTCCACTCTTCTATATAATAGAAATTACTATTAAATTATATCTATATAATATATATGTAAATTAACACTTCTTTTTTAAAAAAGAATAATTATCTCAAAACCTTTTAAGTCATTTCTTTCACTCCTAAACCTCTCTCACGCCCACCATCCCCGACCCACCCCCGACCGGCACCCACCCCACACATTCCTACTGGCGCTGCCTGGATCAGCAGCAGCAGGAGGTCGCGCTACCTTCCCCGACCATCGCGTCGCGCGCCTCGACCAGCAGCAGCAGCGCAGAGGCGGCAGCAGCAGCAGCAGCAGCAGCAGCAGCAGCAAACTTCGACAGCAGCGGAGAACTCCGGTAGCAGCAGCAAACTCCGGTAGATTAGGTAACGTAATCAAGCTCTTCTATTGAGTTTGGTTGTTGTTCAATGTGGATCCTTTGATTGAGTTCATACACATTAAAATTTGAACACTTTAATGTGTTCAATGGAGTTTGGTTGTTGACATGTTCTCTTTGATTTACTGTTAAGTTCCAAACTTTCCCCATAAGGATGTTGATTTTGGCAAGTTGTACAGTCAATATATTGAAAACGGTAAGAGAATGTTAAGTGCATGTTGAATTTGTGTCTAAACTAGTATGTTGCTGTTACATAGTATCTATGTTTCAGTTGCTCTACTAAACTAACCAATACAACACATGCCCATGTCATCATATACAATTCTACCTTTCCAATATTGGACAGTCATACCAATTACATGTGTATGCCTTACAATTTGATGTCAATGTTGATTTCTAACTCATAATACTGATTGTACTTTAGAGATCTCATATATGTACAAGTATGACTTGAAAACTTGTCTTTGTGCATGAAATAAAGGAGTCTGCAAATACTTCAAGGTGTTCTAAACTCAGACTGAAGCACTGAATGGGTTTGACTACAAACTTCAATTGCATTAGTATTTTCTAATAAAGTATACCATCCAGTTTAATCAATTACAGTGTAAATGTAATAATCTGAAATTTGATGCAATATGAAGAGTCTAAAGTTACAACTACAGTTTGGTTGTTGTTTATATACATTAAGATTTGAACACGCTTGTTGGAATTCTTGGTTTCTCAACCCCGGACACAATCATGGTAACATATACATTACAATAACTAGTGGAAAAAAGAGAGGAAGTATTGAAAATAGGAGAAACCTATTTTGAGTTATCAAGAAAAAGAAAAAACAACACAAACTTGTTTACTAACTGTCAACTGCTAATAATGACTGAAATCTCTCTATAATGACCACTAACGAAATTTTCAATCTTTCTTTTCGTGATAGGCAACTGAGGAAGCTCAACATCTAAAAAAGTTGATACAAGACTATACTGCTACTTTGATTATAAGGTTTGGTGTTTCTAAATTTCTAAATTTCAAGTACAATTGTTTTTTATAATGTGTTTGTGTCCATCTAGTGTTGATATTAAGCTTTAATTTAGGAATAATGTGTTTGTTAAGCATAAGTACCAACACTAGTTGATCCTATTGATGACAAATTTTTTTTTTTTTGCAAGATCGGTTTGTGTCCATCTAGTGTTGATATCAAACTTTAATTTAGGAATAATGTGTTTGTTTAGCATAAGTACCGATATGATAATTTAAATATCAAATACAAAAAAATTAAAAGATATATCAATATACGATGATATCAAAATCACGATACTAAAATTTTTGATATGGTATGATATTTTGGTATATACCATACCATGCAAATCCCTAATTTGCGCCTCAAAGCATTTCTTGTACACTCCAAAACTTGTCACAAAAATGCTTTTGAAAACACTGATTTAAAGATACCATGAAAAATTCAATTGGTCCACAAATTTTGTAAATTCCCAAATAAGCCTCTTGAGCTCAAGATCCTCTCTATTCACTCTTATGATATAGACTAGTTACAAAGAGCCCGTTCAACTGTGCAAGCACAAATTAAATATACATAACTTTGTTTATCTCAATTTATGTGGCAACAAATATACTTAGGAGAGTCAATAAATTTTTATATGAGTTTTAAATGTTATAAGTTGTTAATTGTTGTAATTTACAACTTTTTTTATGTAATTTACAAATAATATATATAGATTTGTCTCAATTTATATGGTACAAGTGAAAATTTTTTTCTTCAAATTATTAATTATTATCATTTATAATACTATTTCTTTTGTAATTTCTAAACACATAACATACTAAAAAGAAAAATAAAACAAATAAGTTTAAACAGAGAAAACTTTAAATATAAATCGAGAAAGTCTTTATAGTACAATTTTTTAATACATAACATACTTAAAAAAACTAATAATAAAATAAATAAATTAGAACAAAGAAAACACTACATATAAATAGTAGAGGAAATTCAAGCAGAGTGTAAATGTCACAACTCAACTACATAGGGTTCATCAAGAATTGGTTCAAAACTCACTGTTTGTGGAGTTTATTCAGATTCACTCAACCCCACATCAATCTCTTTCTCTTCTAACCTCCAATGTCCCTTTCTCTAGTAAGTTTCTCCGTGCCCTTGTTGTTTTTTGGTTGTTAATTGCAATTACCTCAAAGAATTCTGAATTGTTAACAAAATATTGAAGTTGGGGAATTAATTTTTGTTTAGTTAAAGGAATCTTATTGTAAGTATGTTTTGTCGACTTGAGAAAATCCTTGGGATGGTGAAAGTTTCGATTTTTATCTAGTAGGGGAAAGAGAGCTCCGAGAATATTTCCCAATTTTATGAATGTTTTAAGTTTATGAATGCGAGAATTAATCTGTTAGTGTTTCTTTGTTTACTTGTTAGATATCAAGAGCAGTTTCAAATTCCTTTTATCAACGAAAACCTCTGTCTGTTGTAGTCTCAATTGTTTTTTTTACGTCTATTTTCCTTGCACAAATATTATATGCATTTTCTTTATCAATGAAGCTTCCTCTCTTCATTTTTCCAAATCGTATTTCTACATTAACTTATGTCACTTGGATTAATATAACTATTTGAATCTTTAATCATCTAGGTCAGTTAGAACTATCTACCTTAAGCACTTAAATCCCACCTAGTTTGAATTTGTAGGGAACCTAGTTGTGGACCTTGAATGGTGCCTATTACTTTTCTTTGGAGGTAATTTGAACTCTTAATGATCTCAGGTTGTGGAGACTAGTAAATTGAATTATTTGCAATTAGTTGTAGTAAATAGGTTCCCTAATGCGCAATAGGGGTGTTGCCTAGTGGTCAATGAAGTGGATTGAGAACCCTAAGGTCGTTGGTTCAAATCCCAGTAGAGACAAAAAATAAGGTGATTTCATCCCATTTGTGGACGTTACCTAGTACCTCTTGGTAAGAGGTACATGTATCCCATGGAATTAATCGGCCCGGACACCACAATTATATTAAAAAAATTACGTGTTCTAACACACCTTAACCCAGTAGGTGACAACTCTTCTCTTTTAGCCCATTAAAAGAGTTGTCACATGTTGAAGCCCGCTTTTGCGAGAAAATGGGCGTGACACACATTAGTGGGAAAAGTGAAGTATAGAAATAGCAAAGGACTAGGTACAAATTGGAAAATAGTTACAGTAAGGATGTGTAATGCAAAGAACTCAGAACACCTACATACAGTATCTTGTACTAATACTGAGTTTGTACAATTAGTTTCTCAAGTATCTGGTTATCTTATTAAGAGTTGGCATTATATCTAACAGGGAAATGAACATGGAAGAAAAAAGATTTAATCAAGAAGAGGAGGATGAGGAGGAAAATGGTAGAGGTCGAGAAGCATGGGAAAGAACTTATGCAGATGAAAGATCATGGGAGTCTTTGCAAGAGGATGAATCAGGACTCCTTCGTCCAATTGACAACAAAACTCTATCCCATGCTCAGTATCGACGACGTCTCCGCACTGCAACTGCTGCACGAATTCAGAAGGGTTTGGTTCGGTACCTCTACATTATCATTGATTTCTCCAGGGTATGTAAAATCCTATATGATTGCAAAATAACTGCAGTATTGTAATTGGTTACTGACATTTAAAGGTTTAATTTTATTTTTTTTTGCAAAATATGAAAAAATTATTTAAGCATCTATAGTTATCTGTTTGTAAATGAGTTATCTCCTGAAGAAGTTAATCAGGTTCAATTTCCCAGACAATCTGCTGATCTTCTTCCGATGCTAGCAAATTGTTTCTTAAGAAGGAATACAATAGGGTCCTTTTTAAAGAACCAGCGGCTCTTCGTTTTATGGATTTCTATTTGCATCTAGGGCTGAAGATTTAGTGATTGCAACCGGTTGATTATGCTATGAGATAGTGATAAAACTAAGTATATTTCTTTTTCTTGTAATGGCTTTGAGAAACCAACACTTTGCCTATGCAATTGGGTCGTCTTTGATCAGTTTAATGAATATTCAAGTGAATACCTACTTTCTGTTTTGATGTCACCATATTTCTCTAAACCACGTTTTGAAATTCTAAAATTGTGAATTGAGTGTATAAGACAATTATTGCCTTTTGAAAATGTCCCTTAATTGGGTTGTGCTTATCAGTGCATTGGACGTTTTCTTTTATCATTGACAAGGTGCTGCAATAGACAATCTTAAACATTTGCATGTAAGCTTCTGGCTGATAGTTCTCCTTTCAAGATGTCAGCATCCTTTTTTGTGACATTTTCCTAGTTTTTTTTTTTTTTCACATTGCTCAAAAGTTTTTGTGAGCATTGGTTGCATCTACTTGATACTTTTCCTATATGCTTATATTCGCAACGCCCACGCCAACTTGGAAAGCTAGAAGAAAAATCAAAATGCTTTGAGCACTAGAAATCTCGACATAATAGTAGAGACTTTTAGCGTTCATTTCAATTAAGTCTGGATGACTTTAAAAATGACTTTTGAAAGAGAGAGAGACAGTAATGTCTCATAATATCTTGAACTTTTACATCTTTTGAGTTTGTAATTGCTCACCTGAATTTTAGGCAGCTGCAGAAATGGATTATAAACCAAGCCGAATGGTTGTAGTTGCTAGACAAGTGGAGGCTTTTATAAGAGAATTTTTTGACCAGAATCCCTTGAGTCAAATTGGCTTGGTGATCTTGAAAGATGGAGTAGCTCATTGCTTAACAGATCTTGGTGGCAGTCCCGAGGCTCATATAAAGGCATTGATGGGTAAATTGGGGACCTCAGGTGATGCATCCCTTCAGAATGGCCTAGATCTTGTGTGTGATCTCCTAAATCAAATCCCATCGTATGGTCATCGTGAAGCCCTTATCTTGTATTCAGCTCTTAGCACATGTGATCCGGGGGATATACTAGAAACCATCCAAAAATGCAAAGCGTCCAAGATAAGGTGCTCAGTAATTGGTCTCTCTGCAGAACTCTACATATGCAAGCATCTCTGCCAAGAGACTGGTGGAATGTATTTTGTTGCATTGGACGAGGTAAGGAATTGAGCTCTGAAGTAGCGGTAATACCAGAACTTGTGAAACAAAAACTAATAGAATAAGGAAATCTTTTGCTGGAAATTTAGGAGAAATTTGGTTCTAATAGCCTACTATGTAAAATGTCTCATTGAATGATATGATTAATAATATGTGGCAAGCATAATATTGTTAAAACTTTTTATGATTTGATTCGTTGTTATTGCTCTATCAGCCTCATTTAAGAGAGTTGGTATTGGAGCATGCCCCACCTCCTCCAGCTATTGCAGAGTTCGCTGTTGCAAATTTGATTAAGATGGGGTTCCCCCAAAGAACAGCAGAGGGTGTCATTTCAATTTGTTCATGTCATAAAGAGGCTAAAGTTGGTGGTGGATACACTTGTCCGAGATGCAAAGCGCGCATATGTGAGCTGCCTACTGAGTGTTGCATTTGCGGACTGACCCTTGTATCTTCTCCACATTTGGCAAGGTCATATCACCATCTCTTCCCAATAAGGCCATTTGATGACGTTTCACCCTCAGCTCTGAAAGATTTTCACAAGTTACCAAAGAATTGCTTTGGTTGCCAACTGAGTCTTCTAAATCCTGGTAAGAGCACTCTTCTTATTTACAAAATCGAAACTATCTTGAGGTAAAATATTTATGCCGAAAAACAGGGAAATCTGTCTTATTTTCTTACTCTTCAAGATTACTCTATAAATAACCACTGAAGTGAATCTGCGATCCAATGAAGCACTTGGTCACACAATATATTTGTAAAAACGACTTGCAATTTTTTGGTTCAGAATTGAAACTTCCAGTGGTAAAAAAGATTCATGCCAAAATGAGGAAATATGTCTTTCTGTTTGCTCTCAAGACTGCATTGTAAGTAACCTTTAGAGTGAATCTGGGACCCAATGAAGCACCTGAGCTGGTCTTCCTTATCAAAATAAATAAATAAAAATGGAACACCTGAGATTTGCATTTTTTTTTTTTGAAACTGGTAACATTGTATTCCTCAGCATTAAGGGCTATGCTGGCCACCAGTTTTGTAGATATTATCATTATCTATGTATATGCTAGGATGTTCGATAATTTGATAATTTTCAAGTAGAGTAGTTTATTAGATTAACCCTGGGTACATAACCCTGACCTGAAGCATCTGCTGTTGCTAAGGATGTAAATGAAGTTCCTCTTTTTTTTTTTTTTTTTTTTTTTAATTGGTAAAACATGTGTTCATCGGCATCTGGCCACCTCCAAAATTTACAAAAGAGTCATGGATAGTTACAAGGAACCTATAAAATCCACTAATTGGATTTCTTCTATATTCTGTTCTTTACGCCAAAAGCCTAAAGTAGTATGAAGTTCCTTTCTTTAAGTTCATAGCTGCAGAGAATTGTAGAAGGCATTTACATAATTGTTTGTCATCTGAGGTATCTTGTATGTGCATTTGTCTGATTTGTAAAGAACGAGCGAAAGAAAAAACACGCACTAATCGTAACTGAGCTTTTGTTGAACTGAAGCAAAAGAATGTCTCTAGTATTCTACAGAAGAAACAAGATGTTTAGTTTCTAGAGCTTAAATTATTCACGTCCAAGATAATAAGTTCATTTGTGTTACAATTCTGTGCTTCTCGCTGGTTGTTTCTAATTATGTCCTTTGAGGAGTGTTTTGAGGCAAAATTTCAAAGCAATGTTGAAATTTGGTCTTTTAAGGAAGTAGCCTGTTGAACTAGTGTTTGTATTCAGTCAGATTGTTTTTTTTTTTTGCCAAATTTCTTGTAACTTGTGATGAAATTAGGAAATTATTCTGTAAAATGAGTTGTGCTTGGACCAAACATTGATTGGGATCATAAAACCTGGAAAGGAAGCAATTTGTCTCTTCTTAATTCAAGTCCTAATTCATAGACAACCCCTTAAAGTTCCTGCGGCTTTTCATTTAGACACCTTAATTGAAGCTGTTACGCAGCAAACACCTAGGGTGTGTTCGGTATGATGGAAAAAGTGTTATTAAAAGCGAAAAGCGCAAAAAAGCTCTAAGGCCCATGGGGGCTTTAAGTGCAAAGCGCAAATAAAGTGTGGGCTTTAATGAAAAAAGGCACAAAGGGAAAAAAATTATAATGTGTATGTTTAGTCCAAGACTAATAGTTATAAACTTGAATGACAACTATATGACCAAAGAAATTGAATTTCTTTTATGATAAAGTGAAATATCAATTGTTTAGTGGCACATCTTCATAAGAGGCTCATTGACAAGGAAAAGTTTGTTCGAGAACTATAATGACGACACTAAGCACACATAAAGTGAGGCGAAGCGCTCAACACGTTTTGAGCCTCACTTTAGGGCTTAAGCATGCTTAAAGCGCGCCTTTGATAACACTGGATGGAAAGTGTTCTCTTAGAAAATGTTTTCTAGGAAAATAGGTGGATTTCTTACATTTTTTTAGGTGAAGTAATTGATTCAATTCATGTCATCAAAAAGTTACCAAGTAGTTACAGAAGAGTGAGTGTGTTCGGTACGCAGGCAGAATTTTTTATCCTAAAAGCATTTGTATATAATTTGAACAATACTATGAGAGGTGAAGGTGAAGGGTAGGGTGTGCGGGGTGGTGGGCATGGGGGCTACAAGGGTGATGCTGAAGATGAGGTGTGTTGGGAAGTAAGGACACTATCAATGTGGAATCTCACTTGTGTAACTTGTTGACATTTTCCAAACAATGTGTTCGTCCATACCGAACAAACCCCCTAATGAGTACTGTATATCTAAAATGTGCCTATTGAACACGTCATGCTTAGCTAGTAAAAAATAAAATGTGTGAGCTTACATGTGAGGATGTGGCAAACTAGCAAATTGAACAAAACCACGTGACTTTTGAATCCAACTAATAAAAAAAGGAAAAAAGAAAACACTAGTTTTTGTATTCAGCCTGAGTTTTTTTTTTTTTCCCCAAATTTCTTTTCACTTATTTCTGAATCAGTCGATTGTATTAATTGAATTAGAGCCAATTTCAATAGTTCTAAAACAAGCTTCCACCACATCAAAACTTACAAAAAAGAACAGGCACTACTACTATAGCAGAAATATATACTCTACAGGAACCATAGAATAATGATGAAGGAGATGTATTGTGGCCTTCTCCTGTTCATCAACTTAAACCTCATACTAATTACACCATAATTTAACCACCACAACCAAGCAGAATCCCATATCCTTTACCAACATTAACATAACTGCTCTTCTTCTCTTGACAGCAAGACTTTTTCAGACAAATCAAAACTCAGAACCAAACCTCCCCTCAACCCCCAAAACCACAAAAAGTCCTGTTCTGTCTCTTGAGAGCATCCCCACAACATCCGTAGCAGTCACCCTCTTCCTACGAGCATGCTCAGTATAAGTAACAGAATCGCGAATCACATTCTCCAAAAAGATCTGACCACCCCCTAGTCTCCTCATAGATTTGCCCACTGATACACTTCACTGCCCCTCTACATGCCAAATGCCAAATGGCTGGCTTTGTGATTCAATGAATGTTATCACTGAGGACCTTACGGTGAGCTTTGCTCCTCCGTTTCCCAAACCTTTTCCTCCTTTTCCACGACCCGACATGTTCAGTCAACCTTTAGTTTCTCTGAAATTGGAAGCTTCTGAATTTCTAAGACTGTTAGGGAGACAATTATGAAGACAAATTTCTTGTAACTTGTGTGATGAATTAGGAAATTATTCTGTAAAATGAGTTGTGCTTGGACAACACATGCTTGGGATCATAAAACCTGGAAAGGAAGCAATTTATTTCTTCTTAATGCAAGTCCAAGTACATAGACAGCCTCTTACAGTTGCCGCGGCCTTTTATTTACACACCTTAATTGAAGCCGTTATCCATCAAACACCTAATGTATGTCTAAAATGTGCCTATTGAACATGTCATGCCTAGTTAGCAAAAATTAAATGCATGATTCACATGTGATGATGTGGTAAAATGGCAAATCGAACAAAGTCATGTAGATTTTGAATCCAACTAATTGAAAAAGGAAAAAGAAAACACTATCTTTAGAAAAAAAAATCTCCCACCTTGTCATCTTCCCCAACCTCATCCTTCACTTGTCTGATTTCTCTCCGGTTCATTCCTCCATTTTCTTCCTTACCCCATGAAAATCTCTCCATAATTGCTCTCGAAATACCTCAAAAAACAAAAAAAAATAAATTGATATACGTCACTCTATTTTAACAACATCAATCATGCCTATAAATATCAAGTCATCCCTACCTTACTCAGCTGCTTAACAGTACAACTAAACCTCAGTCCCAAGCAAGTTGGGGTCGGCTATAGGAATCCTCACTAACCATATTACTTCAGTTAAACCATCTCAGGCCAACATTATATAAAGTAATACTCCCTCCGTCCCATTTTATGGGGCAACATTTGACCGGGCACGGAGTTTAAGAAACAAAAAAGACTTTGAAATGTTTATCAAATTGCCCTTCAAAAAAGTAAATTCACTTTTCTCAATCCTCATAAATATAATTTAATTAAGTGGGACCAACAAGGGTAAAAAAGGAATTGTACCTTTAAATACTTACTATATAAGGAAATGTGACATTCTTTTTGGGACTGACCAAAAAGGAAATGGTGCCGAATAAAATGGGACGGAGGGAGTAGTAATAAAATAAAGCAACATAAAAAGTACTAGAAGTTCTTTATCTTTGCTACTGTCATATAAATTTCTGAAACGATAAACAACTCCGATTAAAGTATAGGTCTATAGGACATAAAGTAAAGTGTTAGCATGACTAAAACATATTCTTAATTAATAGGTATCTCCTACATAGATCTTTTTCTTCCATTGTGCCCTATCTTTCACTAAGCCTTGCATGAACCTCACTAGATAGTAAGTCTTTAATACAACTTCCTTCCAAGTGATTTAGGTACCTCTTCTTTTTATTACTTTCTCTCACCCCATATCTACAAACCGGTGGATTTGAAGTTCGATGCAAAACATAAACATGCCATCTCAAGTGACCTCTTATTTTTTCCTTGATATGTGCTACTTGAACCTTCTTGTGAATGCGATTGTTTCTAATCTTGTCTAGACTTGTGTGACTGCCCGTCCATCTTAGCATCTTCATTTCCATGCCACTCATCTTGATGCTTTACTTTAGAAACCCCACAATAGAGTTGTCTTTTCTCAGGCAAAGTTATATAAACCACGTTTCAAGGCTACAAAATCACCGACTGTCAATGGATGCTTTGTTAGACTGAACAAATGAGGTTCATCATCTTCTTTTTCTTCTACTTGTTCATGGTTGGCCATCCCCTTAGTTTCGGTAGATTCAAGTGTTGATACAATAGTGGGTGTCAGAGGTTTTGCTTGAAATTGGAAGGCCGTCAATCTATGGGGTTGGAATGGTGTAGTGAATCACCATTCACTACACTGGGTATGTTGTTGTTGTTGAATGGTGTAGTGAATCACCATTCACTACAACGGGGTATGTTGTTATTGTTGAATGGTGTAGTGAATTTGCACTGGGTATGTTTTTGTTGTTGTTGAATGGTGTAGTGAATGGATGATGTGCTGTAGTAGTAAAAGCTGGGCGTTCTATTTATTAATGGTGTTCTCTCCATCGATGAGTCTTGGTTTCTGATGGTATTTCTCTTATTGGAAACTGAAGGATGCTAGTTGGTATTTTTCGCTGGTGGGATTCTATTTAGGAGGGAGAGATGAAGGCTGCGTTGGTTTCTGGTGATTGGTAGTATGTCCAAACTGATGTGGGGAGGTGGTGGCAGCATCAGAGAGGAGCTGGTGGAGAAAGAAGAAAGAAATAAAACAAATATATTACATTACAATTCTTGAGCTCAAAACTGTGAAAGTCACTCATTCTGCCACATAACTGTGAGGTGTTCAAAATTCAAACGTCATATTTTGGATATACGTTAAGTTGTCTAAAAGATAATAACCTCAATCGAGGTGTTAAGTGAAAAGTCGTGTCAAAATTAAGATTTAAGGGGGATGTCCATGCGTTTGGCCTAATGCAAACTTAATATACAGGAGTCTCACTTTTTGCTTGTTCCACTTTCTCTTTATGCATCAAGATATTCTCGCGTTTTGCTTGTTCCCCTTTGCTCTTCATTCATCAGGATATTCACATTTTGCTTGTTTCACTTTTTTCTTTATTTGATTTGATGTAGGAAATTTGCCAGGTTCGCAGGTTGCTTGTCCAAACTGCAAACAACACTTCTGCCTTGATTGTGATATTTATATTCATGAGAGCTTGCACAATTGTCCAGGTTGTGAGAGCTTAAGGAATTCGAAGACCATTAGTCATATGGAAGAATGATAAGGATGTCTATTTCTGAAGTGGTTTATTCCTCGAACGGAACAAGCTAAATGGAAAAATTTAATGTTATGTTGGATGTCCTTCCAAGTACCAGAAATCTTGTTTCACAGCATGTCGTGAGGAAAAGTCAAACTGGCTGATTTCATAGGATTTTTACTGTTGGATCCAGCCGACTTCTATGGAACAGCTATGGGAGACACCACTACTAATCTCAAAGGTAAAACTTCTATGGTCTAATCCAACGTTTTGTAGCAATGCAGGATCGCGGCATAATGTATATCATTCATATGTCACAAACAGATTGTTGTTTCTTTGTACCCTCAAATTCTGACTTAAAAAGAAGAAAAAAAGGAAGATAGTGATGAGATCTGTTTTACCTTTGAGCCTCAGGATTTTGACATTTATTTATGGGACAATCCATTGGTGAAATCACTTTTGTGTGCATTTCAAAGGATAGAGGCCTTTACTATGGGTAGATGAGTATAATTTATCAGCGATTGTTAAGCCAAGAGATATGTTCAGGAGGACACTTAACATTACATTAGCTCTTAATGATATGTTATGGCCATGCCACCACTGAGAATGACACTTTTGCTGGAATACCTGTGCTCGTTTTTGCATACTATAAGTTGATTTAAATCAAACACACTCGAGCCTGCATCGGTTTTATTGGGTTCGATTCAATTTCTGTTGTTCTGTTTCAGCTCAGTTAATTGGTATGGACTGGTATACAGGGATTCAAAATCAAGTTGGTATTATATATTTACTTTTGTTAATTACTTATGATATTCAAGTTCAGTCCTTGATAACAGTGACTTGCTGGATTACACAAGATGCCATTGAATTTGCTTGTGAAAAATACATTTATGCTGTGTTTGATTTGGTAGGGCTGTTCATGGTTATTGTTAACAATCCAAATTAAACTGCAATTCGAACTAAATCGATTAAAAAAAAACGATATTTGGTTTAGTTTGGTTAGGTTTGATTTTAAATTTTGAAAACTGCTACTATTTGGCTTGGTTTTGGTTTTACTAAAAAAACAACTGCAAAAATAACCAAATTGAACCGATAAATTAGATATAAAAATTTATAATTATTTATATATTATTCATAAATAATTCAAAAATATTTTGTCAAATTTTAATTAATTTAAGTTTTTAACTTTATCATTTTCTCAAGCCCAACACTTTTATCCAAGTATAATAATCTCAAATCCAAGTCGATTAAAATTTATTTTAGTCTTTACTTATGTATTTCACATAGAATAGTCACACTTTCTCATAAATGAAATACTTTGTTTGTGTGATGATAACTTTAATATTGCTTAATTGCTTCACTGGACCGACATTAGTTTTTTTTTGTATATTGTTCATGTACTTTGTGTTTGTGTCTATCGAGATACATATGTCCTCAAAAAAATTATTACTTTCAAATCGAATAAATCAGAAAAATTGAATCAAATCGACAATAACTAAATTGATGGTTATTTTTTTGTTTGGTTTTGGTTTGGTATTAGAAAATTAAAGTACCGACTAGATTGGTTTGGTTTTGGTTTTAATCAATAACCGATTCAAATCAAACCATGAACACCCCTGAATATCGGGCTTCATTTTGTTTTTTCCTTACTTAGCTTGGTCTCTCTAGTTCACTTTTATGATTATTACTCTGGTCCGGATAGGGATTATAGGACAGGATTGAAGACGAGGTTTATTGGAGGGTGAGATGACTATTTGACACTTCAAATGCACGAGATTTTTTGGAACTCGTGCACGCGGGGTAAATTCCCACTGTGTAATAGCTTGTAAACAACACAAGGGATGTAAACCGCACTAGGCAAATCCTATGCGATAGACTCGACTCAGAAGACATTAAGGGGAGATAGATCCCGAGTCATCCGTGTGGATAATCACCCTCCAAACCAACTGAGCCATCTCAAAGGACTGAAATATCACACATAATCCCGCAACTGAGTCAGTACTTGCCCCTCTACTATTGAAAATTTTAAAATATTATCCTCCATTATATTATCATCAGTATATATATACATATATATATATATATATATATATATATATATATATTCCTATCGTTATGCAAATGACTACAATTTTTGTCATTCCTTTGTTAACCCCATCTATTTTAACCATGTGGCGTGCCAATTCACCCCATCAACCTTTCTCCTGCAACCATTATTCAGAGTCACCAACACTTTGATATAAGAGAGAATTCGCCAGCTAGATGAGCCCGGGGAATATATATTGTTGACCATCGCTATTACTATAAACCATCTAACGATCTTTCATTTTTTTCAAAGACAAAGTTCTTTAAAAAGATATTGAACACTTTATGGCAAGTGATTTTTTCAGTTTATCTTTAAAACATCATAATATTGCTTTTGGAAAAAAAGGAAATTGAACTAGAAAACGCGTTAGATTAATAATTTGCTAGATATTCATGGGTAACAAATTTTATTCAAGGTCTTCATAATGAGAAGGAAAAAAAGTCATTTGCTTTTTATATATATAAAGCTTATTCATTCCCACAAGGCCACAATAATAATATATTAATTAAAGAAAGGAAACTTTTACATATAACCACTTAAAATAATTAATTATTCTTCATAGCTATAGTTTGATAATTACAATTTGTAGCTACATGTTATATAGAGGAGAGAGGCGAGCGAGACTGGGAGAGAGAGAGGGGGAAAAGAGTGGGAGAAAGGTGAATTGTATATGTATATTGGTTAGATAATTGTATATTATACATATATAATTGTATATATGACAAGAGAGATTGGGAGAGGGAGGAGAGAGGCGAGCGAGATCGAGAGAGGGAGGAGAGAGGCGAGCGAGAGAGGGAAGAGAGTGGGAGAGAGGTGAATTGTATATGTATATAATTGTATATAACTGTATATTATACATATATATTTGTATAAATGGCAGCGAGATTGGGAGAGGGAGGAGAGAGGCGAGCGAGATTGAGAGAGGGAGGAGAGAGGCGAGCGAGAGAGAGCAGAGAGTGGGAGAGAGGTGAATTGTATATGTATATAGGCTAAAAAATTGTATATTATACATATTTATTTGTATATCTTGACGAATTATACATATACAAACATGACTAATTATACAAACTCGAAGTCAGCCCATGTAATTAATGTATAATGTTAGTCGTGAGTGGTAATTATAGCAAACTATAGCTATGATGAGTAATTAAATAGTGTAAATTTGCTTATCCGCGTAATTTTCCCATTAAAGAAACATAAAAGAATTTACTTTACTAATTAAATATAAATGATCTCATGATCAAATGCCCCTTCAGACCCACTTAATTATTTTATTTTTCTTCTTCCCCCTTCAGATAATAACTTGCCTTACAAAATTTAATATAATACATACTGGTCCGATTTAAATTCTTTGACCTAGAACTTATTATTTAAATTCTTTGACCTAGAACTTATTATTGCACACATAGTTTGGTACTACTTGTCTACAGTTTCTCTATATAATAATTTACTTGACTTAGTAAATAATTGAACCAGTCTTTAACTTATAATTGAATTTTATTTTTAATAATAATAAGCTTACATAATCAAGAAGCTAAGCTAAGCTAAGCTAAGCTAAGAGTGACATAGAGTAGCTTAAAATTATGTGAACGCAATATATGTACATAAATGTTTTTTTTATTAATAGATGAGTGCAGGGGTGGCTCGACAGTGTTAAAAAAAAGATATGTGCCTTAGGCCTCCAAATTTAAGGGGCCTCATTTTTAATAATAATAGATTATAATTTATTATTTTTTAAGAAATATTGAATACTATTTGTAGAAAAAGTAAACTTTTCATGAAAAATTAAGGAATTATTAGAAAAATTTGACATATTTAGAGTATTATATCTCAGAAAAATTTAAATTAAGAATGGTTGTATTATCAATTGAAAACTATAAGAAATCAGTTATATAAAAGTTATTAACAATGCAAGTTTAAGGCCCCGTTTGATTTTCGCTTTAGGCCACTAATATGCTTGAGCCGCTCCTGGATGAGTGTCTGTCGAAGACTTCTTGTCTATCTCTACATATTAGGTTTGTGTCACCACTCACGATCCAACCATATAATACATATCTTCTGTTTTGATCAAACAAATCTCACAAAATCTCTCTCTCAAGTTATATATGCCATTATCAAACCCTAAAACATATACTCCCTCCGTTCCATTTTATGTGACACTTTTTGAATTTTGAGATTCAAACAAGTCTACTTTGACCTTAAATTTTTCATAGTTATTAATTATTGTTGGAAAATGCATAAGTACCCCTTCAACCTATGCCTAAAATCTCAGAGACACACTTACACTATACTAAGGTCCTATAACCCCCTGAACTTATTTTATAAATAATTTTCTACCCCTTTTCGGCCTACGTGGCACTAGTTTGAAAAAAAATGTCAATACACGCTGGGTCTACAAGATAGTGCCACGTAAGCCGAAAAGGGGTAGAAAATTATTTATAAAATAAGTTCAGGGGGGTAATAGGACCTTAGTATAGTATAAGTGTGTCTCTGGGATTTCAGGCATAAGTTGAGGGGGTACTTGTGCATTATCCCATTATTGTTACTTATAGTACTTTTTACGTGGTTTACAAGTATATAAATTTATTTCAAAAGAATTGAAGAATTCATGTGCAAATTTTCGGTCAAACTTAAATCATTTGACTCTCGAAAAACGAAAAAAGTCACAAAAAATTGAGACAAAAAAAATATGAAGCTTATCAGCCTAAAAATCTATCGATCCTTCACTTTAATTCGATGACGTCTCCTTCTTGGATATATCCAATAATCCTCAAATTATATGGTCCCTCAACCCTATCAATTATATGTTTGACCTTACTAAAATCCTACTAAAAATATTCTAGTTTGACTTTTTAGCTAGGTATATAATACATTTAGACAACGACTTGAATTGTAAGGAACAATGCAAATTGCAATACTTTTAAACAAAGACTTAAATTCTTCTAAATTAACTGGAAAATTCATTTAGTATTTCACTATACTCGACTTAATTGCAATTGCTAAAATAATTTGACACGTTACTATGTTAATTAATTGTATCATGAAATGAAATTCTATATTAGCAAAAAATAGTGACCTGAAATAAGTTACGCGTTAGTCTTTGTCACAATGTGGAATTTGTAATATCTGCTACAATAATTGAAAGTGATCTAATATTGTAAATCGTTTTTTTTAAAATATTGATGATGTATATAAATTAAATCTCTTTTTCTGTAAACTTTTCTCAAACAGAAAAATCAATATTTTCAACGAAAAGACTTGCGTTTGAATGTTCATGTTTGCTTAAACATCTGTATAAAGATTACTTTGAATAAATCAAATTGCTTGCCAGCAAGCTAACAGTTCTTTTAGAAGTATTTGACTTCTAGATCGTTGAATAAATTAAATAGCTTTTACCAAATGTTTAAATTACATCAAAATAGTTAGCTTAATTTTTGTGATTCTTAAAATTGATAACAAGTATGATCAAAGATAGTAAAAATAATAATAATTCTACTCAAGCCTCAAAATAACAAAATAGAAAAATCCTTTATTTTGTGTTCAAAGTTCGAATCCGCAATATTGTGTGAAAAATATTTTTATCACTTTTCCTTACCAATCAATTATCAATCACTTTATACATATATTCTAATACAATTACAGAATATACTAAAAAGTTAAGTTTTGTTTTCATTCTAATACAGTCCAGTCATACTACTGATTAGTATATTCTGGGAAAATACCTATGCATTTAAGAATAGAGTAATAAGACAAAAATGAATAATGCGTTTCATATTTGGCTTAGAAACCGATGTCAGAGAACCATTTTTCCAAACTATGTCCATGTATTGATTTAATTAAAATTAAAAATATCATGTCCGTATAAATATTAATTAATTGTTATTAGATTTAATATTTTATAGCTTTTGAGACATTTGTAAAGAAAGCAAATTATGTAAAAATTTATATTTAATAATAATTAAACTGTTATAGTTAATTAATGAGATAAGTGTCAAAAACACATCTAAACTATTTAATTTTTTTGAGTTTCATACCTAAACTATTGAAAGTGTGAGTTTCATACCTAAACTATCAATATTTTAGTCTGAGAGACACACCTCAGTGGTGTGTGTAACGCACTCTCTCTTTTATATGAAAAACTGACATATGATATTCCACATAGATAAAATATTAATTAAAAATTAAAGATTACTATCCAAATAAAAAATTAAATTATTTTTCTTATCTCACTCCACTAACTCCTTCACGTACCCCCTCCCCCGCGACAACCGCATCCTTTTTTTTTAAAAAAAAAAATCATTTATAAATATTTTTAAAAGTTTCATATTTCATATTCCATCCTCCTCCTCCCCCCTCCCGATAGAAATTGATATAATTTTATTTTAAAAAATCTACCTCATCATGTTTAATTTTTCGCTCCTAATTTTTATTTTTTTACCTTTTTCTTATTTTGTGTTAGGTATAAACGTACATATATTTTTAGAAACTTTTTTTATTAGTGTACCGAATATAACATAAACAACTAAAAAATATAAAAAGTCTTATGGCGGCAACTAAAACTATTTTTGATATGTATATCTAAACACTGGGGGAAAAATTGAAAGGGGAGGCTTAAATGGGATGGGTAGAATTAAATTTTGAAGAAAATAAAATAATATCTAAATTAGTATTTGAGGAGGGAGGGGAGATAAAGTAAAAAATGAAATACTTTTATAAAAGAAATTCAAACAAAATTAAAAACTTTAAAAAATGGTGTGGAATAAGAAAAATATTTTACATTTTATTTTATAAAGAAATATAATTTTTTTATAATAGTTTTTTAATTTTTAATTTAACTAATACTAATAATTTCTTTTTTGTCAACGTTGAATGTTTTGTTCATGTGGTTAGTGATGTGGAAATTCTTTAAAATAAAAAAGAGAGTGTATTACACATACCATGATGAGAATGACATAAAAGAGAGAGGTGTGTTTCTCAAACTAAAAAGTGATAGTTTAGATATGAAACTTAAACTTTCAATAGTTAAGATATGAAACTAAAAAAAAAGATATAATTTAGGTATGTTTTTGACACTTTATCTTTTAATTAATTATGAATAAAAATTATTTTGACATAGTGAAAACGGTTAGTGCATGGGGGAGTACATTTTTTCAAGTCAACTTGGCAATTTGAAGAAGCGCATTATTGGGCCAAAAAACAAAATGTAGGACAAGATCATCCTATTTTGAATAATTTTAAGTGCATCCTTTGACCAAATGAATTGTTGTGTAGTGGCGGATAGGGGTGTGCATTGGTTGGTTCGGATTTTATGTATTATCGATTTGATTTATTAATTTTTGGTTTTTAAATATGCTAACTCAATAATAAATCAATAAGATATTCTATCGATTTTCGATTTATCGATTTTTTATCATTATCGGTTTAATTTTTGATTTACCTAAAGAAAAATGTCCGTAAAATACTGTATGACTTTTCACTTCTCTAAATGCTTTGATATTGACGAAAAAAATAATGAGAAATTGCATCAATAAGAGAAAATATAGTACGAAGGCTATAATTACATGTTACCACCAAAACATAGTATGATTTTTTTTTTATGTTAATCACATTACGGACCTTTACAAATTTACAAATGCTACAACCTACAATAACAAACTAAAACTAAAATAAAATAGTCCAACAAGACTAAAACTAAAACTAAAAAAAATAGCTACAATTGTGAACCCCTTACTTTAATCTTTAGGTTTGAGTAAATAGTTAAAATCAGTAAAGCGGCCTAGTGTGAAGTTGGTATAATACTAATAATTTGATATAGTTATAGTGTCTAATTATATATAAATTATTAATATTTAATAATTAGAAGGGTAAAATAATAAATTATTACCATCTTATTGGGTTATCGGTTTACCCAATAACCAATAGTAAAAACCGATACCGAATCAATATCCCAATAATCTTATTTATAAATTCATTAAAAACCCAATAACCCAATAACAATAATCCAATACCATTTTTTTGGTTTGGTTTTTGCACACCCCTAATGGTGGAATTATTTTATTCTTAATTAGAGTTTTGAGTTTGAGTCTTGGGTATGAAGAAAATTCTATTGATAGTGACAAAATTGAGCCCCGCAGTGCGCTAGCCAAATTTAATAGAGACACCAATACGAGCTTCAAACATCGAATGAAAACAAAATTGCAAAGTTGTTTTGGAAAAAAAATAAAAATACCATTTCTCAACATAGTGCTTAAGATCTAATCCCCTCCTCTCCACAAAATCGAAACCACAACCAAAGAGTAAATAGTAATATTGGAATAATATCTTTAAAAAATGTAGTGAGTAAAGATGTTTGAGACAATCTTATTTTGTAAATTCAATAGATCAATTATTTTTTTTTAATTGTATATCAAGTAACAAATTGACAAGTAAATCGAAATGGAGAGAGTAATTAATAAGTTTCATGAATATTAATTAGTAGAGTTGAGAGCGAAATTATAGACCCAAAAATGTTTCCACTAGTAATATACAAGAGGGATTAAGCATACACGGTTCTCAAAAATATCCAATAAATTCGAGGATAATTTAGTCATTTTGAATTTATTGTGGATGCTTGCAAATTAGGACTCTCAAAATATTACATATATTATACATAATATTTTAAAATATACGTTTAAGATATCATAAAAATAATTAACAACAAAAATTATAATTAAAATAAATAAAATAATATATATTGAGCCCGAACTTCTTCAAACATTTTGGTATCTACCTAACTTATAAAAGGCAATGGAAAGTCGTTAAAAATAAGAAGACTTTGGAGTTTGGGCATATTATATTCCTATCAAATTTTCCATGTCTCTTGATTGAGAAATGACAATTATGGAACTTTCAGATTATTTTGAATTGGGCTTTGGGGATACTATAATCTTTAATTTGTATGAAAGTGAGTTTCTCTATTGATAAGGGGAACAAACAAATATAGAGTGATCTTAGGAAGAGGTAAAAATATATAAAATTACTTTTAATTTGCTAGGTTGCTCTAAATTCAGCTTTTTCATGACAAAATTAAATAATTTAACGTATGATTTATGTGAGAGAGGATTTGAAATTATTTTGAATTGAAGAGATTACGTTTTTATTGGTATAATTCATATTTTAAAGTTTCATTATCATACTTGTAAAATAATTATTTTAATGTTTATATTACTTTTTAAAAAGTTGTAATTCCTCTATAACTTTTCCACCAAAATGTTGTAAGAGAATATTTCTCCACTGTTTAAAGCTTCAAGTAGTGTTTGCTCTTTTTCCTTTTTAAATTAGGGGTGGGCATAAAAATCAAAAAACCGAAAAATCGAAAAACCGAATCGAACCAATTTTTTTTAATATTTCGGTTTTGATATTTCGGTTTTTGGTTCGATATTCGGTTTACTTTTTTATATTTTTTGATATTTCGGTTCGGTTTTCGGTATGTATTATTTTGGAATTCGATATTTCGGTTTAAACCGAAATATTATATTAAATTTATATTATATTAATTAATAATTATTAATGTTAAATAATCTTTTAAAAAATTAAACAAAAAAATATTACACTATTTTTACTTTTTAGCCCATTAAGTTAAAAAATCAAACAAAAAAATTATAAAGTTTAAAATTTGAAAAAGCCCACTAAGCAAGCCCACTAAAAAATCAAAATAAAAAACCGAACCGAATTAATAAAAACCGAACCGAATCAATAAAAACCGAACCGAACCGAAATATTTCGGTTCGGTATTCGGTACACATTTTCCAAAAACCAAAAACCAAAAAAACCGAAAAAAGAAATTCGAAACCGAACCGAAATACCAAATGCCCACCCTAATTTTAAATTTCAATTTATTGTTATGTACAAAACTTAAAGGTCAATAATCCTGTTTATAAAGATGAGGGACCAACGACCAAAAGAAAAGGATACACGTTACTTAGAATGAATCTTTTTCAATTTACACATCGTGGACATGAATAAAAATATTTTACTTTTTGATGGTCGATAATATGAGCTCTCTATTTCATATTAATTAATTACTATATTAAAAATAATTGTATCATATTAGTTGATCTTTGTACAAAACTAAGAAAATATTAACTAAATTTTTTTATATATAACTTTTGTAATTAATTCTTTTTAAAATTATTTATCTTTGTTTATAAAATTCTCAAAAAGTTTTTAGGTAATAAATTAACAAAATTATAATTTCTTAAAATACTGTGTGCGAAATAGAAAATAATTGACTAATATATGACAAAAGGCACTATACAAAAATATATCCTTTTTACCTTTTCTATTAGACACACAACGCGGTTTCACATGGAAATCTTCCCTTTTAAATCATTTTTACAATTCCCAACCCCCAAATGCTATCTCCTATGCTTCATTCAAAAGATGATTATATATATATATATAATTGGATATAGACAATTCGATGTAACACTGTTTATGACCAACTTTTCTATTTATTTATCATATCCTATTTTGATATTTTATATTTGTTTTCTACTCTTTTCTTAAATGTGTATTTTAAATAAACTAAAAATATTTAAGTGACCACCCAATTAATCACCTCCCTTTAAAACATTCCTTAAACTATAATTCTCCCTAGGGAGATATTATGTTGAGAAAAAAAATTCAATTGATTGAAAAATTCACAAGAAGAGTGATGAGTGTTTAAATGGAAGAAAAAATTATTTGGAGAGAGAATCATTATGTTTATAAAATTACTTATTAAATTGGAAAGAGAATTATTTAGAGAAAATATCAATTTATTTATGAAATTCATATCAAATTAGGATGAGTAAATGAAAAACCTGTTTTGTGATTTGAAAAGAGACATTATTTTTTTCAATCTTTTTTGAAATTGTTTTACTAATTCTTTCTTCTTTATGCGTCTTTAATTAAACTTAACCTCTTATATATATATATGTTCGATAATGATGAGTAACAACATAATATTTAGTTGTTGAGATCATTTCATTATTTATGGCTACTTAAACAATTAAAAATCATAAAGTTTTTTATACAAGTAAAAACAAACATAGCATTTACTTTGTAAATCGTTTTCAAAAATAAAAAACAGATATTAGAATTACACATTTTTTTGTATTTTATTGTTGATAGCGTTTTACCTATTATTTTATTTTGGATATAGTGGCACTACAACAAAAATGATCATTAGCGGCATTGAATTCTTAATTGCCGCTAAATATGTATTTTTAGCGGCAATTGTCACTCTTTGTATATGTCTCTAAAGCCTTTAGCGACATTGGTTCTAATGACACTTAACTAATGCCGGTAAAGACTTTAGCACTCTTTATTAATGTCAATATTTAATGCCGCTAAAAATTGTTATTATAGTGTGGGTGGATATATATATATATATATATATTATTAAAAAATAACAACACTTTCTTTAGTATTTAGGTGTATTACTAATAAATTTATCAATTCTTTAATTTATTCATATTTATATAATGAAAATAAAAGCAGCTAGCAAAGGACTATTCCAAGGATTTCCAATCAACAATAAAATAATATAGATACTTGCTGGTGCAATACTTATAAATTATAAATAAAATATTAGTTACTTTTTTTTTATAATTTTAAAATATTTCTAAAGATTTTAATAGACTGAAAATTTTACCTTATAATTTTATATTTAAACTAGCTATATTTAATTCCTTCTTCATTAATGTTATTATTATTATTTTCTATATTTTCTTAATCTTATCATTAATGTTATTTATATCATATAATTAAATTACTCATTTTTCTTTTTCTTCTTTTCTATTTTCAAGTATAAACCAATGAATTAGCTATTATAACTTTATAAACATTGCATTTTTCTTTCCTTCTTTTTCTTACAGAATTGGATTTTCTATTCTTAAATTATTTAGATCATCCCTTTATCAAAAAATTGTATCTATACTAATACTAAAGTTGGATGATAATAGAAGTAAAGTGACATGTTTTATCGGATAGTATCAATATTTTTTTTCTTAGAATATTGAATATTTTTCCTATTTTTTTAATAATAAAAGCTTGTACAAATGTATATTTCTTTCCTCATTAGTTATTGACATTTATTTAATTTCATCAAATCTTTCTCTCTACTTCTCTTATTATTTTTTTAATCCTTCCTCATTAATTATAAATATTTATTTCATTTCTTTAAGTGTCTCTCTCTTCTCCTCTTTCTTCCTCTTCTTTCAAATAAAAAATAAATATAATTTTCCTCATTATTATCATTTATTTCCTTTTTTCTTAAAATGTCTCTTTTACCATTTTCTTCTCTCTCTTTTTCTTTAAATAAATTAAAAAAGTATCTTAATATACTCAACTAATTAAATTCGTTATATAATTATGAGTCTCAAGTAAAGGAGGAACTCACACAATAATAGTGTTATTTAAAAAACCAATAAAATCTCTACACTTCATTTCTCCCCACCACTTAAATAGTTACTATACAATTATGAGTGTTAAATTGCAGTCAAATTATTATTTTATATTTTGTCCTTTCAAAATCACTAACATCGACTCTTATTTTTAACGTCTCTAATTCAAAACCGAGTATGAAACTTGGATTTCATTCGGCTCCTTTACAGAGATGAGTCAGTAGTATTTATTAGCTAACAACATAATGAAGCCAATCATTAAATATATATTATCTGATGGTCAAACTATATATATATATATTAAACAATTTTGTATAATAAAATTTATAAATTATTTATATTTTACTAAATGAGAAGGAAATAAGGAATATCCTGTTGATGATCATCATGTAGACCCCATCCTACACACCACATTTTTAGTCAAATTTCTTCATTAAAAATTTCAGTATCCCACTAGCTCCTATAGCAACTATTTTTTTCTTTAAAGTCTAAGTCACCTCTATATGAAACTTCATTGTTCTTTCTTTCCTGAATCCAAGAAAATTTCCAAATTAAAATAGGCCTTAGAGAATTTTTTTTTATTAGAAAAAAACAAAAAACAAAAAGAAAAACGAGTATATTACCAACTCCCATGTTGTCTTTGTCAAAATAACCTGCCATATTTGATTGACCAAGCCATTAAGAAACTACTATATTAGATCCACAAACAAATCATCTTAGACCCAAAAAAGATCATAGCAAAATAACAAAGTCATAATTTTGTTATTCAAGTTCAATTCAAACATGGTTGAGCATAATTTTCATCAACAAAGTCATAGTTTAGTTAAGTTGGTGGTACTTGTATGTTTGTTATTTCTATCTGCTAGTATTTCAGTTGAAGCGCGAATTCGTCATTATGAATGGGAGGTTAAATATGAATATAAATCCCCAGATTGTTTCAAAAAACTCTCTATTAGCATCAATGGTAAAACTCCAGGACCTACTATTGTTGCTCAACAAGGTGACACTATTGTTGTTGAAGTTAAAAATAGCTTGTTAACTGAAAATCTTGCTATTCATTGGCATGGAATTAGACAGGTAAATTATACATCCAAAAAAATAAAATAAATCCCTTTAATTCCTATTTTTTTAAATCAATTTTTCTTATATTTGTTGTGAATATTGTAGATTGGAACACCATGGGCTGATGGAACAGAAGGAGTGACACAATGTCCTATTGTGCCAGGGGATACTTTTATATACAAATTTGTTGTTGATAGGGTAAGTTTTTTTTTTTTTTTTTCTTTTCCCCTAAATTGCATTTAATCGAAGCGCGAGAAACAACAGTACCATTATAATGAAATGTGTGTTTAATTTGTGCAGGCTGGAACATATTTGTACCATGCTCATTATGGTATGCAAAGACAAGCAGGACTACAAGGAATGATGAGAGTATCATTACCTGATGGTGTTTTAGAGCCATTTTTATATGATCATGATAGGAGTATTCTTCTCACTGATTGGTACCACAAGAGCACTTATGAACAAGCAACTGGTCTTGCTTCATTGCCTTTTTCTTGGGTTGGAGAACCTCAGGTAATAAAAACTATACAACTTGTTCCTGTAATCTGTTTCAATTTGTTCGTCTCATTTTGACTTTAACACGGAATTTTTAATTTGTTTCTTTTTTTCAGTCAATCTTGATTCATGGAAGAGGAAGATTCAATTGTTCTATTCCAACCATAGATCCTACTCTTTGTAATGTTACAAATCCTCAATGTACACCTTATTCAATGACTGTTGTTCCTGGCAAGACTTATAGGCTTAGAATTGGCAGCTTGACTGCTCTTTCTGCTCTAAGTTTTGAAATCGAGGTATTTTTCACAATGTCAACCTAACTTGCCCGGACTCGTGATCAGATCCTCCAAAATGCACTACTTTTGGAGGATCCGACACACATTTCTGTAGAGTCGGAGCATCTCAAAATCTAACTTAATAAATAAGTTTGTTTCTTTTTTGTTAATCCCATACTTTTGTGATGCAGGGGCATAACATGACAGTTGTTGAGGCAGATGGTCACTATGTGGAGCCATTTGTGGTACAAAATCTTTTCATTTATTCTGGAGAAACATACTCAGTCCTAATTAAAGCTGATCAAGACCCTACAAGAAATTATTGGGCAAGTACAAAAGTTGTCAGCAGGAATAATACTACTCCAAATGGTTTGGGTATTTTCAATTATTACCCAAACCATCCTAGGAGATATCCTCCTACTGTACCACCCTCGGGGCCACGTTGGGATGACGTTGCCCCCAGGATGGCTCAGAGTGTTGCTATCAAGTCCCACAAAGATTTCATCCATGCCCCTCCTCTGACATCGGACAGGGTCATCGTCATGCTCAACACACAAAACAGGGTGAACGGGTATGTACGTTGGTCAGTCAACAACGTCTCGTTCAACATGCCCCATACGCCTTACCTGATCGCCCTTAAGCACAACTTATTACATGCTTTCGAGCAAAACCCTCCTCCGGACAACTATGACCAAAAGAATTACGACATCTTCAATATCGCGCCCAATGTGAATGCTACAACTAGCAACTCAATTTATCGATTGAAGTTCAACACAACAGTGGACATCATATTGCAAAATGCCAACACAATGAACCCAAACAACAGTGAGACACATCCTTGGCATTTACATGGACATGACTTTTGGGTCATGGGCTATGGTAATGGCAAGTTCAACCAATCTATTGATCCAAAGAATTACAACTTTGTGAACCCAATAATGAAAAACACAATCCCAGTCCATCCTTATGGATGGACCGCATTGCGATTTCGGGCCGATAATCCAGGAGTTTGGGCCTTCCATTGCCATATTGAGTCACATTTCTTCATGGGAATGGGAGTTGTATTTGAAGAAGGAATTGAGAAAGTTGGCAAATTGCCTACTTCTATCATGGGCTGTGGAGAAAGTAAAAGGTTCCACAGGCCTTAAATTCTATAACATTATTGTCCAAAACAGATTACTTTGGTTTAATATTATTTGGATTCTTTTGATAGTTGCCAAAAATCAAAGGCCAGTAAAAAATGTGTTCTTTTTTGTTGTAAAACCTCTACACTGTAAAAAAAAAACAAAAAACAAATACAATTCACTCTTTTGCTGCTACTCATGTGCTTATATCCTTCTTTGTCTTATCATAATATAGTTTTCAAGATTTACAATCCTTTCTGTGAGATTCCTTCCCTTAAAGAGATTTATTTTAAAAAAAATAGAAACAGTTCACATCATAAAATATAATTTTATATTGGTAAAATAACTTTTAGCAGTAATAAGTATGCATATTAACAAAGAATGATAAAACTTTTACGATATTACTTCATTGCTATTGGTCTAATGTCGTCGCTATAGCCTTTTGGGACATTTACAGAAGACTGTTAATTACCTCTAAAAAAACATATTTAGTGATATTTAAACTACGAAAAAGGGCCTAAAATACCCTTGAAGTATTAGAAATGGTACAAAATTATCCTCCCTCCATCTATTGGCTCCAAAATACCCTTGTCATCCACATTTGTGTTCAGAGTTAACCATTTATTTAATGATTTTAAATTTAAACTATTTAAATATATTTTTAATACACGATGCTCAATTATTTGTTATAATTTAACTTATTAATATAATTTATTAACCAATCTACTACCCACCCATTACTAATTAAACCATACCCAATTAATAAACTCGCCCCATTACTAATGCACAACAGGAAAACTACTACCAATGAGTGTTTCTAAAATTTTGAGGAAATGTCTATAGAAGTACATTATCATACATTCAAGTACTCAATCAAAAAATATTATAATTCACGTGTCTAAATAAAAATTACCGATAAACTTAAAAATCTGACTATGTTCATCTTAATTATTTATTTGCCTCAATTATGTGATGTTACATAATAGATAACTTTTTTTTAAAAGAATATATTAAAGTTTTAATATCTAAAACAAATAATAAATATTTATAAATTATATTAAAAAAAGTGCATGAATTAATTCGAGAGGTGCTACTCTTTACCTTTAATCATAAATTTCGAATTCAAGATTGAAACAGAATCCTGTTGAAAGTGTCCTCCTAAATAATCGGCTCAACCTAAATTTAATTGGGGCTTCAATTTGGAGTCAAATAATTTTGAATGTCATTTTCAGAAATCGGTAATTTTATCGGGCTTTAGTAGTGTTTAGGGCGATTTTGATATTAGAAATGGTTTATTAATTGGGTGGAGCTTCATTAGTAATGGGTGGGTAGTGGGTTGGTTTATAAATGACATTAATAAATTACATTATAGCCAATAATTGAGCGCCAAGTATTTTAAGAAATATTTAAATAGTTTAAATTTGAAACCGTTAAATAAGTGGTCAATTTTGAACCCAAAGGTGGATGACAAGGGTATTTTGGAGCCAGTAGGTGGGTGAAAAGGGTATTTTGAAGCCAATAGGCGGATGGAGAATTGTTTTGTACCATTTTTAATACTTCGAAGATACTTTAGGCTCTTTTCCGTTTAAACAGTTACTGTTAATTAATTGTCCTAAATTTATATTGGTACAGTGGCAATTCCTCCATCACTCCTCATCCAACACTTGTTGTGAGGATTATATTATACTTAATATCAGACAAATTCAAAATTGGAACATTATAGTTATCGAATTTTATCATAATTTTTTGGGTTTAAAAATTCATTATACATTTTTATTGATTGGGTATAAAGTTTTTAACAAGTATATTAGATTTACACGACAACTTATGCTCTACACGATCAATTAACTCTTTAGAGCATAAGTTGTTAAAAAATTATATGCACAATGGAAGCATATCAAAATCTTTATAACTTACATGAATAATATACTACCAGATCCATTTATGCTCGAACACACATAATCATGCTTATTCTCATAAACTTGCAGAAATTTAATTCAATAAATACCTCTTGTAGCGTGAACAAATACCTTCAAGCGAATTACCAAGTTAGACAGACCTTCAAGTGAATCTACAAAATCTACAAGATAGCTATGGTCTTCTACAGTGATTCCAAGTTCACATCTGAACACTCTTAATACTTGGGTGGACAAGTATGAATAGAAAAGTAATCAATCTTAATCTAGGTTAAGAGAATTTCTCCTCCCCTAGAAAATATGATTATGAGTTCTAGTTAAATATGAGACACTGTAGGGACCACATAATTAATTATGAGGCTTCCTATTATGGAAATAATTCAAAATAATTAATTTAAATTATTCTTACCATAATAAATTACAAATCACTCTATTAGAAATTCGTAATTGCACTCCTCTATTTATATTTCGAAATTTCCCATTAAACACTTATGTAATTCCCCATGTTAAAATTTAAATACTAATCAACAAATTAAAT
Organism: Solanum sitiens; assembly: GCA_016801875.1. Taxonomy (NCBI): domain Eukaryota; kingdom Viridiplantae; phylum Streptophyta; class Magnoliopsida; order Solanales; family Solanaceae; genus Solanum; species Solanum sitiens. The sequence goes on along the minus strand of JABWTJ010000364.1, from coordinate 391,957 downwards.
TACTGACGAATTTAACTTAATGATTAATTTCCTTTAGAGCACTACTTAACTTATTTCATGTGTCAGATTCATAAATTCTATCGCAAGGTTTGATACGATGAAGACTTATAAGTTTCTCAAAAAGGCGTATCAATCAATCTCTATAGCGAGACATGGATTCCATCAACTAACTTATTATTTCACCAATATATATTATTATCATCTGACTTACCAGACATATTGACCCATCTCAGAGTCTCACCTTTAATAAATCAAAACGATAATTAATATATACAGATTATAATTGTTATATCAGGATTAAGAATATAAGTATATTTAATAGTTTAGAGAATACATTTTTATCGGTCAGTCTAAAACAAATATCTCTACCCGGCCCCGTTCAATACATACAAAATGCATTGGGACAAGAAGTTGGAACTATAACGTCCCCATAATCAGGATAAATTACATATAATCTTGTGCTACAGTCGTACCCGATGGCATGTCCAATTTCCATTTTAGATTGTGAACAAAAAATTTATACTTATAAGAATTGATGATTTAATCCTCTGTGTATAAGCTAAAATTCAACATACTAAATCATCTACTATATAAGTAAACAGACACCATAAACGAATGTATAATTTATTAAACCTGAACAAATATTTATTCTATATAATAAATATTATATCTTAACGTATGGTTAATAGTATATATATCCCAACATAAGTATGCTACGCTACAACTTAAGCTTATGTAATTTAGGGACAAATATTTGGATGGTTGGTCAATATTAGGGTTACCAAATTCATGAAACTAACAAGAACCGAAGGAGGCTACCACAAAAACAAACCAACATGCATTTTCTAGAGAAGGATAAAAATGTATAGTTTACGCAGGGATCATCACTATTGGATAGAGCCGTGTTGTAACATCTCGTAAATTGAAATAGCTAGGAAGAAGCTTAAAAGTTGAATTAGTCAATTTTGGAAAGAATTAAAATCTAGAAATTTTCTTTAGTTAGGAAAAAATGAGTTTTTGGTCAACTTCAAACATCCATAACTCCAGATATGATTGGAAATCTCTTGGAACCATATTTCCAACGGCCCCGAGTTTGCGATATTTCGAGTTTGTATGAGTGAGTTATGCCCTTTGGAAGTTGGGCTGTTGGATTAAGAAAATGTCCAATCCGGAAATTTAAAAGGGTAATTTGATCTTTTTCTTACCCAATTAATTAAATTTGTTTTTGTAATATTATTAAGGGTCTAAACAGGACTTGATCAGTTTCACACTTTTGGAGAAAGGTTAGGGTTTTTGGAGAAAGAACGCAAGAGAATAAGAAAGGAAAAATGAGCCAAGATTATCGAGTTCGTCAAGAATAACTTGTGGATTTCGTCAGGGGTGATCCCTAAAAAGGTATGCGAGTCTCCCATAACATTGGGTTCGTTCACCCACGTGCCAAGCATGTTTGATTCAGCGTAATTTCATCCGAAAAAGATTGGAATTTTGAATGTTCTTGAGTGTTGTTCTTAAATTGCTTTCCATCTTGAACATGAGTTGAGATTTAAGAGTTCTTTGATGATCTACGTGTTGTTCTTGAACTCATTGGGTTAGATACTTGTATATATGATATGGGTATATGAATCTAAAGTGAATTTCAGAAAAAGAATCGAATTAAAATGATTTAAAGTTAGAAAATGAGAGGAATTGGGCAGATTTTTGCCTAAGGAACAGGTGGCGCGACGCGTCACCATAACACCAGGAGGGATGGGGTGGCGTGCCAGCAGTGCGCCAGAATGGTGCCTCAGTAAAGTGAGGCTGGCGTGGCGCGCACCTGAAGCGCCCAAAATATCGTTTTTCACCCAGGTTTCATTGTTCCGTCTGTTTAAGATTTTTCAAAGTGTTTTAACACTTCCTATTGATTCTTACTACTCTAAATGTCTTCTAAGCATATAGAAATCATCAAAAAACATTAATTAAAACTTTGAATTCATAACTTCAAATTCGAGGAAAGTTTAGAGCCAAGTCTAGAAATTTCTTTGAGTTCTTTCAAGAAGTCTTTTACAAATGCTTTAAACTTTGTTTTAAGACTTAAGGATAAAGTTGAGTAAAGAGAAAATATAATGATAAGAAGTTCATTTCAAGTTTCATAAGTCTTTAACAAATGTTTTAACTTCATTTTAAGACTCAAGTTTCAAGTTAATCTAAAAATAAAGAGTTGAGTTCATTTCACAAAAGTTATAAGGGAACAAAGTATTCCCTAAGAGTTTACAAATGGTTTCACATTTAAGGAACAAAAGGGAACATTGATTCCAAGAGAGCTTTTAAGTTAAGGTTTTTAGCACTAATCTCAAATCACAAAAGAAGATGTTTTTAAAACATATGAGCTAAGTGTATTTTGAGACTACTATTGAGCACCGATATGGGGATGCGAGTTCCTATTAACTCAAGTCTCCATAAACCATGTAGCTGTCATGGATATCAAAGGGTCATACTGTTTAGATGATCAGTTAAGTTAAGCTAGTGGATCCACTTAGTCAGTTAAGCTTCCTATACCTTAGGGAAGGTATAGGATGATCCTTGGCAGCGCGTGGTAAAGTTTTGTATCATCACTATAACTCTTAACTGATGGTTGTCGGTTAGATAAACTCCCACAACAGTAGTTGCATGGTTCCTCAAGAGGTTTTGCTTAGTATGAATGAGGGTATGAGACTTCATTCATGCATTGCACAAGTAAACTTTGAGAAGAAGCATGATGTCTTTTAATATGATTATGAATTAACATTAGCTTATTTTGTATTTCTACATACATCTCAGAGTTATTTTGTATCTTTGCATACACACTGAGTTCACAACATGTTTTTAAACAATTTTTCTTTATTATGCACTTGCTTTTGAATTGCTTAATATTGAAATAAGTTTCGTTCAGTATTCATGAGTTGAGAAGAGTCAAGGTAAGTATTTCTTTCAGAATCTCCTTCAAGCCTATGTTGTTTTAGCACTCCAACTCGCATACTCGTACATTCAATGTACTGATGCCAGTTGGCCTGCATCGTATTATGATGCTGACGCAGGTAACTAGGATCGACATTCCAGCGCACCGTTGATCGAGTGAGCAGTTCATAGTCAGTTGGTGAAGCTCCTTGCTTTTCGGAGGATCCAGTTTCATTGCTTTCTAGTTTAGTTCATTAGGATGTTGTGGGGTCTATCCCAACATCCACCTCAGTTATTAGAGGCTTCATAGATAGTCAGTCAGATGTTAGTTCTTTCATCATAATTTTGTTATTAACTTATTTTTGAATTTGAGTTGTCATTTTGGCTAAGGTAAATTTTTATTTTTAAACATTTTGATTTCAGTTCCAGACTCTTGAGTTAGTTAGCATCTTAATCCTTGTATTAATGCTTTAAGTCTTTCGCTGAGTAAGTAATCCAAGCCAAGGGTTCGCTTGGGGCCATCGATGGTCTCCGAGTGCCGCCACATCCAGGGTGTAGGCTCAAGGCATGACATGACATGCATTCTTCAATCGTGAGCCAAGATGATTGAGTATAACCAAACTCAACAAGCCTAAAATGAGCATACTCAACCTTCACTGGATGTCAGTACGCTGATCTGTATTGAACGTATCCGTTAGCTATTAGTATTGTTGTTGAAGTGAAAACAATTGAAACTTAGTATATGTATCAGCGCGCCTGCAGTGCGTCCATATGTATTCTCTGAAGTTAGGGGCTGGCGCTCCGCACCTGGAACGCGCCAGGGTCGCCTGCCCCACTTCTTTTCCATCGGTTGTCCCGTTTGAGCTAATTTAAAGTGTATCTTCACTCCTTTTGATTCTAAACACTTTAATATACTTATAAACACTTAGAAATCATTCATACATGAATAATAACCTTGAATTAATTATTCAAATTCAAGGTAAAGTTAATATTATGGTTTGAGAGTTCTTTCAAACATTTTGAGAGAGTTCATATGAGTCTTTTTGAGGAGCCTTCTACAACTTCTAGTAACTTATTTCAAGACTCAAATAAATGAGCATGAGAGTTAGGAGAATGTATTCACGAGTCTAAAATATCACCTAGATCCTTCATATCACGAACCATAACTCTTGAATTCATAATTCACATTCAAGAGAGAGTCAAGAGTAAAGTTCAAGAAGGTCTTTGAGTTCCTTTGTGAATCCTTTGAGATCAACTATTGATTTGAAATAATCTTTGAAGAAGTAAGTAAGAGAATGGGAAGAGATGTATACATGAGTTCCATGTAGTTACTTAAACCTTCGAGTGGAGTCGTTCATGCCCATAAATTCTACATGGACTCTCATAATTGAGTATCATTAAGATGAGAAGTATCTTTGAGTCCTTGAGTTGAGTAGTTCATTCCCATAATTCCACATGAACCCTCTGAGTTGAGAAATCTTGAAATGAGTAGTACCATTGAAGTTCATGAGTTCCAAGTATTGATTTCTCTCTATGGTTATTGAAAACATTGCATTGAGTGTTTATGTCCATAATTCGGCATGAACCTTATTTTAAGAAGTCTTTTACAAATATTTCAACTTTGTTTCAAGACTTGAGTTTCGAGTTGAGTTAGGAGTAAATAGTAAGAGTAAGTTCTGTTTTCTTTAAAATGATATATGGGAACTAAGTATTCTCAAGAGTAAATGTTTTCACATTTAAGATGAGAGGAAACTGAGATTTCCAAAAGAGTTTTAAACAAGAAAGAAAACTGAGATTTTCAAAAGAGCCTTTGGGGCTAGTTTTCAGTAGAGAGGAAACTGAGATTTCCAAGATAACTTTTGAGCTACATTTTTGAGCACTAATCTCAAATCACAGAAGAAGTTGTTTTTAAAATATATGAGCTAAGTATATTTTTGGGAGTAGTATGGAGCACCGATATGGGGATGCGAGTTTATATTAACTCAAGTCTCTACAAACCATGTAGATATCATGGATAGAAAAAGGTCATACTTTTTAGATGAAACCTTTTCACAATAGACTACTGAATCCACTTAGTAATTCAGGTCCTATATTCCGGCAAGGTGTAGGATGACTGGGCATCGTGAGCCTAATAACGTTGTACCATCACTATAGCTATTAAGTGATGGTTGTCAGTCAGAGAAACTCCCATAGCAGTAATTGCACGGTTCCTCAAGGGGTTCTGCTTAGTGTCAATGAGGGTATGAGACTTCATTCATGCATTGCATAGGTAGACTTTGAGAGGGAACATGATATGTTTCTTTTTATGATATTATGATTATGTCTCGACACCATGTTTCAAACAATTTTCCTTTTTCTTTATATTGCACTTGTTTTAAAATGCTTTATAATAAAATGAGCCCAGTTAAGTATTAATGAGTTGAGTATCCATAGTTGAGTATCATATCTTTGAAGTTGAGTATCTAATCTCTGAGTTGAATATCTTATCCTTGAGTACTTCTGAGTTGAGTAAGTTAGTAGTTTTGAATATCTTTGAGTAGTCCTTGAGTTCAGTAAGTTTTAAAAGAGGTAAGTATGTTTTCATTTTTATCAAGTTCAAGATTATGTTATGCTTTAGAATTTCCCTTACATGCTTGTACATTCCATGCACTGAGCACTTTTCCCCCTTTTCACGTGTCGGTCGATCCCAACAGCTCCCAAGAGCTCTCTTCGGCCCAACTAAGTCTAGACAAGTATTCTTCATGATCTTATAATATATATATATATATATATATATATATATATATATATATATATATATATATATATATATATATATATATATATATATATATCTACATAATTCTAACATTAAAGCATCCACCTATTTATAGTAATCAAGAACTTAATTCTAGGGTACAAGACTTAACTTTTGAGCAAGTCCATCAAGATTTTCTTTCCAAATCAAGGTAATAATTTCTCATGATTTCCTAGTGGTGCTAATAAATAATTATGTATTCTAAGAAAAAATTATTGTCACTCTTTGACCATACACCCTAGACGTGATCGACCCTCGAGAACAATTGCTGGTCCTAAGCGAATCATTAGCCTGACTAACAACTTAAGGGGAGATTTACTCAAGCGATAAATAGCTTGAAAACATAATTTTGAACATTTAAACTCAAAGTAAATACAGAACTCAAATTGTCTATAAAATACTCAATAACATAAGTATAATAGTTTGCAAATATATCCCAAGAAAAATTGATTACTGAAAGACTTTTCAACTCCATCTATATGTGAAACCTCTAATGTTTGAGATAGGTGTCGGACAAGACCCACGATGCCTCAAAATAACTTGACTGAAAGTAAATGTGAAGTCCCACGGAATGCAAGAATGCTAACTAAACCCCCCCCCCCCCACATTTTAGGATTATCTAACCGACAATCATTATTATGAACTACATAATTATACAATGTCTTGTTTACACTGGAAAAATTGTCCTAGGTATATCGGGCCGGGATATAGAACCTCTCAATTAATGGATCCACTAAGCTCTGCGTGAAGGCACTAAGGATTCATCTTAAGAGTATGATCCTGAACCCATGTTGGCAAGACATGATTTATGGGGGTTGTGAGTTATCTAAACTCTCCCCCATATCGGTGCTCAATACTACTCTCAATTATATTATTCTTGCTCAAATGTATAAAATACACTCTTTCTCTGGTTTGAGATAATTTCTCACACTATCCTCTTAAAAGATGTATTTGCTCTGAAATATCTTTGAGACTCATTGCTCATTTAGAAAACAAGGTTTCACTTTGCCCAATGTAAAAATACATTTTGGGTTGAGATAATTACTCAAAAAGGTGCATCTTTAAAAGGTAACTGCTCTGTACTTAATCTTTATGAAAACTTTTTTAACTTTTCTCAAAAATGGTCTACTCTTTTCCTTCATAAAAATAAAACATTTAGGAAAACTTGGTTCCCTTCTCTTTCTCAAACTTCTCCTTAGTTCCTCAAAACTCAATTTAAACAATAATGTTTTGTTAAAAATATTCTCGGTAGAAATTCAATGAATACTGAAAAATATGGTTATGCTAAAAAATAAACATGAACAATCAACTCAATAATCGAATACACAATTTACGACAATATAATAATTAGAAATAAGAAAGTAATAATTAGCAACTCAAGAACTCAAAACATTATATCAACTCATCTCAAGGATACTCAAATCTAAGGATAGAACCCCAGATTACTCTTAAACTGATTTGAAAGTAGATATAGGGCGTGGGGACGAATTAGTCCAACATTATGATAGTCTTACATACCTAGGAAGAATAACATTCTCGGTGAAATTAGCGAAACTCGATGAATGCTCGAAACCCTAGATTTTATCCTCTTGAAACCTTGCTCTAATATCTTGAAGTGTTATTGAACGTAAATGAACTGAATAACACTTTGTAATCCCTTAATTAGGTGTAAAACGTGATGGTTTAGACTTAGAATAAGGATTAAAAACGACATAGTTTAAGTACCAAACACATAGGGAAAAGACCAAAACGATCCCAATTAAAAAGCTAATGGAGTGCCTTAAAAAGAAGGTTTCACGAACCGTTTAAGGCTCCACAGTCCGTGAAACACTTCAGGGGCCATATAGTCGTCCGTGAACTTTCACCTGTCTAACTAGGCCTCACTTGTCTAACTAGGCCTCACTAATAAAACAAACATAACTTTTTACTCCAAACTTGAAATGAGATAAACTTGGTGGCGTTGGAAAGAAGACTCGAAGATCTTTCATTTAATAGGCCATGAGAAACCTAGTTTATTATATGCTGAGAGAAGTGATCATTTGAATTTGAATCAAGTAAAATCTCATATTGAAACTTAATCGATAAGAAAGCTTTTAACTCAGTTTTGTGATTGGAGATTCTAGTAACCTTAATTCATATATAAAATCATTTCCACACTAAAGAATTTACCTTAACACCTAAGAACAATTAAGAATCACTCGGTACAACCTTACACTTAATGAAGAATGGTTCGAGTCTTAACTTAGAAATTTTCGGGATGTTATAATTCTATACTCCAAACCTAGGATTTTCAAGATAAGTCATCTCAAAGGTCATGAAAGGATTTTTGTAAGTATATAATGTAAGTACTCTATTATTATATACAATATACTGTGTGAATATTTTGTATATATTGTAAATATATAATGTAAATATTTTATAATTATTGATAATACATCGTGTGAGTATTTGGTATATATTGTAAATATATAACATAAATATTCTATTATATATATATATATATATATATATATATATATATATTCCGTGAATATTAATTTATATTTCTTATAAGTATATGTATATAATATATGCAAGTATTCTATTATTATAGATAGAATATTATGTGAATATTTGGTGTATATATATATACTACATAATTTGAACTTTTTATTTTTTGATAAACAGAGATATTATATTAATACTAGTTTATATGCTTCATTACATGGTACTGTATTTAGGGGAAGAGACTGTAGTATTACTGTACAGATGATATCTTAGTTAGCCTAGCGAAAAGTTTCCGTCTTGTTTACTTCTAGCGTCTTTCAAACAAACAATGCCAGAATTTCAAAACATATAAGGGAGTGAAGTGTCAACTCTCACAAATCAAAATTTCAAATTATATTTATTTCAAAATTAAATCGATAGCAATACACTACATTGATAAGTGACTCAAACTTTCAAATTAATAAGTTTAAGAAGTATTTAATATTATTAAAAAATTAAAATAAAAATTAACCCAATCCATCCTAAGACTCAACCCCTTAGGATCACAGTGGGCCAAAATTTAGCCCGACTCAATAAGCTCAAAATAATTGTGTACATGAGTTGTGACCTGGGTCGAATATGTGGTTATAACTATTTAAACCAGACCAAGAAAGTCCAGTTATGACTTATCCTATCGAAATTTGATTGAATTTTTCGATGGATTGGATTGATCTGACCCGGCTCACTTGATACATTTACTCTAAAATGTGCAATCAATGTAGAATTACATGTCATGTAATTTGAAGCACACAATTATTTATGTACTATTGGAGTCAAACACAAAAATATTTACGCGTTTTATGAGTGTGTGTAGTTTTTAGTAACAACAACCTTTTTCCAGTGTTATTTTTTTACTCATTCCATGAAAGGTCAAAATTCAAGATATTTTTTGGCTCTGATACTATAAAAAAATAAAAAAAAAAAAAAAACTCGGACTACAAGAAATATATCTATATTTACTATGATTCCACTTAACATAAAATAACTTAATACAATGTTTATAAAATCTCAATGAAATCTTTGTCACTTAGATTTTTTCTCCAAGAAATACAAGAATAGATAAATGATTTTTCACTTTTAATATTAGTTGACTTAAACTTATAATTCAAAGGCTAAATAGATCAATCCTCTAAGCTTGATGAAATTTATTTAGTGCATACCTAAGCTTTATGTTGATTTAGTTATCCTTATTAACTTGACAATTTAATAGTCACACTTTCCCTGGATGCTGGCAACCCTTAAAAGTGTGATACATACGCTAGTAAATTTTATTGTTCATGTGACATTTTTTAGAATAATTTTTATTTTTTTTAGCTCTTACCAATTATTTAAATTATCCTTTTCTGGCCAATATGAAAAAATAAATTGGAATAAACATTTTAATTCTATTTTTTTCTGAAAATATTTATATATAATCAAATTCGTTTTACAGTACACCTTTTTTATTAAAAAAACAATCAATGCATCTAATGCAAATTATATAGAAAAAGAGTTTTCAAACAATTTGACCCGAAAGTAATGATAATGCATAGTTAAAAACTTAAAATAAGTACTCACTGCAAAAAGAAGTATTTATATTTTTTTTAAAATATAAAATTACATCATTTTGACTTCATTACTTTAGTTAAATCATTTTTTATTTGGATTAGATAAATAGAGTTATAGTTAAATTTTTTTTATTAAAAGGTATCCATTGAAGTAATTCTTCTTTTTGTGAAATTGGGATAAACTGCACAATGCATATTAAAAAAACGAGGAATATAATTGGAATAAATAAATTATTATATTAATTATGTGGCAATTAATAGTTGAAAAATATTATACTTAAAGTCAAATTTTCAATTTTCTTTCCTTCCACGTACCTAAAACTGAGCCAATTCACGTCTATCACATTATCATTTAGAAGAGTCGAGACTTTCAAATTACCATGTTCAAGGGGGTAACTATACCAACATATAGGGTTTAAGTGTGCATTAAATAAAACTTGTTAAGTTCGAAGTCATTTTGATCTATTTTGCACATATTTTTAGATTTACTTTATTCAGCTCATTTTGTATATATTTGAAGATATTTGGATCTTTTTATTCTTCTTAATTTGCAATTATGATTTTCATCTTTTGATGCTTAAAAACGAATTGATAGTGATATCCGTATTTATCATCACAATGGGGGAAATTTTCTCCGATTATAAGAAGAAACACCATGTAGAAAAATAAGAAGAAGAAACAGTGAAGACCAACAATGGGAGAAATTTTCTCCGATTTCTTCATATGAGACTTGACTTAAGGAACAGGTCCTGCGACCTGCTTCTCTTCATTTTTCATATAAGACTTGAATTTAGAGATGAAGACCTGAGCCTGGTTTTCATGACTGCGGCCTGGCCTGATTTTCATCATCATTCTAATACCCCCCTCAAGGTGGCGGGGAGAGAAGCGAGACCCAACTTGCCCTTAACTCTATGATGTGAGGAACCAAAACAAAGTTTTGGTTAGAAAATCTGTAAGCTGAGATGGAGCAGGTTCTTGGCAAAGTATACTGCGGTCTGGCCTGAGTTGAACAGAAATAGAGAGAGTTGGAGGAACTCCCAAATCATGAAAGAGACGAATGATCCAGGTTAACTCAGTCACTGCAAGATTGACTTTGCCATTGCAACTAGTATCAACTGGAAAAAAAACCCTGAAGTAATGGTGCTTGAACTGGTGAAGAGAATACTGAATGCCATATCACTTTTGCTCAAGAAGCTGACATAACTTGATAATTGAGCCCCTGCAACACAAGATGTTATATGCATCCCAAATGCCAATTTATAACGTGATTCCTCCAAGTGCAAGAACATACAATTCTTTAGAATCCATGTGAAAGTTGAAGGGTGAGAAAGAGAAGCATGAGACTTCAAAGAGCTTTGACGCAAGATATCCCACATGAATGAAAAGAGATTAAGCTCTAGAGAGAGGTGGGAGAAGAGGAAGGAACATTGATGAGGCTGTGAAAGGGAAAAATAAAATAAAATTAGGTAATTATACTGGAACAGAAGGTGGAACCAGTTGAATGGAACTAGTTGATGAACCAAGTCCATGGATGAACTAGGAAAATCCACAACAGAAAGTTTAAGGGAAGAGACGGTGAACTGCGACCTGTTTATACCTGAAGAAAGGGATAAGGGGAAAATATAGAAGTGAAAGAGGATGTGGATTTGAAGAAAAAAATAGAATCATGAAAAATGAACATCCCTTGACACATAGATCTTTCTAAAAAATCCAAAGATAAAAGTTTGTACCTCTTGGATACCCCAAGAAACACAAGGCACAAATCTGGGTGAAATCTTGGATCGATTTGAGTTAAAGTAGATGCATAACAAAGACACCCAAATGTCTTCAAATATGCCTTGTTCGAGTTGAATAAGGAGGAAAGGGAAGAGATAACGAATGAAGATACAATAACGGAGGCCATTGATATAAAGAAAAATGGATATGAGAGGAAGTGACAGACAACACGAAGAAAAACTTAAAATCAAACAATGAAAAAGCAGTAGAAAATCGAGACAAAACTCATCTCACTCTCTACTCTTCAAAAATTTCAGATCTTGAGTTCAGATCTAAAGAAGAAAGTGAAAACAGTGACACCACATCCGACGGCGAATGACGAAGAGATAGATCCGGCGGAAGTATCGGTGAGGGTGCGTCGGCAACTACTGTAACTCCGAAGAGAAAACATCAACAAAGACTGATGAAGTTGCCTTTTGAGACCACCATTTTTTTAAGAAGTGAAAGTGGAAGACGAATCTAAGGAGAATGAAACATTTATTGCACCTGTTCCATGAATGCAGATCTGGACTGCTGGCAACAGGATTTGCAACTCCCTTGGTGAATCCCAACTTATTTTGGGTTGAGAGAATGATGTGAACGGATCTTCTCCATCCTCCATAACCCTTTCCTTCTAAAAGATGAATGATGAATGAAATATGGACTGTGAACTTGACTCACTTGACTCATAGATAGAAGAGTTGGTCATTGAAGATATGAAAGATCTTTAATGGTGCTCTGATACCATGTAGGAAAAATGATTAGAAGAAGAAACACCATGTAGAAAAATAAGAAGAAGAAACAGTGAAAACTAACAACGGGGGAAATTTTTTATGATTTCTTCATATGAGACTTGTCTTCAGATGAGACTTGACTTAAGGAACATGTCCTGCGACCCGCTTCTCTTCATTCTTCATATGAGACTTGAATTTAGGGATGAAGATCTGGGCCTGGTTTTCATGACTGCGGCCTGACCTGATTTTCATCATCATTCTAATAAAATATAAACTCCGTTGTGGAGTTTTTTATAGCTTAAAAATTTAAAAAGAGTGTTTTGTGATGTCCAATCTAAATCGTTGTAAGAGACAACCTCACTAAACCCCTCATAGAAGAGCTAATCGTCAATTGTAAACGAACTCAACTAAATCTTTTAAAGGTAACAATCTCATTAAATAAAGGAAACCGTCATAACAATTAACAGTAAATATGCAAAAATAATTTTCCTAAAATCTAAAAGTCGTGTACATAAACATCTTACATAGTCTAGAATATGGGGTTGCAACCCCAAAAACGAAATCTAAATCAGGACAATGTACTTGAGGGATAGAGATGAAATCATTCCAGCCCGAATAAAACAACTCAACCTTAAATGTAGAAAGTGTGAGACTCACAACTGAGGTCGGGTAGCAACCGCTGAAATATGCTTTGTACTCAATAAAAGAATAGAAAATGTAGTATCAATACAAAATATCAACAGTGTACAGGATTATCAACGAGCTCCAAATATATGAAGTGCGAACAAGTAACTTAAACTTAGTTAAACAAGAAGACATACACATATAGTCCAATAAGTCTTAACAATAACAAATAATATGTCCAACATTATTACAATCAAATAGCCCGATTCACTCCAACACAAAGACAAACAATTAACATGTACCAGACGTAGTATCCGAACCAACCAACATATATCCTGTACCAAATGTGGTACCAAAACTAGCCAATAGAGAATTTGTACTAGACGTGGTATCCGAACTAACCAATATATAACTTGTACCAGATGTGGTACCGAAACTAGCCAATAGAGAATCTGTACTAGACGTGATATCCGAACCAACTAATAAATATTTCATACTAGGCGCAGTACCCTTGTCAACAGGTAATTTGTACAAGATGTGGTACCCCAACCAATGAAGAATCAAAAATATCACCCAATCACAAACACAATAAATACAACCTCTTTGTAGATCACTTTCAATTTTCTTCCATTGTAACTTTAGGTTGTCATCTTTTGCTTCACCATAATCCTTTTTGTTATTGTTAGTTTTTACAAGTAATTGCGTTGTATGATTATGCTCATTTATAATGTGGTTTGTCTTTCCGTTACCTTATTATTTAAACTGTGTTTTCGTGTACAATACCAACATAATTTAGACTTTTAATATGAAAGACAAAATTTTGTTAATTAATTATTAGTGTGATTTGAGTTATGTGTTCCCCTTTTAAGTACATTTTTATCTTTCAAATTCTTCATTAATTTTAAAAGAAAATTATACGAATTTTTTGGTGTATGCGTATATAATAATATTAATAATAATAATAATAATAATAATAATAATAATAATTATTATTATTATTGTAAATATACGTGCAAAATGCATATACTTGACTAATTGTCCAAATATAAATTCTCTATGATAATTTAACATTTAATAACATAGTCACACGACCATGTTTGGATGATGTTGACCAACTTTGTATTTATTCCATATTTGACCCAAACAACTTTTTCTTTATTAATTGTTAATGTAAGTGTAAGTTATAATGTTTCTTTTAAGTACATTTTTATCTTTCAAATTCGTCATTATTTTTTTAATGATATATATATATATATATATATACACACACTAGGTAATGCAAGCACAAATCCAACGTTTCAATATTTTTGTGAGTTGAATGTAAGGATAGTGCATACATCACTTACATTGGATATTTACTTTCTATAATATTTACATAATGCAACATTTTGACGGCTGCATTTTGACCGTTATTTCAACGTTATTCATCGCAAGAAAGTATCTTTGAAATAAGAGGAAAAGATGAAGTAGCGTGTAGTTATGGAGAGGAGTAAATGTGGATAGTGATTGCAAAGATCTAAACACCTGACAATTTGCAAGAAGTAGCAGCAACAAAAGTGTGTGCCATCAACATTTGTTGTAGTTGAGTAGACAGGAAAAGGGTGGTGCCAGCCATATCGCAAAAAAGCAGGATATACTACACTGATAATTAAAAGAGCAATCATCAGTTGTTGAAGAAATAATTTGTTGAAAGATATATGCTAAGTTACATAATTTGATTATTTAGTTAGGAATAAGATGAGTATCCTGCAGGTTTTCATCCAAATCTAGGCATAAATCTTAGGAAACATTGGTCCAAAAAAAAAAGTGTACATATTGAACAAAGTATCAACAAGCATGTGGCATCAAACAAAGAAGACAAAAATGGAAGTACCAAGACTTCAATTGGTTTCACACAGAATGCTTTAGAAAACAATATTATAAGGTTCAAAGGTGATCTTTTCTAGTGTGATACATCATCAAAATCCTTCATTTCTATAAGCATTTAAACATAAAAGACAAAGCAAACAAGTAAATTATTAAAACACAAAAACCCAAATCGTATCAAGGGGTCCTGGAGTAACCAAATATAACAAACAAAAACTTTAGGAAAACATTAGTATAATCACATAACATAAGGTAAAAAGAATGAAACTTTTGAAAGGAATAGAAAGACTCAAAAATCCAATAGGCATAACAGTAGCTCTACTTCTTCTGTGTGTAGCTACATTTTTCTTTTGGTTTTTATGCCAGTTTAAAGTTTGAGATATATGTTTGAATGTGATGACAGTATGTATCAAGTAATAAAAATAAATTGAATCTATTGTTGAATAAAAATTGGAAGTCGCGTAGAGAGAATACCTTTAGTCTTCCTTTGTCATGATTTGCTTCAGCTTGCATTTGGTGCTTTCTGGAGTTGTTGATGCAGTGAGTGACAATGATAGGTTGCTATCAATATCTTTTTCGGCGATTGACATGATGAAAATTTTTGGTGAAGATGGATAGTGAATGTCTTCCATAGCAGTTTGTGTTGCACGGATATGAGTGGCAACAATTGTTTTCGAAAGATGAAAGGAAATCATGTAAGATAGGTTTTTAGGCAAGAAGAAAGAGGCTAAAGAGTGTTTTACCTTGATGCGATGTATTTCATGAATTTCTGCCACGTAGTTCTTTTCCAATTTTGTCTGAAATCATAGATGTTGTTGAACCAGTACCATCAATTGGATGGTTACTTCAAACTGACATCTGTTATGGAAGCAAAACTCAATATGTTCGGAATATCTTTTTAAAATTGAAAATTGTTATTTAGTTAGTAACACATTAGGTCAACAGGGGAGAAGTTAAAAATATATTAACAATTGTATATCTAAATAAAATAATGATATGTGTATACGTAGGTATGAGATGTGTTGATCGATGGCAGGTTGTACGATAGAATCTTCTATGTGACCGATTTCTTGGAAAGATTTGTTTGAAGTCGGACCAGAGTAAAACACATAATCGCTTGCACATAGAATATTTGTCCATGGAAATATATATGAAATGGTAAATTGTATTAGCAGTTAAATCTATAAACTAAATTTAAGATGTAGATTATGTATATATGTAGCAAAGATTGTTGTTGGATATTGACAATAGGCATGATGTGTTCAAATGGCACAAACAAAAGAAATCATGTAGTTGTGGTGCTTTTTGTTGTGTATGTGCTAAGAAGTGGTTTTACTTCATTGAACTAGTATGTAAGTTAAAATGTTAGATGTGAATGCATTTATTTATTCTTAGAAAGAGGTGTATTTTAAATACCATGTGTTTAGTTCGATAACTTGTGGGTACGGGGGATCAATCTGGATTGTTATACCAAATCTATTTGAAAGGCCTGCAGATTGTTGAATAGTTTGTTTTAATTTGAGCAATATGCGTTTCAACATAGGAGAAATTGTTAGTATGTCTGTATTTTACCTGAAGATGATTTTGGTTTGGCCACTTTCCATACTGGGAAATCTTGAACTTCTTTAAGTTGTTTGAGAAGTTTATTCTCATATAGGTGTATGAATCCTTCCCACAGAGTGAGTTTTGTTGGTTTTTTCCTGTTTACATAGAAAAAAATATAAACAATGTTATAATAGATTCCAACTTACATAGATACAAGCCGAATTAAAAAAAAGTTTACAGAAAGAAAGTTTAATTGAGAAAAGGGTGCTACAATTGTTGCTTAAATTGAGTATAAAAATGTCTTCTCAATAAGAATATGTAAAATTGCAAGCAGCAGCGTAGAATTTGGTTGTAAGGCATTCTGATTTCTATAACATTTTGGAATCGCCAGAGAGTAGTAGGCGCAACACCATGTGACAGCCAATTAAAAAAATATCAAGTAAATCTTTCATTGCCATGATTTTGCAGACAACTATTTAGAGCTAAAACTTTTTTCATAAAAAGCAATAGAAAATATCAAGTAAATCTTTCATTGCCATGATTTTGCGGGACTTCACAAACAACATTAAACAAAAGAAACTAAAGAAGCCTTTTGAATCTAGTGAAAACAAACTGTTACACTTAATATGTGATAGAAGCACAAAAACAAATGGATCTAAATCAATAAGAATCAAAAGATCACCAGAGAAAATATTAACAGAAAACAGATGTGATAGAAACACCAAAACAAATGGATCTAAATCAATGAGCACCAAAAGAACACCAGAGAAAACACTAACAAAAAAATATGCTTTATTTAGTAGTTAACATGAACTACAGTAGGATGATAAACATAACAAATAAGGAGGTCTAAAATATATTGAATAGTTTCAATAAAGGAAAATCAAACATCACAGAAACCCAAAAAATTGATTCAAATGGAAAAAATCATATATAAACGGAGGAAGTTGAAAAGAATTCTGACAAAAGAAACCCAATTAAAATAAATCAAAGTAAATTTCGATGGAAATAGACCAAATTAATTACTACATGTGAGAAAACACAACAAAAATTTACTGCACATGAGAAAATACAACAAAATCTGAAGCAGGGTTTTAAAATAGAACACAGAAACCATAATCACTGGTGTTCAAACACAACTTTTTCATAGTCCACACTTCATCAACTCAAATGTTCAATTTCTGAGATTCAACTTCTAAATCTACAACCTAACATGAGCTAATTGTTAATAAACAGAACAATAGTGAACTCATATTCTCTGTTACCCATTCATATCCAATAGCCAAAGGTGTAAAACAAACTGATATGAGCAGAAAAAATATCAGAACAAGCAAAGTCGGTAAATAAAAGTTGGGTTCTTTTTATATATACCCCTTTGGTAGAGTTGTGTTAGTGACTCTTTGGCTTCTTGATTTCATTCTTGTGAGCCTTGGAGGACTGATTATGTGTGGTATGATTCTTCGACTTGGCCATTTTTTGATCTTCGATCTCACAATCAAACAACAAAGAGATAATAAAAGAGAAAGAAAAAACATATATGAACAAAGGAGGTTGAAAAGAGTTCTGATTAAGAAGACTCAACTAAAATAAAAAGATGATGATACAGGAAAAACTCAATGAAAACCTGAGTGATGGAACACTGAAGGAAACTGAAGAACCCTGATGTGCATTGACGGTGGAGTACAAAACGATGAAGACACACAAAGTGAGGTGTAACTTGATAACACAAGAGAAAGACACGTAGCTATAATAGAGACGTGAAAAGATAGAAATACCCTTTACAACAATAAAGCAGACATGTTGAAACAAGCCTTTTCTAATATAGGAGAAACATATATATATATATATGCTATAATAGAGACGTGAAAAGACAGAAATACCCTGTACAACAATGAAGCAGGCATGTTGAAATAAGCCTTTTCTAATATAGGAGATATATTACTATTATTATTATTATTATTATTATTAATGCAATACACATGCAATATACATACACTTAACTCATATTGTCCAAATGTCAAATTGGTTATGATAATTCACACGACCGTATTTGGATGAGGTTGACCAACTTTTTATTTATTTCACATTTTACTCAAATAGCTTTTTTGACCTTATAAATTAGCTACTTTTTTTTATTAATTAATTAATGCAATCACACGTGCAAAACATATACACTTAACTAATATTGTCCAAAAGTCAACATTTAATAACATAGGCACACGACCATGTTTGGATGAGATTGACCAAATTTTTGTTTATTCCATATTTCATCCAAATAGCTTTTTTTGACTTTAAAAATTAGCTACTATATTATTAATAATAATAATAATAATAATAATAATAATAATAATAATTAATTAATTAATTAATTAATTAATTAATTAATTAATCCAATACACATGCAAAACACATACACTAACTAGTATTGTCTAAATATCAACATTCAATAACATTGCCACACGCCCATATTTGGATGAGGTTGACCAACTTTTTATTTATTTCACATTTGGCTCAAATAGCTTTTTTGACCTTATAAATTAGGTACTCTTTTTTTTAATTATTAATTAATTAATTAATGTAATCACACGTGCAAAGCACAAACACTTAACTAATATTGTCCAAAAGTCAACATTTAATAACACATGCACACGACCATGTTTGGATGAGGTTGACCAACTTTTTATTTATTTCATTTTGACCCAAAAAGCTTTTTTGACCTTATAAATTAGCTACTTTGGAGCCTGCTCTTTCAGTCATTGTATTGTTCATACACTTACACAACACTCTAGGCTACTGTTTCGTTTAAGGTAGAGAAGAGACTCATTTAAAGATGGGTAGAAAAATTGAGATAAAGAAAATAGAAGAGACAACAAAACGTCAAGTCACATTTTCTAAGCGACGTAGTAGTTTATTAAAAAAAGCTGAGGAGATTGCGATTTGCTGTGACGTGGATGTGCTGTTTGTCGCGTTCTCGCCTTCTGGTCGGCTCAATAAATTTTGTAGCCCACAAAGGTATTGTATTTATGATTCCGATAAAAAAATATGAATTTTCCGTTTTGCCGTGCTAGTTATTAATCTATAAAATTATTATCTTGATTAACTTTTTTTTTTGTTTTTTTACTAAATTTACACTTTTGTAGAGTTGAAGACATGCTTCAACGTTACCTTAAGCTTCCGGTGGAGCGGAGATTCACGTACATGAACATTTCCTTAATTTCTTGATTTTCTTTTAGCTATTAGTAACTTATATAGTGTAGCACTAACGTATGAGTTTTTTTTTCTTTTGTTGAGGCTAGTCACATGGCCGATGTTAAGGTACTTTACTCTTTTATATATTAATTATCTATATGTATATGTAGGAATTTTCTATTTTCTAAAATTATGTCTTGTTTCTATTAATGTGGATTAATCCGTCTAATCTTTATATGATGATGAAATTTGCTAAAGTTTGAAACGAAAATTAGTACTCGTTCTTACCCATTTCAATTTGTTTCTTTTTTTTTTCTTTTTTCTTTTACGTTTTAAAAAGTATGTGTCAAGTTAGAGCTTGAGTGTCACCCGCACCTCAAAAAGAGGAGAATTGTTCAAATTTATAAGGAGCCCAGAAATTTAATTATTCACCGATGTGGGACACTTCATTCCTTCATCACCCCTTTACACCAGATCTGAACATTCTTTATCCAGGATTTCGCTATATCACCCCATCACCCAGACCTAGACATTTTTATCTGGGATTCCATGGTAACACCCCCTCAGGTCCAGATTTGGATATTCTTTATTCAAAATTTCAATGTCCGATCCGGAGTGTGATATTTATTTCACCCTACAACTATTCCATTTCCGCCTCAAGTCTGACTCTTATACCATGTTTAGTTAAGTTTTAGGCATAACTAATTACACCCCAAAATCTAGTTCATAGGAGGAGAATCGTCTAACGTTTTTTAATGAGACCAGAAGTTTAGTTATTCACCAATGTGGGACATTTAACGATCTTTGATCAGAACATTTTTTTTCTTTTTCGATAATTTTTTAATTTCAACTTTTCACATAACATAATATTTATTTTGACACATTCTACCTCTCTTTAGTTTAAGATCGTAAGATACAAAAGTGATATTAATTTATATTGTATCAAGATGAAACCAGATAAACAAATTAAAATTGAGCGTGTATTAATTAAAAAATTCTGAAAATGACATCCTCAAAATTAACGAAATACTAAGTGATTTTTGACTTGTTTTAATTCATTCAACAAAACAAGTTTGACTTAAGTAAAAAAGTGTATAATTGAGAGAGTTGTAATAATTTTTTTAAATTATTGATATCTATTTGAGCCATTTTAAATTAGTTTTAATTCATTTTTTTTGGTATATTAATGAAGGAGAAGGTGGCAAAATTGAGACAATTGAATCACATCAGAGGAGATGTTAGCAAGCTGCACCTTCTTGACAAACAGTTTGGATCTCCTCTCTTTCTCACTTTTTCCTTTGTTTACTTTATTGTCTTTAATTATATTGCGTTATGATATTGTTTACAAAAAATGTATAATTAAAAAGTATGTGTTTAAGAAGATTCACGAACGACGAAATGGAATAAAAAGAGAATTAGAAGCTTTATTTTAAAAAATACTTTGAAAACTAGAAAAGATATTATGGATAAATGAATAAAATCTTCGATTAAATTAAAGGTGCTAATAAAATGAAAATCTATAAATTGATAGGGGTGACAATTTCATACAGTAGATAAATTAATTTGTCTAACATATAAACTTAAATTATCATTTGCATATTATTGTTATTATTATTATTATTATTATTATTATTTTTATTATTAATACTCTCCATATCAGACCAAAGAGATCTAAAATTCGGCAAAATCATAATTAACAAAATCTATTTTGACCAAGGAAAAATATAGACAGGCATATGTATAAGTGTGACACAATCACCACCACCACCAAGAAGCTCGATATAATCTTATTAATAGGATTTAAGGAGAGTAAGATATACACAACCTTATTTCTATCTTTATGGAGCGAATAAGTTATTTTTGATTGACCATCAGACATCAACAACCCTGCTGCATTATTCAGACTTGAGACTAATAATATGAGCAAACTCAAATATGTCTAGTTATATAAGCGTTACAATATTTTGATTTATTGAAATGTTAGATACAACCTAGACCTAGTACTTCATACTTGATTTCTATTGTATTAAATGAAATTCACGACTCTCTCACTAATTATTAAACTTTATCATGATTGCTGCCTTTGGATGTTCAACCTATCGTCGGTGTCTTAATTTCTACAGGATTGAGGTGAGCACAACTTAATTTGATGACTCTATTATGAGTTGTTTCTTCTCTTTTCAATCTACCCTTGCTATTCTAATTAGTAGTGTGTTAATTAGGTGTGACTTGAGATAGAAATTAAGAATTGTCTAAATAAATGTTAATAAATCATTCTATAGCCAATGCCGAAAGTTAATAGTCATTTTAACTTGAAATTTTTTGATATAGAATTTGGAGCTACAAATTAAGAAGAGCACATTGGAGCTACAAATTGTGGATGCTAACATAAGGTTATTTGATTTAGTATTACAAGTGGTTTTCTTAATTATAGTCTCATGGTTTATATATGGGCGTCACCTTTATTTTTCATTTAGACATCTATATTATAGAGTATTTCACTTGTCTAAATGCAATATATTACTAAGTTAAAGAGTTTGTCGATATATTCTATCTAACAAGATGATTATGCAGGGATTACGAACCAGGAGCAGAACAAGAGCCTTCTCTTCACCAACTCCGTTGGTGTGAGAGTAACTTGAAACTCTCTCTCCAAAAAATCTTGGCTAGAAAAGTTTGTTCTTCCACCATTTAATTTTTCTTGATTTATCATTTGAAGAATAATACGAAATCACAATTCTCAAGAAAATACTTATATTTCTTAGAAATAATGTAAAATCGCAACTAATGTCAAATGAATTTTGGTTAGATGGAATTGGAAAAACAAGGAAATATGGATGTGGCTCCTGACCAGTTTGATACTAATAATTGGATTAGTCCATTCAGGTTATTAATTTTTTTCACATAATTGAAATATTCCCTCTCCTTTCTACTTTTGGTTTCTTTATTTCGTTATTATTGCAGTTCAACTATTCAAAATCAAGATTGGATGGACAAAGGAAAGAGAGTAGAAAATAGTTCTAGCAATTACACATATACCCCTTCCTTTGCTA
Source organism: Solanum sitiens (assembly GCA_016801875.1). Lineage (NCBI taxonomy): Eukaryota > Viridiplantae > Streptophyta > Magnoliopsida > Solanales > Solanaceae > Solanum > Solanum sitiens. The sequence goes on along the minus strand of JABWTJ010000364.1, from coordinate 369,408 downwards.
GTTCTTCACAGTTGGGGAATATGTCATTTTCTCGAAACTCATCACCTTTTACCCCATTGCAGGTAACACTTTTTAGGATCTGCTAAAAAATTGAGATATTTTCTTTTCAAAAATTTGATCTTATTTATTTTATTTGTACAATAGTTCCAGCAACAAAACATGATGGTAGATGTTCAGCATAAGCCATTACAAATATTTGGACAATCACAAGTATATTAATATTTTTGAAATACTATTTCCTATTAAGATCTCCTTGAAGATATGATATTCTTTTTATTTTCTGGATATATTATTTTATATGTGAAACAGAGTCAACAACAAAACATGATGGTAGATGTCCAACAGAATCCAACACAAATATTTGGACAATCACAAGTACATTAATATTCTTGATTGTTAAGATTTCCTTAAAAAGATATATATTTTTTTGAATTTTATATAATTATTTTTACTCTAACAATAGAGCCAGCAACAAAATATGGAAATAGATATCCAACAGAATCCAACACAAATATTGGGACAAGCACAGGTACACTGATATTCCTGAAATATTATTCCTTGTTAAAATCTCCTTATAGAGATGAGATTTTTTTCTTTTGAATTTTGATATTATTTTTATTTGTGAAATAGAGCCAACAAAAAAACATGGTGATAGGTGTCCAGAAGAATCCAACACAAACATTTGGTCAATCACAAGTAAATTAATATTCTTGAAATATAATTTTTTGTTAAGATCTCCTTAAGAAGATGAATTTTTTTTTGAATGTTGATACCATTATTTTTATCCGCTCAATAGAGTCAGCAACAAAACATGGTAGTGGATGTCCAACAGAATTCAACACAACCATTTGCACAATTACTGGTAAATTAATATTTTTGAAATATTATTCTTTGTTAATATCTTCTTAAGAGATGGGATTTTTAATTTTTTTTTGATATTATTATTTTTATTTGCGAAATAGAACCAACAACAAAACATGATGGTATACGTCCAACAGAATCCAACACAAACATGTGGACAATCACAAGTAAACTAATATTCTTGAAATATTATTTATTATTAATATCTTCTTAAAGAGGCGAGATATTTTTTTAAATTTTGATATAATTATTTTTATCTGCAAAATAGAACCAACAACAGAACATGCTAGTAGATGTCCAGCAGAAATTAACACAAACATTTGGACAGTCAGAGGTACATTAATATTCTTGAGATGTTATTCATAAAAAAAATCTTATCCCTTCACTCTCTGCCCTTGTACTAAACTAGTTAACTGATATTTTGCAGGCACAGTTGACATTTGGCGAAAATAGTGACAACTCTCTCACAAAGTTCTGGCACAATATTTGCGCTTCCACAAGGTTTCTTTCGATATTCATGCATTTAATTATTGTTCGCAAGATAATATTTTATCTGCTTAAAAATATGATGACATTAGAATTATAACGATCAATGCATCTAAACTCTATACGAGATCAAATTATTATGATAAAAGAGACCACATAAATACTAATAATATCATATACAATAAGTCAATGAAATACATTTTATTATTTTTGTTGGTATTGTAGTTCTTTAACATTGTCTCTCTCAGGCATGACTCGAGTCCACTCATGAATATGGGTACACAATTGAACACTCCCTCCCAATTAGGGTTGGAGTATGACCATTCAAATTGGAATATCAACTTGGACAATAACAACAACAACAATCACATCATTCAACAGAATGATCAATCTTCAATTCAAAGTGATGCAATAGCTTCTAATGTTAATGAGTTCAACTTTCCCATGGAGGTTAGTTCAAAGCTATATTTCTATTATTATTGATCAATTAACTTTTTTTTTTTTTTTTATAAATTTATATTTGTGATATTATTCACTTTAAATATTTTGTCACAATGATTAGGAGAATACCATGGGAAACAATGAACACTTTGCTGAAATAACACATGAGGATGATGCATGGGAATGGGATGATGTTTTCCTCAATGAAGCTTTCAATGGAGATGACTTTTAAATTTAGATTGATCCATGAGTGACAAACAAACTTTTTTAAATCTAGTTTCTTTATATTTGGTCCATTTTAAAGATCACAAACTTGATGTTTTAGCTTTTTATTTACTTATTTCAGTATGCAAGATATCATCTTTATGTATGTAGGGTGACCTATATATATTAAAGTGAATAACAATAAGTACCTATAAATGTTAGAAATAAATTGTGTTAGCAACATCATTTGTCTTAATACTTTTATCATTAAGTTGTCCATTTAGATTATATATGAAGATGGTGGAGGGATCACCTCTATGGTTTTTTCCTTTGATTTGGAAGAATACTTGTTTAAAATGCTTCAGCTTTAATGAACAAATCGTTGGCTTCTTGCTCAATAATTTGGGCGATTATTTACTTCATTTTTCGTGGGTTATAAGTCGCCAGATATTCATACATGCATTTTTTGGGAATTAATTTAACCAAAAATTAACATTTCATTTTTATATAATTATATTACAAACTAATATAAATTTTAGTAAACTTGTACATTATGCATTGCTCATAATAATAACTTAAAGCACTAGAATATTTTTTATAATTGAAACACCAATATTTGACTTAGGAATATTCCAACTTCCAAGTAAGAAAACTGTCAATGCACTTGTAAAAAAAAACTTTTTATTCAATATATCTTTATCCGCAATAATGAAATTGAAAACATTCAAACATGTTTTCATTTTTCTTCCACAAGCTTTACTGCAACAACAATTAAGAAAAACAAGTATGAGGATAAGACTTTTTAGATAATGATGGGTATGGAAGCTTCAACGCACAAATTAAGTGAAATCATTAACATTGATTTTTCAACCAATCCTAAAATCGACAGTCTCATAAAACCAATCGACAGTCACATAACCGCCTTTAAATCATGGTTAACAAATGCACCATTTTATGGCCAAACAAGCATCAATATCATGCTTGCTAGCACTTGGTATAGGTTTACATGAGAGTTACATAATGCTGCATCTTGATATACCGAACAGTGACTAGGGCTCCTTATATTTCATCTCAATGAATCCGCCGCGGATGTGTGGGCCATTCCCTATTTCCACTCAATGAATCCGCCATGAATGTGTGACCCGTGCCCTATTTCCTCTCAACCTCACCAATATCATCAATGCAAACACAATATTCAATGATCAAATATGAGGATGATAATTCAACATCAATATCCAACACCAGACAATTAAAGCATATCGTCAAGTCAATCATCTCATTCGACCAATTGCCCACATGAATATAATCAAGTTATACAAATCGAACTAGATTCTCGTTATAACCCAAGTTATTTAACAAGGTCATATCATCAATTTACAATACACAAATTCTCATAGGAATTCCTTCACCAATTCCCACTACTCCCAATCAATACGAGGTTCAATTAACTCAATGAAAAGTCAAGAAGTTCACTTGCCTTAATTAATCAAAGTCACTCTGGAACTTGCGCTTTTCTCTTTTGTCGAGTCTCCAATTCAATATAATCTATTCAAATAAGTAATCACTACATCAAAAATGATCTTTATCGACAATTAATTAACGATAATAGCTCAATTGACGCTAAATATGTATTTTTAGCGGCAATTAACAATCTTTATATATGTCTTTAAAGCCATTAGCGACATTGAATCTAAAGACACTTAACTAATGCCGGTAAAGACTTTAGCATTTTTCATTAATGTGTCTATTTATTGACTCTAAAAGTTATTTTTGTTATAGTGAATCACAATAAGATTTTGGGACTATTAGCACCCATATCAAAGAGTTTTTGTAAATGAGGTCACATTGACCCAAAACCCCAATTTCAAAAATGAAGCTAAATCTGGAAACTTATATAAAATTGTGTTACCAAAACCATTTGGAAACCAACTGTGAAAACCCAAATAAAAAACGGAGTTTGAATCACTTCTTAAATCACCAATTTAACAAAAGCCTTAAACCTTAGTAAAAAACCTTCAAAGGTTGGACTCACCACTCAATCTTAATCACCAAAATCATGAATTAATCTATGGGTAAAAGAGTTGGGGAGATAGAAATCATTATCCAACTGATGAATGTTGACTTTGAAATCGCCAAAACCGAGCTCTCAATATTAAAAAATTGTGAATCAGGTTGAAACCTTAATTTTGAGAGTCTAGGTGAAAATTACTCTTCACGATCGTGCTGACCAAGGCTTTGAGATCACAATGACTTAGAAGGTCAACTCATTTATTTTGATCATTGCAATCACGAGGTTCAGCCACACAATCGCGATGATCCAAAAAACAAAGCTACGTGATCGGCGGTGGTCATCCACGCGATTGCGATGGACACAAAACTAACCCTATGCGATTGCAAGAGAGGGTGTCATGATCGCAAAGAACAAACGATACTCCACCAGAAAACACAAATCAACAATTCACACGAGGTACGAAATTCCCAAATGGATCTTTGGGATTCTTTCGGGACCCCGAGTACACAAACGAAATATGCTACACATCTAAACTCGACATTCTAGACTCAATGGAAACCATCGAAATATCAATGTCAACTCCACGTAATCTTTCACACATACTAAGTTTCAACTACCATTCAAACTGTCATATACTTCTTGCCAAAACATAGAGAAACTTTTTGTCACCTCAATACTTCTATATACCATGAGCACACAACTTCTATTTACCATGACGTGTATATGTAATGAATCACAACAGTATGAGTAATCCTATCAACACAGTGTTGAGTTAATACTATAGTTGAGTTAATTCTAACAATGTTAATTAAGTCTAATTCAAAGGTATAACAATAATACGTTTCAAAAGAGAAAACATATCCGTTCCAAAAGACAAACAAGGGTTTCTGTAAAAGTGAAGTAATAACCTTTAATGCCATTAATCTTGACAATTCGTTTCTCCAAATGAAAAAAAAATTAACTCTTCTATTTGAAACTCCTCATCTTGAAATATCTATATAAGCATGTCATTTTGTGAGCATAATATACAACAAAAACCAAAAAGAGAAATAGAAGAGAAAAAGTTGTTCCTCCTTTCTTTTCTTAAGCTTATTCTTAGAATATTTTTGGGCAATTGGTTTTGGGAAATCTCCAAAACTTTCAGCCACGAATGCACGTGTTTGAGAGTAACTGTGGAACCTTGGGGATCGACCGACTACTACGATTTGCACCGGAGTTGGGCCGAAATCGCTTTGAAGGCAGTGGCTTGCCACGACACAGTTTGTGATAAGTTATTTATTACTTTATAATTTCAATCTAATATCAATATTGTAGTACTTTTCCCTAGTTTCAATCTCCTTGAAATCATCAATAACCATGTAGAACTTTAGGACTATACAGTAGCGCCCCCATAAGTCATCTACCATAATTCGAATAATCTAGACCAACATAAGAACGTGTAATCTTCCACATATCATTATTTGTCACCTAACCAAAACCCAATTGTCATAAAGGTCGCTAATAAACCCCTAGTAATTCTGTTGCGAACCATTTTAGATTATATAGTCATATCTGAATTCAAAGGCAAAAATCCATACAACCTTCAACTCCGAACCAAGGGTCTACACGAGATATATTAATATTCCTTCACTTTTCTTGTATTCTTACCATGACATAAATTCCAAGTACGTTGAACTCTTTAATATATGAGACTCTTGTTTCTTTCGCTAACTCGTTTACTGTCACGATCCGAGTCTACACCCTGGATGTGGACGACACTCAAGAACCATTGCTGGTCTCCAAACGAACCCTCATCCTGGCTGACTACAAGCGAAAGACTAACTTAAGCATGCAAAAACTTAAAAACTGTAAAAAAAAATTCATGAAACTAAAATACAAAACTTTGACTCAAATGAAAATTTTGAACAAAAATAAATTATATGCAACTCGCCATAAAATAGACAACTTAAGTCTTTAAAATATTTAATAAAATAAATGAATAATATAGACTTCTCAACTATACAGGCTATCAATGAAGCCTCTAACTGATAATGATGGAAGTCGGGATAAGACCCACGACATCCTTACTGAACTTGAAAAGTAATGAAATCCTCCGGATGCTTGGAGGCTCACCATAGCTAACTTGAACTCTCGAATGTATCAACGAAACTCCTGTTGATGATCCTGAAAACCTGTGTCTGCATCATCAAAATATTCAGGACAAATGACTCAGAACGTGGAATGTACGAGCATGTAAGGGGAATTCTAAAGCATAAACATAAGCTTGAACTTGATCAAATGGAAACATACTCGCCTCTAATAAAATTTACTCAACTCAAGGAATACTCAAAACTATTCAACTTACTCAACCCGGAAGTATTCAAGGATAAGATACTCGACTCATAAATTATATACTCAACTCAAAGATATGATACTCAACTCTTGGTACTCAACTTTGGATACTCAACTCAATATAAAGCAACAATACACATGCAATATGAAATTTTTTATAAAACAACAAAAGCAACTTAGTTCGTTAAAGAAAATGCAATAACAAACTCGACTTTACTTATATAATAAAGTAATATAGTTTCCGTGGGAGATGATCTAACCGACAACCACCACTGAGCCTAAGTGGTGATACATCATCTTGCCCACGCTGCCAGAACTGTCCTATACTTTGGCATCATATAGAACACTTAATTTAGTGGATCCACTAGCTTAACTTAAGTGATCATCTAAAAAGTATGACCCTTTGATACCCATGATGGCTCCATGGTTTATAGAGACTTGAGTTAATATGAATTCACATCCCCATACCGCTGCTCAATACTACTCCCAAAAATACTTAGCTCATATGTTTTTAAAATAACTTCTTTCTTTGGATTGAGATAATTATTCAAAACTTAGCTTAAAAACTCTCTTGTGGAATCGATGTTCCCTTTCTTGCTCAAAACTCTTTTGGAAATCTCAGTTTCCTCTCATCTTAAATGTGAAAACATTTACTCTTGGGAATACTTAATTCTCATATATCATTTTAAAGAAAATGAACTTTACTCTTACTCGTTACTCAACTTCAAAGCTTAAGTCTTAAAACAAAGTTAAAATATTTGTAAAAGACTTCTTAAAGTATGGTTCATGCCGAATGATTGACATGAACGAATCAATGCAAGGTTTTCAATAACCATAGATATAACAAAAAATTTAGAACTCAAGAACTTCAATGATACTACTCATTTCAAGAATGTTCAACTCAAAGGGTTCATGCGGAATTATGAGCATGAACTACTCAACTCAATGACTCAAAGATACTTCTCATCTCAAGACTGTTCGACTTTGTAACATCTCGTAACTTCAATTAACTAAGATTAAGCTAAGAAAATAAGAATAATCAATTTTTGGAATAAGTAGGGAAATCTGGAAAATTTCCAGCTTTCAAAAGTGAGTTTTGATCATTTTCAAATGTCCATAACTTCCAGATCAGGAGGAGTTTGGATGAGTTCTTTACTTCTTTATATGGTTGGAAATCCTTTGGGAATATATTTCCAACGCCGCTGAGTTTGCGAAAATCCGATGTCGTATGAGGGAGATATGCCTTTCAGAAGTTGGGCTATTGAGTTGAGGAAAATTCAATTCGGATTTTAGTAAGGGTAAAGTTGTCTTTTCACCCTAGTATTTCCTAATTCATTTTAAGGTTATATTAGGGGTGAAATCAAGTCCCAAATCGATTTTAGAAAAACTAAGAACGCTTAGGGCTTGGGAGAAAAGAGAAAAGAAGAGGAAGGTCAAGAATTGTTCAAGAACTCCAAGATCGTTGCATGGATTTCGTCGGGGCTGATCCCTATCGAGGTATGTGAGATCATTCAGTGATGGGTCATTTCACCCACACCCAATTTAATCAATTCAGCAAGATAGAGTTTTATTTGAATGGTGAACATGGAAGTTTTGATGAAAGATTGTGAAATTCTTATTGGTTGAATTGTAGTTGAAATATAGTAGATTTGATTCATGTTTTCGGACTGTTTTTGAGTCTAATATATTGGGTAATGAGGTATTTAGTGATCCTAAGTATTTGGGGTGGGTTCCATGGAAGATTAGGATGTTTAGATATGAAAAACGGAGAAGAAGGTCCCATCTGGTATATCCCCGCACCTCTCAGAGCGCCAAGACCCCTTGGAGACCCCATTCTTTACCTATCTTTTCGTACTAGTTCCTAAGTGATGTACCTATCATTCCTAGTATTCCAACACTCTAAAGTACATCTAAACATCATGAAATCATCCATAAACATGAGATCATGATCCTTGAATCCATAATTCAATAAGGAAAGTTAAGATCAAAGTTAAGGAAGTTAGGAGTCAAGTTTAAAAGTTAAGAAGCAAAGTCAAAGTAAGTTCTTAAAGTTTTCAAAGATTCTTACACAATCATTTTAACTTTGGTTTAAGGCTCAAGTTACAAGTTGAGCAAAAAGTAAGGAGTTGAGTCAAATTCTCAAAAGCTATAAAGGAACTAAATATTCCCTAAGAGTTAAGTTATAAGTTAAACAAAGAGTAGGAGCTGAGTTCATTTCTCAAAATCTATTAGGGAACTAAGTATTCCCTAAAGGCTTATAAAAGTTCTCACATTTAAGTTAAAAAGGGAACTGAGAGTTCCAAAAGAGTTTTAAACTAAAAAGGAGAACATTGATTCGAAAAGGAGCTTTTTAAAGCTAAAGGGTTCAGTAAATTATCTCAACCCAAAGGAAGGAAGTTTTATTAAAAGTATGAGCTAAAGTATATTTTGGGAGTAGTATTGAGCACCGATGTGGGGATGAGAGTTCATATTAACTCAAGTCTCCATGTAAACCATGAAGCCATCATGGGGATTGACGGGTCATTCTTTTTATATGATCACGTAAGGTAATCTAGTGGGTCTACTAAGCTAAGTAAGGTCTTATACTTATGGCAAGGTATAGGACAGTTCTGGCAGCGTGGGCGAGATGATGTATCACTAATTATTCTCATAGTGGTGGTTGTCGGTTAGAGAAACTCCCACAAGAGTTATATTACTTTCATATATATTGTTTTATCTTTAATGAACTAAGTGTTTACACCGTTTTACCAGTTTTATATATTGCATATGTCTTTATTGCTTTATATTGAGATGTTATCTTGGGAGTCAAGCAGAGCCAATGTAAGTTCATCCTTAATCCATTTCAAGCTTTACATATGTGTTTAGTATTTCAACTCGCATACTCGTACATTCAATGTACTGATGCCAGTTAGCCTTTATCATTTTATGATGCAGACGCAGGTAACTAGGATCTGCATGCAGCGCACCGTTGATCCAGTCGAGCATTCCACAATCACTTGGTGATCCTCTTTGTATTCCGGAGGATATCCCTTTATTTGCTTTTCTAGCTTAGTCCAAAAGGATGTTGTGGTCCCAACATCCATCTCATTCAGTTAGAGGCTTCATAGACAATGTAGTAGTTTAGTTTTGGAGTCTCTTTTATCTTATACTTCGTATGTTATAGAATTGAGACTTAAATGACATTTTGGCCAAGAAAAGTTATTAAGTTATCTTATGAGAATGACTTTAATTCTTTATCTGAGTTTAGCATAGTCTTCCGCTGAGTTAAGTAAGCCAGGCCAAGGGTTTGCTCAAGGCCAGCAATGGTCGTTGGGTACCGGCCACGTCAAGGGTGTAGGCTACGGGTGTGACAGACTTATTGGGTTCATGCGAAATTATGGGAATGAACAATTCAACTCAAGGACTTAATGGGTAACATGTAATAGTCCCATGATTAGGAATTTAATCTCAAAAGGGTTAAGAACTCAAGACTTAGAACTTGAAGAAACTCTTCCTCTTAATGATACTCAATTTATGGAATTCATACGGATGTTATGGGCATGAACAACTCGAGTCAAGGGTCAAAATATAAATAAGGAACTCATATATATAACTCTTCTCATTCTCCTACTTACTTTCTCAAAACTTAGTTCAAATTGATAGTTTATCTCCAAGGATTCACAATTGAACTCAAATACTTTCTTCAAGAGTTATGGTTCATGATATGGAGGATATCATGATGACAATGTAGGATCATGAATACATTCTCTTCCTTATCATACTCACCTTCTCGAGTCTTGAAGCAATTTACAAGAAGTTGTAGAAGACTCCTCAAAAGAACTCAAAGGGACTCTCTCAAAAGGTTCGTAAGAACACCCAAAACTTAATCTTGATTTTACCTTGAATTTGAATTATTGTTTCAATGTTACGATTCATGTTATAAATTTTTTCCAAGTGTTTAGAAGTAGTTTAAAGTGTTTAGAATCAAATGGAGTGAAAATACACTTTAAATGAGATCAAACAGAGCGACCCGGGGCAAACTGGAGAGAGCAAGTGACCTTGGGGATATGGGTGGCGCGGGGTGCCAACCCCTGACGAACAGATACGGGTTTGGGACGCTCTGGCAGGGACGCCGCAGCAGGCCCCAACCCAGAAATTTCTGCCGAGCATTTTTTCTCGTTTCCTCACCCTAAATCGCCTAAATTCGAACGGTTTCTTGTTCAATCACTTGAATATGATTACTTAACTTAATTACACTCTAATATACTAAACAAAACTAAAATTACTTAATTCTATCTCAAGAAATCATCAAAACTCCAACACAACAAGATTTAGAATGAACTTCAAGAACACCTTTATAGAACTCTAATCTTTAAACTTTAAGCATGAAATTTCGCTGAAAAAAATACATGATTGGCGTGTGGGTGAACTAACTCAACACTATGGAAGCTTACATACCTCTTAGGGATTATAACCATGGCGATAATTCGCAACTAAACTCACGAACGTCGACGAACGCCTTCATCCTTGCCTCTTTTCTCCTCTTTTCTCTTCTTTTCTTTTCTTGCCTCTTCTTGAACTCTCAAATAAAACCCTTAGCGTATTTTAGGATTATGAAACTGAACCTAAAAGGATTATAACCTTAAAATATGACTAAAAATAAATTAAATCTGATTGGATAAGGAAAGGACCAAAATATCCCTCACTATTTTCTGCTAACCTTTATTATCTGGACAACCTAACTTCAAAAGATCATATCTCACTCATCCAAACTCAAAATTTAGAAAACTCAGAAGCTTTGAAAAGATAATTCAAAGATATTTCCAATGGTATATTGTATCACACCTAAATAATCCTGTACTAGGATTTATGGTCGTTTGAAATTATCTAAAACTCATACTTAGCTTAACTTGCAAATTTTCAGATTTTTTTCCTATTTCCAATTTTGTTCTTTTTGGGACTCAATATGCTACTTCTATTGATCTTAATCCTTAAGAAATTTTAAATTCCTTTGAAATATCTCAGTCACTACAAAGAATTGTTCGAGTCTTAGTTTGATTTTATTGGGGGGGTGTTACACTACACCTGCTTATTTTTTATCCTATCAAGTGATATCAGAGCATTGGTTGTTGTTGATAATCTATGTGATTGATGGATCCATGTTAGAGATGAATGTTCATCTTGGCGGGTGTAATTCTAGCCGCAACCATTTTTTACAGTAATGAAGATCTTTGTTGGAGAAATTATTTCAGAGAGGTTCTCTATGTCGAAACTTAGATTTGATGGAGGAGATTATGGAGAAGAGATGCAATCTGTTGAAGGTTATGTAAAGAAGATGGATAAATTTATTTTGTCAGAAGTTCAGGGCAAGGGGAAGATTTGTTTGGTTTTATTTGTTATGAATTCTTACCATAAATAAGTTTTCCTTTTAAGGAAAGCTAAGGTTTTAATATATTAAGTACTCCTTTTATTGTATTAAAGGTTTTAGGACTCTATGGACATATGTTTGTTCCTTCTAACTTAATAGCATTCACAATGTAGTCATAGGATTTTGAAAGTTCTGTTATGGGGGAGAATATTGTGTACCTCCTGTATTCTGAGTGAATTGGTTGAGGTTGTTTATCTCTATATTTCGTACTCTCATATTTATAGTATATTTCTCATCTCCTTTGTGGGTGTAGGTCGATTGACCGAACCACGTTAAATTTTTGTGTCTTTTGGTGTGTTTCACGTTTGTCTTCTTACTCTTGGTTTTTCGAGATTTGATTTACTAGCTTCTGCACTACACCTGCTTATTTCACTCATAACAAGTGGTATTAGATACATAATTCAATTATGGAGCCACCAGGTTAGAAATGGATGTTCATCTTGGCGAGTGTAGTTATAGCCGTAACCTTTTTTACAGTAATGAAAATTTTTGTTCGAGAAATTATTTGTGTGGAGACATAGATTTGATAGAGGGTATTACGGAAAGGAGAAGCAAACATTGAGGATTATGTGAAGAATATGGACAAAATTATTTTGTCAGAAATTCAGGCTAAGGGGGAGATTTGTTGGGTATTATTTTCTCCGAGTTTCATATCATAAATAGATTTTCCTTTAAGGAAAAGATTTTGGATTGACTAGTCTTTTTTCTTGTAGGAAAAGGTTTAGGACTTTATAAATAAAGACTTGTTCCTTCTAACTTAATCAACATTCACAATGTGTCACGACCCAAATCGAGTCGTGAGTGGCACCCACACTTAACTACCTAAGTGGGCGAACCAACAAATTTAACCTTAAATTATGATATACAAGAATAATGCGGAAGTTCAAAATCTGATTAAATATCATTTCCCAAAACCTGAAAGTCATCACAACAAGGACATCTAATCTCCAATTTCTAAGTATAAGAGTATCAAATACACCAAAGTAAATGAAATACAATAATTTGTGTACGAAATCTAAGGACATCGGGTAATGACCAAGAGAATTCAACCCAAGCTCGAATGAATAGCTCACCCTTGAACCTGATATGCTGAGACTGGCTAGAGCTGGGGGCGAGTCAAATTCGCTGGTACACTAGCTGCACTCCATAAAAGAAAAACAAAGAAAAATACTAGTAGGGCTCAGTATGAGGCAACATGTAGTGAGTAGGTATTATCGACCAACCCAAAATCAAACTAATATACAAGAAATAATAGTATGAACTCAACTATAGCACTTAACAGGTGATAAACAACAAACAACATGAACCAATATCAACAACACTAAAGTAAGTATGTAAGAAATCAACGATATCAAGATCATCAATGAGGACTCATGCCTCCAACTAAACCATTTGGGAAATTGAGTTCTTTGAGATTGAGTACATTCCGTTAGTTCCATATCTTTTTCCTTTAATGTTACTTTGTCGGAACGTGACACTCCGATCCAGTTATACCGTGTCGAAACGTGACACTCCGATCCAAGAATACCGTGTCGGAATGTGACACTCCGATCCAAGAATAATGTGTCCGAACGTGACACTCAGATCTAATACTACCATTAATTTATCATTTATTATCACCACTTTCAATTCATTATTATATTATTTCATCAAGCCTTCTTTATTCAAGGCATCACTTCGATAAAGAGGGTTCAAGAATATAAACTCCATGATCTCAGTATTTCAGATCAATCACAAAACACACAACCAAGTCACACAACCACAAAATCAAGTACATAGAAAACTTCATAATATCATTCAATGCATATCAATCACTATTAAGAATTTACTATCAAATAACATTAACCATAACCTAACTCCACCGAAGAACCGAAGTCAAGCAAGCCACTACTTCTCCGAAACTTTTCATTTTCCTCAATGCCTTCGAACATTTACAATCTATCAAATATATACACATAATTTGTAAGTTAACAAGTCTATAAACACTCATTATTCTATGTCTATTCTAGACCCAAAAACTCACCTAATTTTATAATCAATTTCCCAAAGTTCAAACCTAAGGATAAGTCTTAATTCCTTCAATTAGCATATCTTTAATAGAATACAAATAATATACTACACTCAATATTTAATTCTCTATAAAAATATATCAAAACTTAATTCATAATAAAATATTATAATATCTAAAACTGAAAGTCACCGATGTCGAAACCAGTGACAGTCAACACTTCAAACCAACATCTTATTCTCGTCACTTTATAACATGCATATTGCACTAACTAATTAATTGCACCATGTAATTCCTTTAGAAATCATTAGGAAATCAGTAAGCAATCATCAGTAATTAGTAACCAAAAACCTTGTTCCCCCAATTTCAAACCTAACGCTAACAACAAGTAGTTCTCAACCTACAATTTCACCCCCAATTTCGGTTTATAATAATAATTTAACTAGTACGCATTAATTAACAACCGATACATATGAACAATGATTTTTTTTTTTCCTGAGAACTTAGCCGCTTCAATTTTCTTTCTCCTCTTTTCTTTTTACAGATTATTTATTATCCTAATTATTTAAAGACTAATTATAAAAAAGTAAAAGTGACCCATTATTAATTTTTCTATTATTTTCTTTAACCACTAACTAAATAATTATTAAAACTACCCCACTAATTCCACGAATAGTCCAAAATACCCATTTAAAATCTATCGAAACATATTTTATAAAACGAAAAGTTCTAGTACTCAAATGACCAAATGGGTCGTTACACAATGCAGTCCTAGGGTTTTGAAAGTTGCAGTTATGGGGGAGAATGTTGTTTACCTCCTTGTATTCTGAGTGAATTGGTTAAGGTTGTTTCTCTCTATATTTTGTAATCTCATATTTATAGTGGATAGCTCATCTCCTTTGTGTACGTAGATCGATTGACCGAACCACGTTAAATCTATCACTTTTGGTATATTTCTCGTTTGTTCTCTTACTCATGATCTTTTGAGGTTTGCTTTGCTAGCTTCCGCACTACACCTGTTTACTTTCGATCCTAACACTTAGTAATATATTCATTTATGAGACTATTATTTACAAAAGTCAAATTATGTGAAAGAGTAAAATCTGAGGTGAGTATAATAATTTATATATACGGATATGTATAATGTAAAATCTCTTGGTAAATCACTTTTAATTTTCTTCCAATGTATATTCAGGTTGTCATATTTTACTTTATCATTATCCTTTTTGTTATTGTTAAATTCAATGATCATTTATAATGTAATTTGTCTTTCCTTTACCTTATTGTTTAAGAGTGTGTTTTCACTTATCAATACTTACATGATTTGGATTTTTAATAATAATGACAAGATTTTATCCACTATATTTGATTTTATTCCTTAAATTGTTTGTGTGATTTTGAGTTATAATGTTCCTATTAAGTATATTTATAATCTTACAATTTTTATTTTATTTTATTTTAAAAAATTATATAAAGAATATAACATACACAATATATATATATATATATATATATATATATATATATATATATATATATATATATATATATATATATAAAAGTCACACGGCCATGTTTGTATGGGGTTGACCAACTTTTTATTTATTACATCTTTGACTCTAATAGCTTTTTTGACCTTATAAATTAGCTATTTTGGAGCCTTCTTTTCGGTCATTGTATTATTCGTATACTTCACACAACAATCTAAGCTATTGTTCCTTCCAAGAGACGGAAGAGACTCCCTTGAAAGACCTTCAAGATGGGTAGAAAAATTGAGATTAAGAAAATTGAAGAAACATCAAAGCGTCAAGTCACATTTTCAAAGCGACGTAGTACTTTACTAAAGAAGGCGAAAGAGATTGCTATTTCCAGTGATGTGGATGTGTTGTTGGTCGCCTTCTCCCCTGCTGAACGTCTTAGTAAATTCTGTAGCAAAAATAGGTATTTTATTTACGATACCGATAAAAATTCCGTTACATTGTGCTTGTTATCGATCTGTACAAAATGATTAGCTAGATTAATTTTTTTTACTAAATTTATACTTTTGTAGAATTGAAGACATTCTTCAACGCTACATTGAGATTCCGATTGAGAGAAAATTGACGTACGCGAATTAACCCTAAATTTCTTCTATTGATTTTTTTTTTTGTAATTTAGCTATTAGTACTTATATACTATAACACTAATTTATGAGTTTTTTTTTTTTGCTGGGGTTAGTCATATGGTCGATGTTCAGGTACTTTACTCTTTTACATATTTATTATCGATCTATATTTGTAGGAATTTTCTAACTTTATATCTTGTTTTTATGAATGTGAATCAATTAGTCTAATCTACAAAAGAATATGAAATAAACTAAACTTTGAATTGAAAATTAGTAGTCTCTCCATTTTAATTTGTTTGCCCTAATTTGTTTTAGTTTGTTTAACAAAATGTGTCAAGTTAGGTCTGGAGCTTAATTCATACACTAAATGCTAACTTGAAGGGAGAAAGATTATCTAAGCACAATTTCATTCCTTACACACCCACACCATACTCAGATCTAGACATTTCGTACACAATATTCCAATTATCCCCCGCGCGCACACACCACACCTAGATCCAGACATTTTGTACCCGGTATTCCATTTATCACCCCCCCCCCCTTTATACAGACATTTTTTAATCCGTGATTCCATTTGTCGCTCTCATTCCAGATCCAGACCAATGGTAGTTCCACCCCCGCAACTGCCCCATTTCTTAGGGCCCACTTATAGATTGACTCTAATATCATATCAAGTTAATTAGGTCTTGAATATTCTAAATCATACTCTAGTTCAAAGAGAGGAGAATTACCTTGTCGGAGACCATTAATCACCGAGTAGGACATTCAATCCTTCATCAAAATTATTTTGAATCCTTTTTGGCTACTCTTTAATTTAAATTTTCAACATCACATAGTTCTTACTACAAAATTAAATGATTATTGATAACTTTTAATTTTCACATGTCATTAGCTTAAGATCATGAGATACAAAAATCTTACTTACTTTATCAAATCTTGTCAAGAAAAAATTAAATAAACAAATTAAAATGGATTGAGTAATAATTAAAATTTTTGAAATTGACATCCTCAAAATTAACGAAATACTAAATGATTTTTAAACTAGATATAATTTGTTCAAGACAATAAGTTTGACTTATGCCAAAAAGTGTATAATTTATAAAGTTGTAATAAATTTAATTATTGAGATCAGTTTTACTCACCATTTATTAATATATATTTTTTTGTTGTATGAATGAAGGAAAAAGCGGCAAAATTGAGGCAATTGAACCATATCAAGGGAGATATTAGCAAGCGATACTTTCTTGATAAGCAGTTTGTATCTCTTTTCGTTCTCATGTCTTCCTTTGATTAATTTATTGTCTCTCTCTAGTTTTATTTTGTTCAATGCTATTTACAAAAACTTATACTTTAGAATAGTGTCCTTTAGCATTACTTTACTTACAAGACCATATATGTAAGTGTTAAATTACCACTACCATCACCATCGCCAACACCATCAGTGTATTCTTATAAGTAGGGTCTGAGAGACTAAGTATGTAACTTTACTCCTACCTTTATATATAGGGTAAATAAGTTGTTTCCGGTTGACAAATCACCTGCTTCATTATCCGTGTTTGAGACTGACAATATGAGCAAGCTCACAAAAGTAGAGTTATATTAGCGTTGTACAATATTAATTTATCGAAATGTTAGATACTACCTAGTTCCTTCATCATACTTGATTTCTTTTCTATGAAATGAAATTGACTCTCACTGATGAATTACATTGTCTCATGATGGCTGCTTTTGGATGTTTCAACCTGCTATTGGTATCTTAATTTCTACAGGATTGAGGTGAGCATAATATGCCTCTCTTATGAGTTCTTTTTATATTTTCAATACTATTCTAATTAGTAGGTTGTTAGTTAAGTGGGACACTGAAATAAATGTCAATTAATCATTATGTATCTATGAGGAAAGTTGATAAAATCATTTTAATGTGAAATTCTTTGATATAGAATTTGGAGCTACAAATAACGAAGAGCACATTGGAATTGCAGATTGTGGATGCTCATATAAGGTCATTTGATTTAGTATCACAAGTGTTTTTCTTTGCAGTTCTAAAATTATAACATCATGATTGAATACATCGACGTCACCTTAAACTTTCATTTAGACATTTAAAGTATAGTCTATTTCAATTGTCTAAATATAATATACTAATAAATTAAAAAAAGTTATCGATATTTTTTGCCTAACAACACGATTTTGCAGGGATTACGAACCTGTGCCAGAAGAAGAGGTTCCTCTTCATCAGCTTTGTTGGTGTGAAAAGAACTTGCAACTATCTCTCCAAAAAATCAGGGATAGAAAAGTTTGTTCTTTCACCAATTCTTTTTTCATTTATCATTGAAGAATAATGCGAATTTACAATTTTTAAGAAAATAAATATTTTTGTTAGAAATAATGTAAAACCCCAATTAATGTCAAATAAATTATGATTAGGGGGAATTGGAGAAACAAGGAAATGTGGATGTTCACTTTGCTGCACAACAAATAACTCCTCATCAGTTTGATACTAATAATTGGATTGATACATACAGGTTATTAATATTTTCACATGATATTTCTTTACAAAAAGTCCTTCTCCTTTTCCCTTTTTGTTTAATTATTATTTCGTTATTATTATAGTCCAAATATCCAGGGGAGTATGTATCAAAACTGGATGAACAAAGGAAAGAGAGTAGCAAACAGTTCTAGCCATTACGCATATACCCCTTCCTTTGCAAGTTCTTCACAGAGTGGGAATATACCATTATCTCAAAATCAAAACTCATCGGCTTATATCCCATTGCAGGTAATTAACACTTTTTCAAAATGCAGTAACTAAAATATTATTATTTGTATCTGCACAATAGAGCTATCAACTAAACACCGTGGTAGATGTCCTACAGAATCCACCACCAACATTTGGACAGTTACAGGTACAGTAATAATCTTGAAATATTATTTCTTGTTAAGATCTCCTTAAAGAAATGAAATATTTCTTTTTTAGTTTTGATATATAATTATTTATATCCACCCAATAGAGCCAATAACAAAACATGATGGTAGATATCCAACACAAATATTTGGACAATCACATGTACACTAATATTCTTGAAATATTGGTCTTTGTTAGATCCTATCCCCCCCCCCCCCTAAACTGGTTAAGTCATATATTTTGCAGGCACAATTGACTTTTGGTGAAAGTGGTAACAACTCTCTCATGAACTTCTGGGGAAATATTTATGCTTCTACAAGGTTTCTTTCAATATTTATGCATTTAGTTATTGTTCTCCATATACTATTTTATCTGTTTTAATTTGAAAAAGATTGATGGCATTAGAATTATTATGCACCCAAACTCAACACAAGATGAAATTATTATTATATTTATGTTGGTATTTTTTCTGTTTAACATGATATGATTCCTAAGATCTCTCTCTCAGGCCCGTCTCGAGTCCACTAGCAACTACGGGTACACACTTGAACAATCCCTCAGAATCAGGGTTGGAGTATGCCCATTCAAATTTGAATAGCAACTTGAGCAATAACAACAACATCAATCACATCATTCAACAAAATGAACATTCTTTATTTCAAAGTGATGCAATAGCTCCTAATATTCATGGATTTAACTATCCTAGGGAGGTTAGTTCAAAGCTATATTCTTATTACTATCGACTAATTAACTTTATTTGTTTGCTTATAACTTCATTTTTTATTATATTATTCACTCAAATACTCACTTTAAATGTTTTATCACAATGATTAGGAGAATACAATGGGAAGCAATGCATACTTTGCTGACACAACCTATGAGAATGATGCATGGGATTGGGATGATGAAGCTTTTAATGGAGGAGACTTTTAACAGTTAGATTGATCAAATAAAGACAAAAAAAACTTTTAAAATCTAGTTCCTTTATCTTTGATACATTTAAAAGAGCATAAACTCATGATATTTTAGCTTTTCATATACTTATTTCAGTATGCAACATATCTATCTTAAATGTATGTGGGGTGGCCTATGGATATATATGTTCAAATGAATAACAACAAGGACCTATGGATGTTAGAAATAAATTGTATGTTGGAAACATCATATATGTTTTAATACTTCTTATTGTTATGTTGTCCTTTTAGATTATAAAGTGCTTGAATGGACAATAGATAGAGTTGTAATCAATCAAAATAGGCTGCAAAAATTTCTTGATACTTTTGTAGCACACTTGGTCAGGAGTACTGGTTCTAGGGGTGACAATAGGCTGATGATCGAGTAGGATATGATCTATATCGTCTTGAGTTCCAAATTTAGCTTGAAAGGAAGTTTTTTGGCAATTAGCCTCAAGCATAAGAAAGACATTTTAGAAGGAATAGAATTGTTCCATATATTATTAATAAAGCTATCTCTTTTTGTGCTCTCTAATATTCTGCCAGGCAGAAACGTTAGAGTATTGGCCATCTTCTGAATAGGTCCATATTGCAGAGTCATCAAGACCAGTAAGTTTTTGAGTTTAGAGTTTCTGCTAGTGATATAGCTCCATGTTACCTTGCCATATGCTTTTCAATAAGCTCCAAAGTACCTTTAAGGGGGAAGAATATAAATAGGCAAAGATTGAATGATACTTTTAATTAACATTTGCCTACCATGTTACCTTGCCAAGCATTTAATCTTTTAATCATCTTATAACCATACCATCAAAGTAACAAATTCTCTTCGATCTTACTGGTGTATATGGGGCAACCGAGGTAAGTAACAGGAAACTTACTTTCCAGATCAAAACCTGTACAAGATCGATCTGATCCTATTGATTCTATATGCACAAGTTTTAGGGCCAGTGAGAAAGAAGCTTTTATCCTTGGTCACTTTTTGTCCAGAAACCTTTTGATAATGTTTTTCAATTTTTTCATGTTTGTTAAGCTCAAATGTTTTCCAAATCAACTCAATTTCCTCAAATTTAACAAAAACAACTTCCCTTTCAAAACTTAAGGAAAACATTTTCCAAAATCTCTTCCAACCTCCCCCTACCCACCCCACCCCACCAGCCCTCAACCCACCCCCTACCATCCCCCCCAAGCCCCCCACCCCCTACTAGCCCCCCACGACCCACCCACCCTACCATCCCCCAATCCAAAAATTTATGTTTATTTTTAAAAAAATATTTCAACTTCAAAATTTTATTTTTTCACCACTACCCTCGACCTCCCACCTCACTAGCTATCCCCCTACCACCATCACCACCACCACCCCAGAAAAAAATATTATTTTAAAAAAAAGTTCAACTTCAAATTTTATTTTTTTCACCCCTACCCTCGAACCCCCACCCACCACCCACCACCCACCACGAAAAAAAATTTAACTTTGTTTTTTTATAAAAAAAAATCAGCTTCAAAAATTATTTTCTACTCTAGTAAAAAATAAAAGATATTTCTCAAAAACATTTGGCATTCAAAAACCAAACACTAATATTTTTCCGAAAAATATTTTCTACTCACCAGTCAAACATGAGAAAATAAGTCCAATATGAACTTGTTTTCCAGGAAACATTTTCCATGGAAAATATTTTCCTTCATACCAAACACACCCTTAACGAATTAGTATTGCCGCTACTAAAAATAACTATAACATCAGCATAAGCAAGATTCATAATTTGAGGACCATTTTTATGCATATATAGAGAAAGGGATGAAATTGTCATGCTTCGATAAAGATTTTCATACTAAAGTATTTTATGATATATGGAAGTTCTTACCCCATTTTTAAACCTATTTATTCAATACAAGATGCACATTATTTATCCATGTTAAAATTAATAACTGATGGTAGTAATAGATAATTTAAAGGCTCAAGAATGAGCTTTTATTAAACTTCGGTCTATTATGTTATTGATTGACGGTAAGATGATGGATTTAAGTCATATTGCATTAAAAAGGGGTAAGACATCAGGTATGGGTTTAAGTCTCACCGATGGCTACGGCAAAATAATATATTTTTTGGTGAAAACTAGTCATGAAACATGTCTCATTGAAATCGCTTCATTCCCTAAAAGTGAATGTAGTAGTTGAAATTCAAGAGGGGGGGGTGAATTAAAAATTTACTTAGTCAGCTATCAGTAGTCGATAGTTGACTCACCTGCAAGTTAGTAAGATAGGAAACAATAACAGAAAGATTGCAGTAAATAATTGACACACATAATTTCATCCTTGTTCGGATCACCAATGTGGTGCATAGTCCAGTTCCCTTGGGTTTCAAGGGTTTTCCTTAAGAGCGTTGAAGAGATCTTCTTGTTACAACAGCGAATGAATTTTATCCTGTCTAATATGCAAATCAGAGTTCTACCTTGACACTACCTCAACTTGTATACCTACACTCAAATGTTTTTTCTTTTCTCTTTTCTTTTCAATTGTATCACTCAGAAGTTTACAAAGTTTTATGAAAGACAAAAGACAATCTGTTTACTAAGCTCAAGTGAAGTTGCGCACTTCACACTATACATCTGGTTTGATATAAATAGATGATGATTTCCGCTCTTTGTAAGGAAAAACCCAAGGGATTTTATCTCAATCAATGATTTGTTTTAGGGATCCTTGATTGAGGCAATTTTATAGTGAACCATATCTTCTGCTATCCTTGTGCTGATTTAACCTTTTCTTGTGTGATCAACAAACTCCTTATTTTATGGCTCTTTACTTGTGCTGATTTGATCTTGTCCTATCCGCGGTCTTCTATCTTGTGGCTCGATTTGTGATTCTTCCCTTTTCTTGATGAGTTATTTTTTATTTGCTGCCAAGAATATGGGATTCTCGAATCTTTGCTTTGTATGCTATTCCAGCCATGTATTTCTTTCCTTCTTTTGTCCCTTAGATTTTGGGACTTTCCTTCTCAATCCCTTTCTGCATTTTAGTCAAATATTCTTTTTTCTCTTTGAAGTCGTCTGTGCTGATGATTTTCCTGTTTGGTATTGTGACCTACAAAAATTGAGATCAATACGTTATGAGTCTATTTTCAAAATCAATTGACTATCTGAGGTTAACAATCTCCCCCTTTTTGATAATGACAAGTTTGATCACAATTTTAAAATTAATCTGGATAGTTAATTAAACTTCCCTGAGATGAGATGTCGTTGATGTATGCAGATGTCGTTACTCCCCCTATCTTAGCTCCGTCTGTCTCACTGAGAGGGATGGAATTTTTCTCCCCCTTGTCATAATAAAAAAGAATATCGAAACAATAAACTATATTAAAGCATAGACAAAAAAGGCCAGAGTAGTCTAAGAGTTAAAACACAGTAGTCCAAAAGATAGAGAGGGACAATCCCCTTTTGAAAGATAGCACAAAAGAGATGTGAGGCCATGAGAGTTAACGGCCACCCCAAAAATATTTGAGGGAGTTGATCACATCATCACAAAAGGTCTTGTACGAACGTTCCACATTCCTATAGAGGCTGGAGTAAGAAGTCTGAATGGTAACAGCAAGATCATTGTTGGAGGAGTTGATTCCATTTTTAAGAGAGTCAACTTGCTGAATTAGACGATTTACTGTTGAGGTACCCTCCTGCTTGATTTCCATCATGGCAATTCGCAATTTATCGATATCAGTGCTAGAGTCTTTTTGTAGACGAAACACCTTTTCCACAGCATCATGAAGGGTTTCTAGACGCCGTTCGACAACCAAGAGTCGAGTTTTCACCTCCTCATTTTCCTCTAGAATAAGAGCAGCAGAGTCCGCAGAGAGTTTGGAGAGCTTGGGAGAGTCAGTCCGAGCTTTGACCGAGTCCTTTTTGACCCACTTTTCACCGACCTGCACATACCCCATACTAGAAAAAGTGCGAGAGTCATAGGTAGCATTTATAAGGGTGGGGGTAAACATAGAGAGATCCACAAGATGATCCACAATAATCCTCGAGATGAGCAGGCCATAGGGCAGGCTTGCCGATGCATTCAAGTCTTCTACACTTTCCCACATATACGCCTTGAACCATTCTACCCAGTTGATGCGGTATTTTTTAAGCAGACAGTAAAGAACAAAGATGTCCCCAGTAGAGATATTACTCAAAGATCCTTTCCTGGGAATAAGAGTTGTGTCCACGATGTAAGGCGAGAATACAATTCTCAAAGCATAGTGACAAGGGCCCAAAGTTAGAGATGTCAGAGTCGAGTTCAACCATGACTCGCTTTGCACCTTCAAGAGAGAATTCAAAGTCATCAGACCATGTTCTGTTCATGTACGGAATAACTCCAAAGAACTTAGTGCCAAAAACGTCTTCGAACAGTTTTTCATTGATGATAAAATTCTTTCCCAGAACCAACGATTCCAACTCACCACTATCGGCTGAGAGACAGAGATTCGCATAGAAGAGGAGAACCGCTTCATCAAAAATCTCAAGACCACATAAAGTAAAAAAGAGAGACAGTTTCTGGGCCTTGAGATAGGTTCTTACCGGACAGTGAGAGTCTTTTAACTTACTGAAATTAACAATACGTCCGAGAAAAATTGGACGAGTTTTGAAGCGATCATACCTGAGCTTTTGTTTGATACCCCAGAATCTTTGCATGTCCGCATGAGAGAGAGATACCGTTGGAGGGAGACAGCCTTCTTTAATGCTTTCTGCTTAGAGTAGGAAGCCCGCTTTTTCGAGGTCTTGGACGGAGCAACCATGGATCCTGCGGAGGAATCAAAAGAGAGAGAGATGGTGTTTACTTCGAAGGAACTTGAAGCGACTGAGGATTTTCTAGAGGTCATAGAGCGAGTCTTTGTCATGGTGAGATGAAGACAGAGAAGAAAAGGGAGAGAATAAATAAAAGAGAGAGAGAGAGAGAGAGAAAGAAAGGGGATCAGATGGGAAAGGGAAGGGATTTGACAAAAGAAAGGGGAAGCGGAAGAGGCGGCAGAGTCATCATTACTGAAAAAGGTGAGACTGCATTAATAATAAGAGAGAGAAGATTTAAACAAAAATAAATTAAATTGCATAAATAATACAAAAAGGAAGTTAAACAGGACATTTACTGCCAAGGCGATCTCGGAGGTAACAAAACTTGTTCTTAAGAAGAGGCTTAGTAAAATTTCAGCTAATTGTTTTTCAGAGTCTACGAATTCAAGAGAAAAATCATCATTCTCAACATGATCACGAATAAAATGATGCACAGTATATTTAGAGAGACTGATGACACTTGTATTATCACAGAAAACAGGAACAGATTCAAATGAGAGATCATAGTCTAGCAATTGATGCATCATCCATAAGATTTGAGTACCACAACTTCCCACAGCTAATTACTCAGATTATGTGGTGGATAATGCAACCGAAGCTTGTTTCTTGCTATGCCATGAAACTAGGGAGTGTCGCAAAATTTGGCATGTTCCACTAGTGTTTTTTCGGTCATTTTTGTCACCTGCAAAATCAGCATCTGAATAACCAATTAAATCAAAATGAGTAGAATGTGGATACCATAGTCCCAACTCCGATGTTCCAATAAGGTAGCGAATAATTCGTTTTACTGCTGTGAGGTGGGATTCCTTTGGAGCAGCTTGAAAACGTGCACATTTGCATACACTAAACATTATGTCTGGTCGACTGGCTATAAGATATAGTAGAGAGTCGATCATTCCTCTATTCATCTTTTCATCCACGTCTTTTCCAGAAGCATCAGTTTCAAGACATGTGGATGGACTCATTGGGATTCCAGATGCTTTGCCTTTTTCGAGTCCAAATTTTTTAATTAATTCCTTTGTGTACTTTGCTTGACTAATGAAAGTTCCTTTATCTGACTGCTTGATTTGAAGTCCGATAAAGAATGTAAGTTCTCCCATAAGGCTCATTTCGAATTCTCTTTTCATTAAGTTTGCAAAATTCTCACACAAATATGAATTAGAACTTCCAAAGATAATATCATCAACATAAATTTAAACTATCAGAATGTATAAACCATATCTTTGGATGAAGAGAGTTGTGTCAATTTCCCCCCTTTAGAAGCTATTTAGTAGTAAAAACAAACTTAATCTTTCATACCAAGCCTTTGGAGCTTGTTTTAGTCCGTAAAGTGCCTTTGAAAGTTTATAAACAAAATCTGGACAAGATGGATTTTCAAAACCGGGGGGTTGTTTGACAAAAACTTCTTCTTTTATAAATCCGTTTAAAAAAGCACTTTTCACATCCATTTAAAAGAGTTTAAAACGCTTGAAGGATGCATAAGCTAGTAAAATTCGAATAGATTCTAACCTTGCTACCGGTGCCAATGTTTCGTTATAATCAATACCTTCTTGTTGTGAGTAGCCTTGAGCAACTAATCTTGTTTTGTTTCGTGTAACTTTCCCATTTTCATCAAGTTTGTTTCGGAAGACCCATTTAGTTCCTATAACAGAACAATTTTTTGGTCTTTCTATTAGAATTCACACCTGATTTCTTTCAAATTGATCTAGCTCTTCTTTCATTGCTTGCACCATGATTCATCTTCCATAGCTTCATTTATGCGTTTCAGTTCCATTTGAGATATCAATGCAATAGATGCCTGTTTTCTTAGCGAGGATCGTGTCTGAATTCTTTCATCAGGGTTGCCTAAAATGAAATTTTCAGGATAGTTAGTGTTATGTCGCCATTCTCTTGGAATATTTGATCTGTCAGTTAGAGTAGTCGACTCTGCTTCTACAGTACTTGACTCGTTAGTAGGCATTTTGGAGCTGATGTCTGTAGTAGCTTCAGTTGTTTTGATGGGAGTGATTTCGTCATATCCTCCTATACTTTCATGCATTCTTGGGTTAGTATCATCAAACACCACATGTACGAATTCTTCAACACTTAAGGTTCTTTTATTAAAAACACGAAAGGCTCTACTCATTGGAGCATAACCTAAGAAAATACCTTCGTCACTTCTAGGATCGAACTTACCAATATTGTTCTTACCATTATTGTGAATGAAGCACTTGCATCCGAAGGGATGAAAGTAGCTTATATTTGGTTTCTTACCTCTCCACAGTTCATAGGGAGTTTTATTTAAGATAGGCCTGATCAAACATTTGTTGAGAATGTGACATGCAGTGCTTAATGCCTCTGCCCAGAAGTGATCTGGTAAGCTTCTATCCAAAAGCATTGTTCTTGCCGTGTCTTGTAGAGATCGATTTTTTCATTCAACTACTCTATTTTGTTAGGGTGATCTGGGTGATGACAAGTTCTGAGTAAATCCGTCTTGGGCACAAAATTCTTTAAAGGCCTTATTTTTAAATTCACCACCATGATCGCTATGAATGGTTGCGATGAAGTACCCTGCTTCTCTTTGAACTTTTCTACAAAAGACTTCGAAGTTAGCAAAAGCTTTATTTTTATTAGATAAGAAAATTACCCATGTGAATCTTTAGAAATCATCAACAATCACAAATGCATATCTTTTACCTCCAATGTTGGCAGTACGAGTAGGACCAAAAATGTCCATGTGGAGAAGCTGTAGAGGTTTAGAGGTACTTACAATGTCTTTACCTTTAAATGAAGAACGATTTTGCTTACCCATTTGGCATGCATCACAGATGTGATCTTTTTCAAATTTTAGTTTTGGCAGACCAATCACTAGTTCAAGTCTAGACAGTTTCTCAAGAGCGTGCATGCTTGCATGTCCTAGCTTTCGATGCCGTAGCCATGGATTGCTTTCTACTGCAGTGAGACATGTGAGAGATGGAAAATCAACATTATTTAAAATATAGATATTGTTTACTCTGTCTCCAATAAGAGTTAGTCTTTTCTCAGGATGTTTAATAATGCAGCTGGTGGTGTTGAATATGACTTGAAATCCAACATCACACAGTTGACTTATGCTTAGTAAATTATGCTTGAGTCCTTCAACTAAGTACACTTTGATAAGATCACATGATGAGCTGAGTGAAATGGTTCCAACTTCGGTAACTTCTCCTTTAGCGTTATCCCCAAATCTAACACATCCTCCATCTATCTTTTTCATTGTTTTGAAATTTTCTTTCTTTTCGCACATATGTCTGGAGCATCCGCTATCAAGTACCCACATTCCCTTTATGTATGTTTTCTTGGATTGCTCCTGCAGAACAGAGATATTAGTTTCTTTTAGGAACCCAATTATTTTGGTGTCCTTGATGATTAACACATTTTGGTCTCCAAATCCATTTACCAGTAGAAAATTTTCTACAGTTAAAAGACTTATGACCAATATTTCCACATGAGAAACAAACAATCTTATTAGAAAAATTAGGATAATGCAAATGAGAGATGGATCTATTTGATCAGCTTGAGTTATGACTTGGAGAATCTCCTCTGTAAGGCAAGATTCTGTTTGAATAAATAGAACTGTGGCTTGAGGATTTTCTAACACTATTTAATTGAAGTTTTATTTCTTCCAGTTCTTCCTTTAATAGATCAACTTCAATTTGGCTTGCTTCAAGTAGAATCTGTCAGTTTTTTTTTCTTGAGCGAGTTTGTTGTATTCATCAATGACTTTCTGTAATTCATCAGTAACCATATCCAAGGAGTTCTGTAAGTTATTACAGTTAGAACAATTTTGGGATCTTACCTCGCTTGTTTCTCCTAGTGCCATAAAACACAAATTTGCCATTTCATCGTAGTCATCATCAGTTGTTTCTCCCTGTTCCCATGCTCTGAGACTTTTTGGATCTTCATTTCGTCGATTGCTTCTTCTTCTTCTTTGTTTTGGAAAATTTTGTTTGATTTGTCCAGGTTCTCCGCAATAGTAGCATCGATCGTCATACCTTTTGAATTCTCTTGATTTTGAATCGTGTTGAGGTCGCTGTCTTCTTTGTTTGAGCATTTGTCTCACTCTTCGATTAATGAGGGTCATTCCTTCATCTTGATTTTCATCGGCATCTTCCCCGTCTTTAGACTTCTCGGCAATGAATGGTACTATTTTTCTTTTGTCGTCCTTATTGTACCTGTTAATATGATTTTGTTCATAAGCCATTAGGTTGCCTCGAAGTTCATCGTATGTCATATTTTGCAGATCTCCGTCTTCGAGAATGGCAGCCTTTGTTTCTCAAGATTTGGGAAGACTTCTTTACTGACTTGGAGCGAATTTGAGTATATCATTCCAACTGATTTTAGTTCACACACAATTTTGCTGAATCTTGAGAACATTGATTCAACATTTTCATCATCGACCATTTTGAACAATTCATATTCATTTACAAGGGAGCTAATTCGAGCTTTCTTGACTTTAGTAGTTTCTTCATAGGTTACTTCAAGTTTGTCCCACATTTCTTTTGCCGTTTCACATGTTGATATTTTGTCATATTCTGCTCCGCTTAATGCACAGTACAACAAACTTATAGCTCTAGCGTTAGTTTGGATTACCTCTTGTTGTTCCTTAGTAATATCGAATATTTTAGGATCAAAAGGTTTTTCAGTTCCATCCTTTTCAGTCAGAATAGGTATTGGCTTTGGACCTTTCTTAATGACAATCCAAGCTTGATGTTCATTTGAGGACACAAAGATTCTGAATCTGTCCTTCCAGTGAGAGTAATGCGGCCCGTTAAAGTAAGGTGGTCTATGTGACGAATGTCCGTCTTGAAGTAAAGCACCGGAAATTTGATAGTGTGTCATTTGATCTTTACTCACGTGTGGTTAAACACTAAATATGTTTGCTCTGATACCAATTGAAATTCAAGAGGGGGGGGGGGGATGAATTAAAAATTTACTTAGTCAGCTATCAGTAGTCGATAGTTGACTCACCTGCAAGTTATTAATATAGGAAACAATAACAGAAAGATTGCAGTAAATAATTGACACACAAAATTTTATCCTGGTTCAGATCACCAATATGGTGCCTAGTCCAGTCCCCTTGGGTTTCAAGGGTTTTCCTTAAGAGCGTTGAAGAGATCTTCTTGTTATAACAGTGAATGAACTTTTATCCTGTCTGATATGCAAATCAGAGTTCTACCTTGACACTACCTCAATTTTTATACCTACACTCAGATGTTTTTTCTTTTCTCTTTTCTTTTCAATTGTATCACTCAGAAGTTTACAAAGTTTTATGAAAGACAAAAGACAATCTGTTTACTAAGCTCAAGTGAAGTTGCACACTTCACACTATGCATCTGGTTTAATATAAATAGATAATGGTCTCCGCTCTTTGTAAGGAAAAACCCAAGGGATTTTATCTCAATCAAGAATTTGTTTTAGGGATTCCTTGATTGAGGGAATTTTGTAGTGAATCGTGTCTTCTGCTATCCTTGTGCTGATTTAACCTTTCCTTGTGTGATCACCAAACTCCTTATTTTATGGCTCTTTTCTTGTGCTGATTTGATCTTGTCTTTGCAATCCGTGGTTTTCTATCTTGTGGCTCGATTTGTGACTCTTCTCTTTTCTTGATGAGTTATTTTTTATTTGATGCCAAGAATATGGGATTCTCGCTTCTTTCCTTTGTATGCTATTTCAGACATGTATTTCTTTCCTTCTTTTATCCTTAGATGTTGGGACTTTCCTTCTCAATCCCTTTCTGCATTTTAGTCGAATATTATTTTTCTCCTTGAAGTCGTCTCTGCTGATGATTTTCCTGGTTGGTATTGTGACCTACAAAAATTGAGATCAATACGATATGAGTCTATTTTCAAAATCAATTGACTATCTGAGGTTAACAGAAAGAGGACAAGTGGTCTAATGATCCACATGAATATTGAATGAGGTTCTAAACTATCATAATTTGATATGCTCAGATGTATGTCTTCCATTCATGAATAATTAGAACTTTTGATAAATACATATGAATGTGGAATGGGGAACTAAGCTATCTTAAAAAAATTGATATGCATGCTCAAATGATTGTATTCCATTCATGAAGAATGACAATTTTTGAATATTGCTAAAACTACAAATCTATT
This sequence comes from Solanum sitiens, assembly GCA_016801875.1. NCBI lineage: Eukaryota > Viridiplantae > Streptophyta > Magnoliopsida > Solanales > Solanaceae > Solanum > Solanum sitiens. The sequence continues at coordinate 338,740 of JABWTJ010000364.1, read as the reverse complement.
CTATATATTGAATAAGGTGTATGCCCGCCATGCTATGTGTGGAAAAGGTCTGTGACCTTTGATCGCGGGCGTGGTATCACTAAGAATGTCTTTGGACATACATATGTTACTGAAAAGTTTCCTAATTCTATAGTAAATCAGAATTTTTTTAATTTTGATATTCTGATCATTTGGGGCATCTTGGATTTATAATGATGAGATACATTATAGAAGATTCAATTGGATATCCATTACAGAATCTAAAAAAAAATTTAAATGGTGAATTTTCTTGTACTTCTTATCATCAAGTCAAGTTAATTGTGAGACCATCATCAATGAAAGTTAAAACTTATTTATTCTCTAGATGTTCTCATGTGTACCGATATATATCACTGTATTTTCCATTCTCTCCTAATTAGTAGGTTATTGGAGGTTTGAATTAACGTTTTTTTTTAATTGTAGGTAAATTTCTTCCATGATTTTATAAGTGAGTCAAGAGAATTAACTAAGATTTGAATTTTTTCATCATGATTTCCGCACATTCTCTATCGAAAAATGAGAAACTTAACATCCACTAAAATTAAGTAACAAAATCAGAGATTGAAAATAACTATTGATTCAAGTAAAAATCTATAGATTGGTGTTATTTATTCTTGAAAATGCAATACGTGTTCAGTAAAAATCTCGACTCATTTATTTTAAAACGATTATGTCAATTTATAAAATCTACCATGCATTTTTATAACTAAATGCAACTTAAATTGAAGAATTTTTTTTATAATTGATATCTCAAATTCAAGATAAAAGAATTAGACAAATTGTATTTGATGAAAAAAAAATTATTTATGTTGTTTATGGTAAAATCACTAGGTTGAGCAAGATAAATATGAATCCACTCATTAAATTCTTTGTTAGTTACTTTTTAAAATTTTGCACACCCTTCATAAAATGTCTGACTCTGTCACTAAGAAAAGTCATCCTTCAGTTCATAATGATCTTTCTTGACACTTAGGCCTCATTTGTTTGCTCTTAATGGAGGTCTGAATCTTAATCATTCAGATTCAGCCTATTAAGTACGTTTGGTTTTTAGGTCTGAATCTGGATCATTCAGATTTATCCCATTAAGTTTATTTGTTTTATTTTTAAAAAAACCTCTTAATGGGTCTGAATGAATCAGATATGTAGGAGACTGTTAACAACATTCAGACTCATTTAATATGTTATCAAATAATAAACCATTGCTTCTCTACTTTAAGCGTGCCTTTTTATGTCATAACTAAAAACTTTATTTTTCTCTTTTCTTAATCAAACACCATTTTTTCCTTTTGAACTGGTAAGTTTTCATAAATCATTTAATGTTTTTTTTATATTAATAATTTTCTTGTATTGATGTGTCAAGAACACTGTTGGTGTATTGGTGTTTATTAAAGTTTTTGAATGAAAAAAATTCTACTTCAAATCATGATTATTAAAACTTTTTTTTAATCAATAGTGATAAATTTTGTTGAAATGAAATTTTTATGATATTTTATTAATTTAATGTTAATTTCACATGCACATTCAGATATTGAAAACAAACAACATTAATTATTTACTGTTCAGATTTTGAGACCACATCTTAATATTCAGATGTGTATTCAGATCTAAACACCTAAATCTTAATGCAAATCCTAATATTCAGATGTGTATTCAGATTCAGACCTCTTAATCTTAATGGAAACAAATGACGCCTTACTATTCAATAAAAATATTGTTTTTTAATCTCATTTTTTAATTTACAAATTAAATAAATTTATGAGAAAAAAGAAGAATTCAATGCAAGCACAAAAGTAGTATTTATAGGTATTAATAGTAATTAATACTAGTAATTAATACTATTAATTACTTTGGTAAATAATTTCAACTTCACTAAATTTAAGAAATGATAACCATATATAAATTTAGATAAAAATATTTAATGATTCTACTCACACAATTAATATGAAAATTTCAAGTGATTTTCAATTTTGACAGTATCAATTTTTTATACTTCAAACACCCACAGTTTCAAACTTCTATGAATGAGTTAACTAAACTATTAAAAGTTAATTATGTTTTTATTAATCAAGTAATTTTTTTATTTTTTTATAAATAAGTATATGTTATTCAAAATCTAATTATCAGAATACCAATAAAAAAAGTTATAATTTGTGTATCTAATTATTAATTGTACTTGATAAAATTAATTAGAATTTTAAAATATGTCTTTTGAAGTTAATAGATTTACAAATTGCTTAAAGGATTTGTATTAAAGAGAAGAGAGAGTAGATGAAGAATTTATAGCAACTAATTTAGGCTATAGTGATTTACTATTTACAAATTTTTAAAACATACTCCCAAAGCTAAAACCAAACAACAAGAAAGAACACTTACTAAATGCATATTATTACTCTTATTTAGAAATGAGAACTGGGAAGGACGAATCATTAATTTTCTTAAATTTCTCTTAATTTCCACAAGTTTTTTCTTCTTTCTGTTTTCACAAGAATTTTTCTATTCATTTATGTTGTTCTAATCTACTTCTCTTTTGAGGAGGGTTAAAAAGTGATTTGTTTGTGAAAGTTTTGGCAAATGAATTTTGTGTGCTTATAGTTGCTATTGAGTATTGAAAATTGGTGTGAATGTGTATAACACGCGCATTAGATTGTTTCATGTTTGTTAGCAATTGTTCTTGATTTCTACATGCATTTCGTGTTCGTTATCAACTAATGTTTTGTTGATGCATTTTGTGTTCGTTATCAATTAATTTTAGGTGTATAATGCACCTTATGCATTTAAATTAATAAATAATATGTTTGTAAAAATGTAAAACTAAATCTCGGGAAAGAAGGTATGGAGACAACAAAAATAAAAAGGGAAAATTACATGAGATGACAAACATTCTTAGTTATTAGTTAATAAGGGTACAATTTGATTTATTTAGTGACAGTAAATATAAAATTTTGTATAAAATTTTTTTTATCTCTCCTATCGTCATCCATATCTTCTTCTAAAATCATTCTTCCACTTCTAAGTTGAATTTCAAATTCCACATTCTCCCCTCAATTGTGTTTTCACTTTTCGCAGGTAACCGCCAAAATCATGGGCGAATCTATTCTTTCCATTTTCAAAATTTGTATATGTAATGTTTGTTAGTTTTTTGATAATTTTTTCTCCTTATCAAATTAACAACAATATGGATGATGCCTCTCCATCTGTGGGGATTACTAGAGGTACGTCATTCTTTGTCAAAGTTGTTGACAATCCACCATCGTTTTCAATTGGATTAACTCAAGATTTTGGGGTCAATGCAGAATATGTGGCAAAAGTTAAACAAGTTCAAGTTGAAAAAATTATCGAAGAACTGAGATCTAAGGAAAAAAATAACACAATTGAAATTTGAAAAGTCATCAACATAGCGAAGGTTAGCGGCATTAAAATTGTTGAAGGAGGAAATATGAGAAAATCGTAAACGGTGATTCAAAGGACATTGAATCTGCTTCACCGGATCTGGATAAACCTGAAGAACATCAGGAACATCAGGTGTTATCTTAAAACAAAATTCTAGATAGATATTATATATATCGTTACATATGTGCAAAAATACATAAAGTATTCTGATTAAATCGTGTTTATATATAGACATATGTATATCAAATATTTCATGTTGTCCAGCTTTCTTCCTATTTTTGTTTGTATATTTGGTTAGTTATACAAAAGTTGCTTAATTACTTATTTATATATTTGGTTAATTATACAAAAGTTACTTGAATTATAAGTACAATTTCATGCCTAAATCACAATTGTATAATGTAATTTGTATATTCTATTAGTTATATACAAATTATTTGAAGTTATATATAGTGTTAATTGTATACTAAAAGTTATATACAATATTGATTGAGACAATTGTATATTTTTTATACAAAGGAATTACATGTACAAAAATAGTTTATTTGTACAAATTTTTAGTTTTGTATAAAATACTATATAGTGTTATAAAATAAGTAGCTAATAATTTATCACAATCAACTAAAATAAGAACAAATAAGAGAGAGTATATTAATGTTTTCAAATTTTTTCTTTTTCCTTACTCCATTGTTTTGAAATATACTACATATATATAGTAGTACATGGAAAAGTGAAACTTGATCATAATTTGACAAGTGTGGAAGGTGTCCACATGTCATACCTATTTGTCTTACAAATGACCTATATATGTGGCAATGGTACATTTGCCTTGCAACATGTGGCAATGACCATTATTTTACAACACTCCCCCTTGGATGTCTTATGTAAATAAAAATTGAAAATAAATATACATAGACATTCACAATACGTTTTACATGTTGCCTCATTAAAAACCTTTCTAGGAAAACCCAGTGGGACAAAACCTAGACTAAGGAAAAAAGAGTGCAACGCATATTTTACTCCCCCTGATGAAGACTACGATTCAGATGTTTAAGTCTTCGCATTCCGATCTTTTGTACCATCTTTTCAAGAGTTGAGGCTGGTAAAGATTTGGTGAATAAATCTGCTGGATTATCACTTGAACGAATTTGTTGTATATCAATATCACCGTTCTTCTGGAGATCATGTGTAAAGAATAATTTTGGTGAAATATGTTTCGTTCTATCTCCTTTTATGAAGCCTCCTCTTAATTGAGCTATACATGCAGCATTATCTTCAAAAAGCACCGTGGGTATCTTGACATCACATTTCAAATCACATTTTTCGTTGATAAAATGTATAACTGATCTCAACCATACGCATTCTCTACTTGCTTCATGAATGGCTATTATCTCAGCATGATTTGAAGAAGTAGCGACTATGGACTGCTTCGTAGATCGCCATGATATAGCAGTACCTCCGTATGTGAACAAATAGCCTGTTTGAGATCGAGCCTTATGTGGGTCAGATAAATAACCTGCATCTGCATAACCAACAAGATCTGTACTATCTTTGTTAGTATAAAATAGACCCATATCACTAGTCCCTTTTAGATATCGCAATATATGTTTAACTCCATTCCAATGTCTTCGTGTAGGAGAAGAACTAAATCTTGCTAATAAATTAACAGAAAATGCTATGTCAGGTCTTGTAGAATTAGCAAGATACATAAGTGCGCCAATTGCACTAAGATAAGGTACTTCAGGACCAAGAAGTTCCTCATTCTCTTCTTGAGGTCGGAATGGATCTTTACTCACTTCAAGTGATCGCACAATCATTGGGGTACTTAATGGATGTGCTTTGTCCATGTAAAAACGTTTCAAGATTTTCTCAGTATAGGCAGATTGATGGATGAAGATCCCGTCTACTAAATGTTCAATTTGTAGACCAAGACAAAGTTTTGTCTTTCCAAGGTCTTTCATCTCAAATTCTTTCTTTAGATATTCAATTGCCTTTTGGACCTCTTCTGGAGTTCCAATGAGATTAATGTCATCAACATAAACTGCAAGAATAACAAACCCTGATGTTGTTTTCTTAATAAAAATGCAAGGGCAAATGACATCATTTATATAATCTTGTTTTATCAAGTACTCACTGAGGCGATTATACCACATGCGTCCTGATTGTTTTAAGCCATATAATGACTTTTGTAATCTGATTGAACACATTTCTCGAGGTTTTGAACTATATGCTTCAGGCATTTTAAGTCCTTCTGGAATTTTCATATAAATTTCATTATCAAGTGAACCGTAAAGATAAGCTGTAATCACATCCATTAGATGTATTTCAAGATTTTTATGAACAGCTAAACTGATGAGATATCGAAAAGTTATTGCATCCATAACTGGTGAATATGTTTCTTCATAGTCGATACCAGGTCGTTGAGAGAATCCTTGTGCAACAAGGCGTGCCTTGTATCTTACAATTTCATTTCTCTCATTTCGCTTTCGCACAAAAACCCATTTATAACCAACTGATTTTACACCATTTGGGGTTTGAACTACAGGTCCAAAAACCTCACGTTTAGCAAGTGAGTCTAATTCTGATTGAATTGCCTCTTGCCATTTTGACCAATCACATCTTCGTCGACATTCTTCGACAGATAAGGGTTCAAGATCATCACTGTCTTGCATAATGTTAAGTGCAACATTATATGCGAAAATATTATTAACTATGATTTTCGATCGATCTAAACTTATCTCATCACCCGTAGAACTTATTGAAAGTTCTTCATTTACTTGAGTCTCGGGTTCACTAATCTCTTCAGAAATATCAGGATTAATCATATCTTGGATCTTATCTTCGTGAGATTCTTTTGTAGTGTCATTTTTTGTACTTCTTTTTCTAGGATTTTTATCTTTTGAACCCAATGGTCTGCCACGCTTCAAGCGTGTTTGTGATTCAGAAGTCATGACACTTGTAGATGATCCTTTTGGGACGTCAATCCGGATAGGCACGTTTACTGCGGGAGTATGTGACTTTGTTATCCTTTTCAAATCAGTAAATGCGTCTGGCATTCGATTTGCTATGTTTTGCAAATAGATGATCTTCTGGACCTCCTGTTCACATATAGGAGAACGTGGATCAAAATGAGATAATGATGAAACTTTCCATGCAATTTCATTTTTAAGTTCTTTTTTCTCTCCCCCTAATTGCGGAAAATTTGTTTCATCAAATCGACAATCTGCAAATCTTGCAGTAAATAAATCTCCTGTCAATGGCTCAAGATAGCGAATTATAGATGGTGAATCAAACCCAACATATATGCCTAACCTTCTTTGGGGGCCCATCTTAGTGCGCTGCGGGGGTGCTACTGGCACATATACAGCACATCCAAAAATTCGTAGATGACCAATATTTGGTTCATGACCAAATACTAATTGTGACGGAGAATATTTATTATAATGAGTCGGTCTGAGACGAACAAGTGATGCTGCATGTAAGATAGCATGACCCCAAACAGTAGTGGGTAACTTACTTTTCATAAGTAGAGGTCTTGCTATCAACTGTAAGCGCTTAATAAATGACTCAGCAAGGCCATTTTGAGTATGAACATGAGCTACAGGATGTTCAACTTTTATCCCTATTGATAAGCAATAATCATTAAAAGCTAGGGATGTGAATTCTCCAGCATTATCAAGGCGAATTGCCTTAATGGGATAATCTGGAAATTGCGCTCTTAATCGTATTATTTGTGCCAATAATTTTGCAAACGCCAGGTTGCGAGATGATAAGAGGCACACATGAGACCATCTTGAAGATGCATCAATTAGGACCATAAAATATCTAAACGACCCACTAGATGGGTGAATAGGTCCACATATATCTCCATGTATACGTTCTAAAAATTGAGGGGATTCAATGTTAACCTTCATTTGTGATGGCCTAGTAATCAATTTTCCTTGATAACAAGCAGCACATGAAAATTCATCACATGTAAGAATCTTCAGGTTCTTTAATGGATGTCCTTTTGAGTTTTCAATGATTCGTCTCATCATTATTGATCCAGGATGACCCATTCGGTCATGCCAAAGCACAAAAGTTTTTAAGTCAGTAAACTTCTGGTTTACGATAGAGTGTGCTTCAACTGTACTTATTTTTGCATAATATAAGCCAGAAGATAAAGTTGATAATTTCTCTAACACATATTTCTGGTTTGAGATAATCTTGGTAATACCAAGGTATTCAACGTTCATTTCATTTATTGTCTCAATATGATATCCATTTCGGCGAATATCTTTAAAACTTAACAAGTTTCTTGGGGATTTAGAAGAGAACAATGCATCTTCTATAACAAGTTTTGTCCCCTTAGGCAAGAATATAGTAGCTCTTCCGGAGCCTTCTATTAAGTTTGAATTACCAGAAATTGTAGTAACATTTCCTTTTCTTCTAAGCAAGTAAGAGAAGTATTTCTCATCTTTGAGTATGGCGTGCGTTGTTCCGCTATCAATTACACAAATATCTTCATGATTGATCATTGATTCAAACGAAGTTTGGGGCATATCCATATTTTCTTCAAAAACAGATATAAACATAGTAAAATAATACTATTAAACAAGGTTATTATATTTACAATGATTTAGAAAAACACAAACATACCAAATAATACAAACAAATAGAAAATGAAACTATCTAATTTATCGCGGGATCGTCACTGATTATTTTTCCTTCAGGGAATACAAAGAAATCAGCTACATCCAGATGCATAGGCTCAACATTTGCTTCTGCATTATTATCAATTTTATGCATGGGCTCAACATTATCTTCAGAGATAAAGTTTGCTTCTGGATTATCATCACTCTTTTTCAAGGATGCTTGATAAAGTTGAACCAGTCGCTTAGATGATCGACAAGTACGCGACCAGTGCCCCATTCCTCCACATCTATGACATACACTTTCCGAATTTTTCTTTTGTATCACTTCTTGTCTCTCACCCTTCCTTTTATACTGTTGGTCATTTTTCGGTGCAAGACGACCATCATGATTGTAATTTATTTTACGACCACGACCACGACCATGACCGGAGCCACGACCACGAAAGGAGCCACGACCTTTTTCTCGTTGATGATAATTTGCCTGATTCACTTCAGGGACTGGCATAGAACCAACAGGTCGACTTTCATGATTTTTTATCAAAAGATCGTTATGTCGTTCAGCAATAAGAAGATGTGAAAGTAATTCAGAATATTTTTTAAAATCCATTCCTCGATATTGCTGCTGCAGGAGCATACTCGAGGCAGGAAATGTGGAGTATGTTTTCTCTAGTTTATCATGTTCAGTGACCTCTTCTCCGCATAAATTTAACTGTGATATAATTCTATACATGGAAGAATTATATTCAGTTATACTTTTAAAATCAGATAATCTTAGATTAAACCAATCATGACGTGCCTGTGGTAGAATGACTAACTTCAGGTGGTCATATCTATCTTTTAAATTTTTCCACAGTACAAGGGGGTCTTTTATAGTGAGATATTGCATTTTTAACCCCTCGTCAAGATGGTGACGGAGAAAGATCATAGCTTTTGCACGTTCTTGACTGGATGCCTGATTATTATCTTTGATGGTTTCTACCAAACCCATTGCATCCAAGTGAATTTCAGCATCTAGTATCCAGGATGAGTATCCTTTACCCGATATATCCAAGGCAACAAATTCAAGTTTAGAAATATTAGACATTTTTTTTTTTAGAAAAATAAAATTCTTACCCTTTTTACCTATTTAAAGTAGCTCAAGTTGGCAGAGTCTCGTGCTGATAACGTGTTATAAAATAAGTAGCTAATAATTTATCACAATCAACTAAAATAAGAACAAATAAGAGAGAGTATATTAATGTTTTCAAATTTTTTCTTTTTCCTTACTCCATTGTTTTGAAATATACTACATATATATAGTAGTACATGGAAAAGTGAAACTTGATCATAATTTGACAAGTGTGGAAGGTGTCCACATGTCATACCTATTTGTCTTACAAATGACCTATATATGTGGCAATGGTACATTCGCCTTGCAACATGTGGCAATGACCATTATTTTACAACATATAGAACTTTATTGAAATATTGTTTATCTTCATTTTTGTATAGGAAATTAGATTTATGTGCAAACACAAGATATGAACATGATATTGTATATAAACATTAAAGAGCTATACATACAGACTACAACACACTCTTTTGTATATAGATTGTATACAACTTTTATATACAAACAAACTTCAGCACCATCTTTTTATCGAATCATTCACGATTACCATACATACAACTGAGTCAGTTGAACTGCCATATGAATTTTATACAATCAGTTTAATCAATAATAAAAAAACAAAATAATAGGACTTTATATATGCACATATACAAGTATAATACATATACAAAATTATAGCAACTTATACAATTTTATGGATATATAAAAAAAAAAACATGATAAAATATACAAACATTACACAATTATATATACAAACAGACTACACCAAAAAATTGAAAAAAATGCATCACATTATTTTTATGAAACCAGCACGAATGTCACATATACAATTTTCATATAAATCTGTTGCTTCAGTTGTGCGAGGAAACAAGTTGGTATTGTCTTTTTGTCGCTGTAGAATTCTTTTTTGGGAAAATAGTTATCTTTTAGCTTAAATCATGGGATTATGTAAATTTTTGTTACCGTATTTAGCGCTATTGTTATCATTCAAGTAAAAAAAAACATTTTATACAATTTAAAACTACCTAACAAACTAAACTATACCCATGAAATGTTATTTCATAAAATCTGTTTGTCATATATGAAATTTTCCAAAAATTAGCTAAGAAGTCAATATTCCTAACATAATTATTAAAAATATCTATAGTTTAAAATAATTATTAAAATGTCAATATGTTAGCAAATAAATGTATCCTAATATAATTCATTTACCTTCCTTTTATTTCACAACTTGGTTGACTTAATTTAAAAGAAGAAGAAAAAACTCCATTGTCCACTTTTCTCTCTCTCAATTTTTTACCCACATTCTCTCCTTTCTCTCGCGATTTTTACTCATATTCTTTCACCTCAATTAACTTAAATATTTCCTTGTTAAATTAAAATTCCTCCATTTTTCTAAGAAATCTCAGTAATCATTCAAAAGATTTTCAAGATTTTCAACCTTTGATATAGGTAAATACATTGTCATGAAGTATTTCATTTTTGTATTCTATTGTTATATGTTTTCGTTTGAACCTATTTAGATTTTTGTGTGTTCTTGTGTTTTCAATCTCCCTATTTTCAGTTAAGATTTCAAATAAAGGAGAATACACAAAAGCAATCCAATGTCTGATTCAAAGAGGACTATAAGGGATCGTTTAGTAAAAAGATTGATAATACAAGGATTAATAATGCTGGATTAGTAATGCAGGGATTAATAGTGCAAGAATTAGTAATGCAGAGATTATTTTTACCAAGTGTTTGATTCATTATTTACCACCTCATCTTGTATCTGGATTAAAACTTTATTAAAAAACTTCTTTCCAGTTATACCCTTGAATTATTATGCAATTGAGATAAGGTAAATAATTGACGGACAATATTTTTTTTTATGACCTTCTAACTAGCTATAGAAAGAACAATTTTGTTGTCATGTATGCCTTTTTTTTTTACTTAAATTATTTGAGGATAAATAATTTTCATATTAGTAAACTGATCACTTACAAAATTCAATTTTCAATTTTAAAAAGGATAAACTATCAACTTTTAAAATTGAAAAGACGATAAACAATACCAAAATTGAATAAATCATCTACATTTATGCATATATATATATATATATATATATATATATATATATATATATATATATATATATATATATATATATATATATATATATTCTCTAAATAATTTGTAAGCTAGTTTATTTAAATAAATTTATTAGCACAATCATAAAACATAAAATCAAGATTACAAACAAGATAATTGATTTGTTTTGAGAGATATTTAGTAGGCTTATCCCATGGTATTAAAATCTATGTATTACTAATACCTTCAAATAAAATTAGTTATACATAAACTCAATTTTCTACAAACATAGTACTAAATAATACCATTCATAATACGTGGACTATTTATCTTAATGCGGCCTACCAAACGACCCCTAAGAAGCATCACATATAATCATCCACTTTTGGAGATTTTGCCTCTTTAATTTATGCATTACTCAAGGGTTATTCGAAAATGTAGGTTGTGCGACTAAAATGGCTCAAGAGAGGAGATAAGTTTCTTCGTGATTCTATCTGCATTCAAGTTCAAGATAGTAATGTCAGCAAAGTAAATACACTATGATAAAAGAAAAATATTGGTGTAGAAGATTTCGAAAAACTTGTTGAAGACCAAGTTGAGCAAGAACAATTTTCTATTAGTTGGTTTTGTATTTATAGTTCTTTGTAAGAATTTGGTATTCCTTTTCAATTTGTATTCAAATCACTATGTATGCTATCAATATTTGTATTTATTAAAAATCTCATGTTGCATAGCTATAGTCTATGAATCTTATATTTGTCCCTAATTTGTATTCATCCCAAAGGTATGTCACCTAGTTATGTTTTTTATTTATAGGAAGAACAACTTTCTATTAGTTCAATTTGTTTTTATAGTTTTTTCTTCAAATTTTTGTATCATTTCTCAATTCGTATTCAAACTAGTATGTATGCTATTAATATTTGTATTCATACAAAATCTCATGTTGCATAGTTTATGAATCTTTATTTGTTTCTAATTTATATTCATCTCAAAGATAAGCCAACTAGTTATGTATTTTATTTAAGAATGATTGCAACAAATATTCTCGTTCTCTTTTTCAATTTTATATTTCATTCTCATTTTTTCATCATATTATTTTTATATTTCATACACCATTATACAAAACACATTATAAAAACTAGAACAAATACATATACAAATAATATACATATTGGAATGAATACGACTTAGAAAAGGAAACAAGATTCTTAAGAGAAAAATAAATACACAGTGAAATAAATATACGAATACAAATATGTTTCTTGAATAGCTACCAAAAAACACATCTTTCACATTGTTCAACAAAAAATAGGCCATTTAGAATAACTTCAGCATTTATTGCGACAACTTCAGCTATTGCTCGATTTTCATAAAGGAAACAATGACTTCAACTTCAAATTCAAAAAATTTAAAATTAGAGTAAATTATTTTGGTGAAATAGGACGAACAAGAGAAAAAGATAAAACGTGTAAAACATAATAAACGATAAAGATAGCAACAACAAAGAAGAACAAGTAAATGGAAGAAGAGAAAAAAAATGAAGAAGAAGAAGAGAGGATTCTGGAAAGAAAAAGAAAGAAGGAAGAAGAAGGAGAAAATAAATTTTGAAAGAAATTTTAAATTTTGAAATTTAAGAAGAGAGGGAAACTTTTCAAATATTTTAAAATTAGAAATTGAGTTTATTTTGAATAGTTTTAAAATTTAGAAGTTTTAAATATTATATTTTAGATCCTAATTATCTTAATCACTAATTGAAAAAGTTTGACTTGATCAATTTTTTTTGGCTATCAATTTTAATTTCAACACTTTTTTTGTCACTTATCCGCTCAATTTCTAATGAATTAAGGGTGACAAAAGAGTTTCAAAATAAAGAAAAAGTGACTCAAGTTTTAATTATCGAGTAGAGTTGATAATTTTAAAATTAGTGCTAATGACACTAATTTTAAAACCCTCAAGTTTTATTATTTATATAAAATTCCTATCCCCCCCTCCCACCACCCTTTTGCCTCTGTCATCCCCTCCCCATCTGCCATCGTAACCGTCACCAGTCACCACTTCCTCCTCTACCACAACCATCAATTCTTTCTTCATTGCCGCCACTCTCTTATTCTTCCTCTTTTACGATCATTGTTGCCACCTCCTTATTCTTTACCTTTGCCTCCACAACAACCATCACCTCCACCTTAATTGTTCCACTCTACCACCCTCTCTTTTATCTTACTTGATACAACAATTATTATAGTTCCTGCAGCTGAGCAAACTTGAGCAGTTGCTGAAAAAACTCAACAGTTGCTATAATAACTTCAACAGTTGCTCAGAAAACTTTAGCAGTTGCTGAAAAAATTTCAACAATTGCTAGAATAACTTCGGTAGTTATTACGACAACTTCAGCTATTGCTTGATTTTCTTAAAGGAAACAATGACTTCAACTTCAAAAAAATTTAAAGTTAAAGCAAATTAGTTTGTGAAATAGGACAAAGAAGAGAAAAAGAAAAACGTGGTAAAACATAATAAACGACAACGATAACGATAGCAACAATAAGTAGAGCAAGTAAATGGAAGAAGAGAAAAAGAAATGATGAAGAAGAAGAAGAAGAAGAAGAAATCTGGAAAGAAAAAGAAAGAAGGAAGAGAAGGGAGAAAGTAATTTTGAAAGAGATTTTAAATTTTGAAATTTAAGAAAAGAGGAAAACTTTTCAAACATTTTGAGATTAGAAATTGGGTTTATTTTGAATATTTTTAAAAATTAAGAAGTTTTAAATATTACATTTTAGACACTAATTATCTTAATCACTAATTAAAAAAGTTTGACTTGGTCAATTTTTTTTTTGGTCACCAATTTTAATTTCAACACTTTTTTGTCACCTATTCCTCAATTTCTAATGAATTAAGGGTCACAAAAGAGTTTCAAAATGAAGAAAAAGTGACACAAGTTTTAATTATAGAGTAGAGGTGACAATTTTAAAATTAGTGCTAATGATAAATTTTAAAACCCTTCTCCCGGCTGCCATCCCCTTTCCATCTGCCATCGTAATCGTAACCGTCACCTCTTCCTCCTCTACCACAACCATCAATTCTTTCTCCATTGCCATCACTTTCTTATTCTTCCTCCTTTATAACAATTGTTGCCACCTCTTTATTCTTTACCTCTGCCTCCACAACAACCATCACCTTCACCTTCATTGTTCCACTCTACCACCCTCTCTTTTATCTTCTTTGCTATAACAATTATTATAGTTTTGCAGCAATTACTGACTGAGCAAACTAGAGCAGATGCTGAAAAAACTTCAAAAGTTGCTACAATAACTTCAACTGTTGTTGAACAAATTTTAGTAGTTGCTGAAAAATTTCAACTGTTACTAGAACAACTTCAGCTATTGCTTGATTTTCTTAAAAGAAACAATGACTTCTGACTTCAATTAATTTAAAATTAAAGCAAATTATTTTGTGAAATAGGACCAACAAGAGAAAAAGTAAACACATGATAAAACATAATAAACGACAACGATAACGATAGAAACAACAAAGAAGAACAAGTAAATGGAAGTAGAAGAAGAAAAAATCTAGAAAGAAAAAGAAAGAAGGAAGAAGAGTTTTGTCTCCTTCAAAATGCATCCGCACATCACAAGAGTTTAGTGCTTGCCGCACTTGCTCAAGTTTAATAGGTTGTTTGCTATACATCATTGAATTCTCAATATCACGATATTTTGAAGTCAATAAAAATAGCAAAGAACATGCAAGCGTCTCATCGTCCTTTTTAATTCCAGCAGTTTGTAAGTCCATCACAAGTTTATTGAACGCATCTAGATGGTCTTGCAACAAAGTACCTGAATCCATCTTAAATGTATGAAGACGCCGTTGTAACAACATCCTTGTTGTCACTGACTGGTCCTGGTAAAGCGCTTCCAGCTTTTCCCATAACTCTTTGGCCGTCTCTTCGGTACTTGTACTCACTTCACAAAGTACGTTAGGTGCAAGGGACAGTTGGATTGCACTCAATGCATCTCCTTCAATCTTTTCCTTGTCGGAATCCGATATCTTATCGGGGTACTTTCCGTCAATAGCATGGATTGAACCTTCTCTCCGCAGTAACGCTATCATCTAGATTTTCCAGATATTGAAGTTGTTGCGTCCACTAAATCTATCAATTTCAAACTTCATGGAACTCATTTTTTTTTTACTTGTTCTTCCTTTTCTACTACAATGTATTTGGAAATACAGAAAACCAAAGTAATCCTTTTCTGATGTGGAAGTTCAGACTGTGCTGCAACCACAGAGCATACTCAGACAGAACCTTGGCTCTGATACCAATTGTTAGCGGAAACGTGAAATTAAAGAACAAGGAAGAACAACAATATTTAACGTGGTTCGGATCAAAATGATCCTACGTCCACCAAAGAACAACTGCACCAATATTTATTTCACCTTACAAAGAATACAAGTGAAATACTACAAGAGAGAGAACACAAATGCCTTAGAAGGTGAGAAGGCAAGTGAGAGGACAATTTGAAAATGAATTAAGAGCTACCTATTTATAGGAATAAATTCATCCTATTGATGTCATCCATGACATCACTATATGTCAAAATTGTCAAGGTTAAGAATATGAAACCATTTTATGATTTGCCTAAATTTCACCTACCAAGATACAATCTTTGACTTTTATTTTGTACTAATTATCTTCCTACCAAATATTCATGTGAATTCATCTTCCATTTAGTTTGATTCAACAAGAACCAAAACCAACTCTTTCAGTAAAATCTAGAAGAAATAAAGGATGTTGTAGTTCTACTAAAGAAGAAGAGGACAGAGGATATAAAGGTCATGATATTCAAAGAGAAATGCGTCAAAAAACACATCTTTAATTGTCCCCTGACGATCTATCAAAAACCTCAATCGATGTAACAATTTTTAGTTACATAGATGTGATGAACCCAATTTTGATGAATGGGAAACCCTTCAACATGGAGAGGGGAATACCGGTGATCCCCCCGCCACCCGAACCCTAAACCGATCTAAAATCTTTAAATTTGAAACCATGCATGTGGACGTACCATCCGCAAATAGCCCATATATCCATTTCAAAAGCTTGGAAGGAAAATAATAATATTCTCCGGGACATCTAACCTTCACACAAAAATGTTTTTGGATGGAATAAACATATCTTTGACAATATTTTCTCCAAAAATAGAAAAATGTTTACATTGAAGGAAGCCAAAAATCCCCAAAGTATACATCCGATAAAGACTTTGGGAAATATTTAGGTTTTCAATCATAAACAAAAGAACTAACTAACTTAAACAAATTTGTCCTTAATAATATCTCTACCCATATAATGCAATTCATCAAATTACGTAGATGCATCACAAAACGGAAAGCTACATAGGTTAAATTGGGACAAAATTACCCTACAAAAAATGGAGGGTGGACAAGCAAGTTTGTCACTACTATGTATTGATGCATATTAGCGATTAATAATATATTTTTTTTACCCAAAAATGAAAATTATTACTATATATTTAGCAAGTTTGGATGAGGGTCAATGAGAGAATAAGTAAAGTTTGACAAATCCTACTTAATCTTTGAACTAGAACGAAGATAATCTTAGGTTGAGCAAGAGAATACTAACCTTTAAAGTTTAAATTTTGAAGTTTAAAGATAATAACATTCAAACACTAACTAATTTTCTATATAGAGAACTCAGATTAAAGGATGGATGGTGCGAAAAAGGTAGTGAAATAGTACATAATATTATGTCGTTTTTTATTTTTCTTTCTTAAAAATAAATGTTTTCTTTTTTAGTATTTTTTAGACACTATTATTTACAGAAGTCAAACGGAATGAAAGAGCAAAATTTGATGTAAGTATATTAATTTATATATAGGGATAGGTATAATGTAAAACATTTTGATAGATTACTTCATTTTTTTTTCATTGTAACTTTAGATTATCATCTTCTAGTTGACCATAACCCTATTGTTATTATTAATTTTAACAAGTAGTTATGTTATATTATGCTCATTTACAATGTAATTTAACTCTCCATTACCTTATTGTTTAGAGTGTGTTTTCCTACCAACATAATTTGAAATTTTAATATCAATGACAAAATTTTGCTCACTGTGTTTAATTTTTTCTTGATATTTTGGTGTAATTGTAGGTTATCAGGTTCTTTTTAAGTACACTTTTTATTTTACAAATTTTACGTTACTTGTTTTTCAAATATTTGTACTAATAATATAACATACACACTACTTTTTTTATGTAGTATTATACATTTATTATTAATTAATACAATATTCACATGTAAACGCATAGACTTAAATAATATTATCTGAATGTGAGTTCATAATTATGATAATTTAACTTTTAATAACAAAGTCACACGACCATATCTGAATTAGGTTGACCAATTTTTTCTATTTATTTCATATTTGACTTTAATAGCTTTTTGCCCTTATAAATTAGCTACTTTGGAGCCTCCTCTTTCCGTCATTGTAACTTTCATACACTTCACACAACACTCTAAGTTGTTGTTTCTTTCAAGGGAGAGAAGACTCCCTTGAAAAAAACTTCAAGATGGGTAGAAGAATTAAGATAAAGAAAATAGTAGAGATGACAAAACGTCAAATCGCATTTTCTAAGCGGCGTACTTGTTTACTAAAGAAGGTGAAAGAGGTTGCAATTTGTTGTGATGTGGACATGTTGTTTGTCGCGTTCTCGCCTGCTAATCGGCTCAGTAAATTTTGTAGCCAAAAAAGGTATTGTATTTACAATCGATACCTATAGAAATTGTCGTTACATCGTGCTAGGTATTAATCTATAAAACGATTAGCTAGATTAATTTTCTTACTAAATTATTACTTTTGTAGAATTAAAGACATGCTTCAGCACTATATTGAGCTTCCGGTTGAGAGGAAATTGACGTACATGAACTAATCTTAAATTTATTGAATTGATTTTTTTTTTTTTTACCGTAGCACTAACTTATGAGTTTTTTTTACTTTTTTTCTCTTGTTGGAGTTAGTCACATGGTTGATGTTCAGGTACTTTACTCTTTTACAAGTTTACTCTACTCTTTTAATTTACATATTTATTATTGATATCTATTTGTAGGAATTTTTATTTTTCTAGAATTATGTCTTATTTCTATTAATGTGAATTAATTCGTATGATCTTTAAATAAATGTGAAATTAATAAAGTTTGAATTTAAATTATGTACTCGCCTCGTTTTAATTTGTTTAATTTTTTTTAGTTTGTTTTGAAAAAAATTGCAAGTAAGGTTTTGAGTCTAATTCATACCACAAAAGTCAAAAGAATGGGGATTGCTCAAATCGTATTAGGATTATCACCCCCACCCCCTTCCATGCCCAGATGCGGACATTGTTTATTTGGGATTTCGTTTATCATCCCACTTCATCCGAACATTCTTTATCTGACATTTCATTTACCCCCACCCCCACCCCCCACCCCTAGATCCATATATCTTTTATCTCGAATTTCACTATCCGATCTAGAGTGTGATTTTCACCCAGAAACTATTCCATTTCCTAGGGGCCACATCGGTTTTGGCACTGATCATGTCAAGTTAGGTCATGTGCCTAATTCACACTCAAAATTTATTTCAAGAGGGGGGGGGGGGGGGGGGCAGATTATATTATTTTTATAAGTAGATCAGGATTCCATTTAGTTAGTGATGTGGAACATTCAATTCTTGCATCAGTGTTTTTTTTTCTTTTTCAACAACTCTTTTGTTTTAACTTTCTACATGTATGACCACAAAATAAAGGATATACACATTCTATCTATCTTTAGTTTAAAACCATAAGATTGAAAAATATTTTTTTAATTTATTTTATATTATGTCAATACAAAATCAAACAAACAAATAAAAATAAAGCCAGTAATAATTAAAAGGTTCTGAAAATGACATCATCAATATTAATGAAATACTAATTGATTTGTAATTTGTTAAAACAACATTTTTTACTTTCAAGCTAAGAAGTGTGTAACTAAAAGAGAGTTGCTATGAAATTTAATTATCGGGATCAATTTTTTCCACCGTTATTAATATATTTTTTGGTATATTAATGAAGGAAAAGATGGCAAAATTGAGACAATTGAACCACATCAAGGGAGATGCTCGAAAACTACAATTTCTAGATAAACAGTTTGATCTCTTATCTTTCTCGCACTCCTTTATTTTTGAATTAATTTATTTTCTCTCTAATTACATATTGTTCAATGATTTTTTACTATGTAAATTAAAAAAGAATTTGTATAAGGAGATTAAAGAACGAAGAAAATGGAACCAAATAGAAGCTCTATTTTTAAAAGAATACTTTGAGGATTAGAAAAGATATTATGGCTAAATGAGTGAAATATTCAATCTTATTAAATGAAATCTATAATGGAGAGGGGTAATAACTTCATGCTTTTTAATTGATTTTAAATTTTAGACGCTTAGCTTATAAGTGATTTGACTAATAATTATAAAGTATGGAGATAAGATTAATTTGGCCAACTTATAAACTTATATAATCATACATATATTATTATTTTTATATTTTAGTACACTTATTAAAGAAAAGAGATCAAAAGGTCAGTCAAAGCATAATTAACAAAATCTATTTTGACCAAAGAAAATTATAGACTTGCTACTTATTTTGTATAGTGTCCATTAGCTTTAACCATTAAAAACATACTTACTTGCAAGAGCATATACATAATATAAGTGTTACACCAACAACAGCAAGCTTAGATGTAATTTGACAATTAAGGTGTGAAAATAGTAAGATGTATGTAATTTTACTTTATCTTTATGGAGTAGAAAAATTATTTTTAATTGAATCTTGGTAACCCTCCTTCATTATTTCGTGATTCGGACTGAAAATGTGAGCGAGTTTACACAGGTGATGTAATATAAGTGTTACACTGTTTTTAATTTATCGAAATGTTTGATACTACTACCTAGTGCATCATACTTGATTTCTTTTGTATTAAATGAAACTGACTATCACTAATGAATTAAACTATCTCATGATGGCTTCCTTTGGATGGTTCAAACTATTGGTGGTGTTCTAATTTCTACAGGATTGAGGTGAGCACAACTTTATTTGATGTTTTATAAGTTGTATTTATTCAATCTATCCGTACAATTCTAATTAGTACTCCCTCAGCCTCATATTAGTTGATTATTTATCTTTTTACACGTACATTAAGAAATCATAAGTAAGAATATAATTTTACTAATTTACCCCTTTAAAAACTTCTTAAAAATTTTATAAACAAATGTGAACACTTTCAAAAAGAATTAATTGGAAGGATAATATAAGAAAAATCTAATTAATGATTTATTGATTTAATAAAGTGAACAACTATTTTTGTAAGGATGATTAGCTATTATGCGCCGAAGGGAGTAGTTTGTTAGTTAAGTGAGACATTGAAATAAAAATTAAGCGTAGTCTTAATAAATAAATGTTAATTAATCATTTTAGAGCCAATGAGGAAAGTTGATCAATTCATTTGAACTTGAAATTCTTTGATCCAGAATTTGGAGCTACAAATAAAGAAGAGCACATTGGAATCGCAGATTTTGGATGCTAACATAAGGTCATTTGATTCAGTATCACAAGTGTTTTTCTTTATAGTTCATCTTAATTATAACATCAAGGTTGAATACAACAGTATCGCCATAAACTTTCATTTAGACATTTAAATTATAGTATATTTCAATTGTCTAAATATGATTCCACAGGGATTTCGAACCAGGACCAGGGCAAGAACCTTCTCTTCATCAACTCATTTGGTGTGAGAGAAACTTACAACTCTCTCTCGAAAGAGTCAAGACTAGAAAAGTTAGATCTTTCACCAATTATTTTTTCTTGATTTATCATTGAAAAATAATGTGAAATCACAAATTTCAAGAAAATAATTATTTTCTTAGAAATAGTTCATCAAATCAACTCATATATATAATCAATAAGATTTTGATTAATGTCTAATAAATTTTGATTAGATGGAATTGGAGAAACAAGAAAAGATGGATGTTGACTATGTTGCACAACAAACAGCTCCTTACCAGTTGGATACTAATAATTGGATTAATCCATACAGGTTATTATTTTTTTTCAAATAATATTTCTTTACAAAATTTTTTTATCTCTTTAATTTCCTTTTAGAGTCATTATTTTGTTATTATTACAGTTCAAGTATCCAGGAGAGCATACTTCAAGATTGGATGAATGAAGGGAAGGGAATAGCAAATAGTTCTGGCAATTACGCATATACCCCTTCCATTGCAAGTTCTTCACAAAATGGGAATATACCATTTTTCCAAAGCCAAAACTCATCGCCTTATATCCCGTTGCAGGTAATACTTTTGAAAATGCAGTAACTAGGATCTCCAAAAAAAGAGATATTTTTTTATAAAAAAATTGATATTATTATTTATTTTTATCCGCACAATAGAATCAACAACAAAACATAATGATAGATGTCCAGCAGAATCCTACACAAACATTTGGACAATTACAGGTACATTAACATTCTTAAAATATTAACCTTGTAAAGATCTCATTAAGAACTCAAGCTATTTCTTTCAAAAAAGAAAATTTATATAATTATTTTTATTTGTGCAATAGAGTCAGGAACAAAACATGATGGTAGATTTCCAGCAGAATCCAACACAAATATTTGGACAATCACAGGTACATTTATATTCATGAAATATTATTCCTTGTTAAATCCTACCCCACCCCCACCCCCTTTCGTACTTTACTAAATAGTTTATACATTTTTGCAGGCACAAATGACTTTTGGTGAAAGTAATGACAACTCTCGCTTCAACTTCTGGCAAAATATTTGTGATTCTACAAGGTTTCTTTTTATAACTTTTGATTGGAGAACTTATATTGTTCACAAGATAAAATTTCTTATATTTGGAAAAGAATAATAATATTAATTAGAATTATAACGATCACTGGATCTTAACTCTATATAAGATCAAAATATCATCATAAAGGATACTACTAAAATAGTAATAAATAATTGATGTTTGTATTGTTCTTGTTTAACATGATATGATAGCTAAGAACATGTTCTCTTTGTATTTCAGGTCTGTCTCGTGTACACAATTGAACAATACCTTCCAATTAGGGTTGGAGAATGACAATACAACTTGGAATAACAATTTGAATAATTCCTCCTCGTTTGGTTTGGAGAATGCCCATTCAAATTCAAATAATGACATGAGTAACAACAACAATTACAGCAATGAATATAATGATCCTCCTTCAGTTCAAAGTGATGCAATAACTCCTAATGTTGATGGATTTAACTATTCCATGGAGGTTAGTCCAAAGTTCTATTCTTATTATTATCGATCAAAATAACTTTATTTTTTATATTATTCACACAAAAAACTCACTTTAAATGTTTGTAACAATGATTAGGAAAATACTATGGGAAACTTTGCTGAAAGTACTACACATGTGAATGATGCATGGGAATGGGATGTTTTCCTCAATGAAGCTTTCAATGGAGAAGACTTTCAAAATTTAGATTGATCCATCAATGACCCGGATTTTATTTTTTTTATCTAGTTTCTTTATGTTTGGTCCATCTTAAAATTCACAAACTCCAGAAATTTTAGCGCTTTATTTACTTATTTCAGTATGCAAGATATCATATTCAATGTATGATGGGTGACCTATATATATTGAAGTGAATAATAATGACCTATGCATGTTAGAAATAAATTGTGTGTTGGCTATATCATATGTAGTAATACTAATTATTAAGTTGTCCATTTAGATTATATGGCTACTTCAAAATCGATTTAGAGTATGGTTTAATTTGAATTGACTTATTATAAGTGTTTTAAGTTAAAATAGCTTTTAAACACTTAAGATGATACTTCGACTTTTTACGTAATGATTTTGAAAAATATTACTCATTTTTAATTCATTTATAATTCATATCTCTTAAACAAATCTGATTTCTTCAAAAAAATCTCAAACCATACAAGAAACCCCAAAATAGGTTAACCGTGTATACAATTGTGACTGAACAAAGAGTTAAATATCTTCTATATTCTTAATGTCAAAGTGATACTATCATGCTTGTAATTACCCAACACTTGTTCCTACTTCATGAGCACGATTAGAAGGAAATAAATTTTAAATCATAGTAAGATAAATTGAAATAGTTATTAGACATATAAAGGATGTGTTCGATACATTTTTCATTTTTTCTATGTTTGGTCCAAACATTTTCTCTAGAAAAGAAAAACTTCTTAAAATGAAGAAAATGACTTCTCTAATGGAAGTAGGAAAAACAAGTTGCATAAATGACTTTCCAAGTTTATTATCTGATCTCACCCACCCAATCTTCCCCCGCCAACTCAAAAACCCCACTTCCATCCCTACCCGCCTTAACATAACGCTTTGCCAGATAACATTTTTTTGCTTACTTACCAAATACAAAAAAAAAAAAAAAAGTAAGAGAGTCACTTATTTTCCAAAAAATTAAAATTTCTTCGTACCAAACACAGATTGGAAAATATTTGCTTTATTAATGAATAAGGCTCTAGTTAATATCTGAATATATTGCCTCTTAAATAAAAAGAAGAGGTTTTTTCACTTCTTCACAAATCACAAGGATTGAAACAGGTAGGAAGACCCTTATTTATCTAAGCAGCTGAAACACTTCCTAGTAATTTCACCAACAAGATTTTGTCTAAGATAATGACTCTGAGAATTGCTCATATCCTTCCAAGGATAATATCTGAGAATCAATCAGGTTTTATCAAAGGAAGGTTAATTACTGAGAATATCTTATTTGCTCAAGAAATAGTTCATGGCATTAAAGGTGACGAGGAAAAGGACAAGATATGTCAAAGGTTTATGATAGAGTATCTTGAATTTTTCTTATGAATGTTCTCAGAAAATTGGGATTCAACGAGCACTTCGTTGAACTCATCTATAGGCTCATCTCTAACGATTGGTATTCTATAATTGTTAATGGGTTAGACATGGTTTCTTCAACTCTTCTAGAGGGGTCAAGCAAGGTGATCCTCTCACCCCAGCTCTATTTGTTATTGGAGCCGAGGCACACTCAAAAGCCTTTAATCAGCTTAATCACATAGATGATTTCAAAGGATTTTCTATGAGCATGAATGGCCCTCAAGTCAATCACTTATATATGTTATACTGATGATATCGTCTTGTTTTCCTCCATCAACAAAAAATCTATCAAGCTTATCATGAGAGTACTGAAGAAATACCAAGATTCCTCTGGTCAGGAAATCAGCAAGGATAAAGTTGTTTTATCACTCATCAAGATGTCCAATATAGAACTAACAAGAAAATCAAGAAGTGGACTGGATATAATCATTCCATTTTTCCCTTTCATTATTTGGGGGGCCCTATCTATATCGATAAGAAGAAAAATAGTTTGTTCACTGATTTGGCTACTAAAGTCATCAATAAATCTAGTGGATGGCAGAATAACTTCCTCTCTCCAGGCGGTAAGGCTCTTATCATTAAACATATTTTACAATCCTAAAAACTTTATACTTGTGCTGCTCTTGAACCTACCAAGACTACTATTTATCAAATTGAGGACTATTTTTCAAATTTTTTTGGGGGAAAGAGAGACGTTAAGAACAAACATCATTAGCCTTCATGGAAAAATATGTGTTATCCTATTGAAGAATGTGGTTTGGGCTTTAAAAGACTATGACATTTGCAAGGCCTTCACTGCCAAGAGATGGTAGAGGTTGAAGACCATGAATAACTTGTGGTCCAACTTTATGAAGGCCAAATACTGTCCTAGAACCAATAGGGTGGCCAAAGTTATTAACTCAAAAAATTCCAATGCTTGGAGAAATTTGCTTCACATTCTTCCTTGTGTGAAACCCAGAAAAATCAGAAGAAAAAAAACCAGCGAAAATCCCTGCAAATCACGAGAATCCCGCAGCAAATCACGTCCTCTTCCCCTCTTTCTTTCTTTTCCGTTGAAAATTTGGTACCATGGACAACTTTGAATCTTATCTCTTCAAGATTTAAATTTGAAAATCACTCCCAAATCGACCCCGAATCCCTCTATATAAACCTCCATCTTCTTTAGTGTTAGGGAGAGAAAAAATGTGGTGAGAAAAAATAAAGTAAGAGGAGATCGGATTATTTTTGAAGAAAAAAAAATTGATAAGGGAATTTTTTATTTTTTTTGAGAAGAGAAAAAAAAATCGATAGGAAGATGTTTTCATCTAAAAAATACTCGCCTCAAATGTCTTCAAAAGTTTAAGGTCAAGAATTCAAAAAAAAATATTAATAATATAATTTTCAAGTTTTTCGAGTTCATCGGAATCTTGTGTAGTCGAAATTCGTGGTGAAAGTTGCTTTGTGGTCAAGCTCGTTCGTCCCACTCGCTGCACCGGAAAAGGTAATATCTTTGATCTTATGTTTCGTTTCCTCTCAATTGCTATGTAGTTGACTTTGCTTCCGTTCTATTAGTCCTTCTTTTTAGGATATCGTGTGTTGATTAATAATTGTTATATGTCGTGTTATGGACAGAATGCTAAGAGTGTTGTATTATATATTTGTTGTTGGATTGCAGTAACGAGTTCTTATATTTTGGTTTGTTTAATCGCTTATTTCGTAGAATCCGTTTTGCCTATGTTGTTTTGTTTTGCTTCTTTGTTCATGTTTAAAATTTACCTAATACAAACCTAGTCTCGAATTTAACCGTTTGATTGTTGTTGATCTGTTCATAAGGAATTTTAGGATTAACTGTGGTTGTTTCACATTGTTTCAATTTTGAGCCAATGTGATTAAATGGCCGATTGGCAGTAGCTATCTTATTTGATTCAAAGTTGATTAAATTTTACATTATTCCATAATGATCATCTTCTTTTCACTATTTTTGAGCTATTATATATATGTTAGAGATGTAGCTTGTTTATGAACGTTGTTTTGTTCTATGTTAGCATCGGTTAATCACTGTCTATATTTAGAAGTTTGGGTTATTTTGTTGACTCATGTGTTTACATTTGTTGCTACTGGGAAGATCTAAAACTGCCTATTACAAGTCTGTGTTCAAATTTAGTGTCATTGGCTACCATGTGTAGGGGGTTGTTCATTTTATTTCTTTTGGCCTAGTTTATTTACTATGTTGAGATTGAAACATTTCATTTTATATTGTTTGAAATATATGAGTTATATGGTAATGAAGTTAATGTCAACAGTGTTCTGTTACCACTATCCTTGTACTTTTCAATCGAATTGTCATGATCCTTACTTACGTGTCTTTCTTTCTGTTGCATGTGAATATACTTTCAGTCTATGATGGACTCTTCTCCTCCTTGCATTTCGGATGGGCCATAAAGGCTCCCCGAATCTTTATTTCCTCTCGATTCAGCCCCCATGTCAAATTGTGAAGTGATGAACAGGCCCTGGAGTCTCAATATGATGCTGGAAATTATTTTGTGGAGGCTTGAAAAGGGTTGTATACGTGTTGTATACGACATTATACACCGTTATACAGGATGAGTGAAGCAAATACGCAGTAAAAATGGACGTAAAGGTTTTAAGAGTTGAAGTAGGCTGTGTAATTTCGATATATATCCGAATATACACAAAAGGGGGTCAAACGACGCACTGTATACAGAAGTGTACACCTGGTGTATACACAACTCATCCATGACAGAAATAATGCTGAAGTCCAAATCAGGCCCAAAAAGGGCCCAAATCCTCTCTCTCCCTTAATATTAAATTATTTGATTATGATTATTTATTGATTGTTTATTTATTAACTCTAACTTTGAAATTATTAAATAACTTAATTAAATCCCCAAGAGATGAACTATATTCTTTATGTTAGTAAGTTTAAATAAATTTCATTTTTATCAATACTTGTTTTTTTATTTATTTGAAAACCTTTACTTAACCTTCAATTAACTTAAAATAGTCTCTATGCTTTAATTGACCAATTTGGTTTAAAATATTATTTTAAAAACGCGTCAAATAAGTTTTAACAAATCTAGTCTTGTTAAAATTCTAGTCTTTTGTATTATATTCAAATGTTTCAATTAAGATTCCATTTTTCTTTAAAAAAAATTAAAAAATTGTTCTTTTAATTATTTTCTCAAGTTAATCGAGTATTGTAAATTAATAATATTATTTCTATATTAAATATTTTAAAAAAAATAGTCAATAATAATTAACCTAAGTCATAGGATAACCGCATGTTAGCGGGCGCTTCAAATGCCTTAAAAACCTTCTTGAAGCGTAAATAAGAACCTCTTATCCATTTTCTCTAAATTTCTTAAGATTTAATCTGTTAAAATCCTTTTAAATTAAGTTTTCTTAATTTCTTTAAAAAATTAAGTGGCGACTCTTTTTTAAGTATTTTTCTCAAATTGTTTTATACTTAGAACATTTCAAAAGTGATTTTTCTAAAGATAGGTAAAATTACGGCATAACACTCATAATGTCAATAATGTGCAAGGGTTCTTGATTATTGGTGGCAAACAAATTCTAGGAATGAAGTACACAAGATGCTCCTACACGTAACACTATTTTTTACCTTGTGGGAAATCTGCAAAATAAGGAATGTCAAGAGGTATGGCAGTAAAAATATCTCTCTGTTTAGAATAATTAACCAAATTTTATTTAATGTGCAGGTGGCTATTTCCAAAATATACAGCAAGATGGACAGTAAATGGGTATGGAGTACTATATGCTTGATTGCTGAAAATTATAAACCAAGAATCACTAGCATCACAGTCTAATGGACAAAACCTTTAGGAAAGATATGGAAATTGAATACAGATGGTAGCCTCATACCTGGACAAAGATTGACTGTTATAGGAGGAATCGTTAGGGAAAAAATGGAAACATGGTCATCGCTTTTGCTAAATCTACCCAATTTTCTACAAACAACTTTTGCGAACTGCAGGCAGCTTTACATGGAATTGAATGGTGCCATGACAACTCAAATTCTCGCATAATTTTGGTGATGGATAGTCAAATAGCAGTGAATATGATCAAGGGATTGACTTCAATGCCTTGGATTCTAAGGAAAACAGTGAGAAAATCCAAAATAAGATACAAAATATGAATTGTGAGATCATCCATTGCTTTAGGGAGGCAAATTGTGTAGCTGACGCTCTTGCAAGACATGCCACTACGAGGGACATGGATTATATATTCTCAAAGGAAGAAGACATGCCCGACTCAACTGTAAGACCAATGAGAATGGACAAACTCAATCTTGCTTCATTTAGGTTTAAAAAAGATAAACACTCGGAATGGCACTACGAACCACCTTGATGTTGGGAAAACGCGGACAAGCACAAAAATATATATGGTAAAAGTAATGGAAATAAAATGGGAAAATAACGACACCAAGAATTTTACGTGGAAACCCTTCTGAATAAGGGAAAAAACCACGGGCCAAGAGGAGCAACTGATATTACTACAGTAAGGAATTTTACACTGTGTAGTCACGAATACAATACTCAAAGTGACTACTACACACTCAAAAGGAACAACACTCTTTTGGTTTCCGTCTTACTAAAATATCGCTCACACTCTATTTTTCTTCACAGACTATTTTCTTGTATAGTCTATGGAATACCTCACTTTGCTCTCAAAATGGTTTTTCTCTCTAACTTGGTGTGTTCTACAAATGAGCAAGAATGCTCTATTTATAGAAGGATAAAACCATGCCTATGTCACTAATGACATAGGTAAAATAGCAAAGTCAAAAATGGTTTGCAAATCTTACCAATTTGCCAACTACCAAGTCTTAATTTTCAACTCCAATTACTATTCCTTTTTAACAATTGCTTGTACCAATTGAATAGCTAAAGTTGACTAAAAAATGGGATGGATTCAACAAATCTCCCCCTCCAGTCCCATTTATCGGAAGAAGGTATCTTCATCTTCTTTAGAGAGAGCTTATACCCACAAGTTCTTCAAAGCTCTCACGCCCTTGGGCAATTTTACCAACTCATAAGTGTGGTTCTCATGCAAAGATTTCATCTCATCTTGTATGGCTTCAATATATTGATCCTTGTGCTCATCTTCCATGGCCTCCTCATAACATTCAGGTTCTCCCCCGTCAGTGAGTAACACATACTCATTGGATGAATAACGGAAGGAAGGAAACCGCTGTCTTGTGGACCTCCGAAGCGGAATATTTGATTCGTCCACAATTTCATGAGCAACAGGATCATCAATAACAATATCATTGTTATTATCAACATCAACATATTGATTTGATACATGATTCTGGGCGTCACTATGATTATCAAGCCCAACAACATCATGCACACTTGTGTGAGGAACGTCATCATGATGAATTATACCATCAAAACTTAAAGATTCTACCTTCTCCGCTTTGTCAATATCTTCAATTGTTTGATTCTCCATGAAAATAATATCACCGCTTCTCACAAGTTTCTTTTCAATTGGATCATATAGCCTGTAACCAAATTCATCTAGGCCATATCCAATGAAGATGCATTGCCTTGTCTTGGCATCTAACTTTGACCTCTCATCTTTTGGCACATGTACAAAAGCTTTGCAACCAAATACTCTCAAATGGTCATAGGAAACATCCTTTCCAAACCAAACACTATTTGGTACATCACTTTGCAAAGCAACAACAGGAGATAGATTAATAACATGTGCAGCGGTCAATAAAGCCTCACCTCAAAATGAGTTCGACAACTTTGCTTCAGAAAGCAAACATCTAACTCTTTCCATCAAGGTCCTGTTCATCCTCTCAGCCAAACCATTAAGCTGAGGAGTCTTGGGAGGAGTCTTTTGGTGTCTAATACCTTGATGCTTGCAGTATTCGTCAAATGGTCCACAATATTCACCACCATTATCAGTACGAATGCATTTCAGTTTCTTTCCAGTTTCTCTTTCAACTGAAGCCTGAAACTGCTTAAAGACACCTAACACTTGGTCTTTAGTCTTCAAGACATAGACCCAAAGTTTTCTCGAGCAATCATCAATGAAAGTGACAAAGTAAAGTGCACCACCTAATGTCTTTGTCTTCATTGGACCACATAAATCAGAGTGCACCAACTCAAGCAACTCTGTCTTTCTCGAAGGAGGGTAGGACTTAAAGGAAACTCTATTTTGTTTACCAGCCAAGCAGTGCTCACACTTTTCTAATTTAGCATTTTTGAAATTTGACAAAATTTTCTTTTTGGCTAGAACATTAAGTCCTTTCTCGCTGATATGGCTAAGCCTCTTGTGCCATAAAGTTGAAGAGCTATCGCTCTCAACCGCATTCACCATATCAACACAAGCAGAGGCCGTAGTCCAGTATAGACCACGACGTTTGTTACCACGAGCCACAACCAAGGAACTCTTGATGAGCTTCCATTTTCCATCACCGTTGGTACTAACATATCCTTCATCATCTAAAACACCAACAGAAATTAGGTGCAGACGAACATCAGGAGCATGTATCACATTGTTCAAAACTAGTTTAGTTCCAACACTAGTTTTCAAACTAATTATACCAATACCAACCACCCTAGAAACAGTCTCATTACCCATACTCAAAGTTCCAAAATCACCAGGAGTATAGGAAGAGAAAAAATCCTTCCTTGATGTCACATGAGATGCGGCACCAGTGTCCACAACCCAGCTTGACTCATCACAAGCAATATTTATCATGTTTGCATCAAGAACGGTAACAAGATCTTCGGTGGTGACGGTGTCTAGTCAATTTTCATTGCCATCTTCTTTAGTTTCCTCTTTGTTTTTGTTTTCCCTCTTCAACTTCCTGCAGAACTTCTTTGTGTGCCCTTTCATGCCACAATGATAGCACTCAATATCCTTAAGTCTGCCTTTGGATTTGCTCCTATTTTGTTCTCTACTGAGAACCACGAGTTTTGTTTCTCCCCCTGGGGCCAGTTATCAGGATATCCGGCGAAGAAGAACCTAGAGATTTTCTTCTCATCTCTTCGTTCAAAACACTACTCTTGGCGGAATCCATAGAGATCACACCATCCGGAGCAGAATTTGACAATGACGTTCTAAATGTTTCCCAAGAGTCTGGTAGGGAACCAAGTAGAAGCAAGCCTAGAATTTCTTCATCAAATTTGATGCCCATAGCAGATAATTGGTTCATGATCCCCTGAAAATTATTCAGATGGTCTGTCATCGGAGAACCATCATGATACTTCAAACTCAACATCTGCTTTATTAAGAACATTTTGTTGTTGCCAGTCTTCCGAGCATACAAACTTTCGAGATGCTTCCATAGGGTTCGAGCATGTGTTTCCCCAGAAATATGGTTCAACACATTATCGTCGACCCATTGCCTAATGAATCCACAAACCTGTCTATGCAACAGATTCCACTCTTCATCTGTTTTATTATCAGGCTTTACAGTGGTAAATACTGGTTTGTAAAAATTCTTAACATAAAGCAGATCTTCCATTTTCCCCTTCCAAATGGCATAATTAACACCATTCAAAGTAACCATTCTACTTGTGTTGGCTTCCATTGTTTTCCCAAAAAAAAATATAGTTATCGCAAATCAAAGTAAATCTTTTCTGATGTGGAAGTTCAGACTGTGCTGCAACCACAGAGCATACTCAGATAAAACCTTGGCTCTGATACCAGTTTGTTGGGAAAACGCGGACAAGCACAAAAATATATATGGTAAAAGTAATGGAAATAAAATGGGAAAATAACGACACCAAGAATTTTACGTGGAAACCCTTCTGAATAAGGGAAAAAACCACGGGCCAAGAGGAGCAACTGATATTACTACAGTAAGGAATTTTACACTGTGTAGTCACGAATACAATACTCAAAGTGACTACCACACACTCAAAAGGAACAACACTCTTTTGGTTTCCGTCTTACTAAAATATCGCTCACACTCTATTTTTCTTCACAGACTATTTTCTTGTATAGTCTATGGAATACCTCACTTTGCTCTCAAAATGGTTTTTCTCTCTAACTTGGTGTGTTCTACAAATGAGCAAGAATGCTCTATTTATAGAAGGATAAAACCATGCCTATGTCACTAATGACATGGTTTGCAAATCTTACCAATTTGCTAACTACCAAGTCTTAATTTTCAACTCCAATTACTATTCCTTTTTAACAATTGCTTGTACCAATTGAATAGCTAAAGTTGACTAAAAAATGGGATGGATTCAACACTTGAATGATAGTAAGGGAAGGCATAATCCTATTTTGTTGATAGAAAATGCCTTTCCTTCAGGAAACTCTCATATGAGAGTCTTTACTTTCTTTGAGTAAATTTCCTTTTTTGGTGTTATTTGGGATGAGGTTTAGGCAATATGTCCCCCTCTCTCTTGTAAGTGATCTTAGTAATAAAAGGTCTATTATTGGGTGTTTAAAAAAAAGACCCCTAAATAATTTAGTATTGTTTACATCCCCACTCTATCAAAATAGGACGAAACGTCGCGGCAACTCGAAAATAATGAATTGATTCAATTTTGAAAGAGTTTTAAAATTAACAAGTTTTAAAAAAAAGAGTCGCCACCTAATTTTAGGAAAAAACTAGGAAAACCGATTAATAAATTAATTTAAAAAAATAGTCTACGAAACCAATTGATTCTCGATAAGGGGTTCAAATTATTCCGAAGGGAAGGGGTTAGGCACCCTTTGAAATCCACAAGTGTGGGTCCCAGTTGAATTCATTTTTTTTTTCAGAATTGAGGAGGAGATAATAATAATATACAAGTAATATAAATATGCAATATACACAAGTAATAAAATAAAATAATAACATAAGCAACGGCCTGAGATTTGCCTAACGTTGATATTTACACAATAATGAATAAAAATATAATTTGAGCTCTTCGAATAGCTTCAATGGAAGCAACTCTGTGTACCTGTAAACACACTTAGTAAAAGTGTTAGTAATAAATAAATATGAATAAAATTGAATATATGAAATAATAACTTAAAAATAAAAACCCGTCTTATTAACAATGGAGGCCTTGGAAATCGACGATAATTTCTTCATCGGCCATTTTAACAATTTTAACAAACAATTTATATGAACTTAAACTAAAAATTTCCGTCTTTTAATATTGAGTAGGCCTCCAAAACCGACGGAGAGATTTTATCATTGGCCAATTTCAACATATAAAATATATAAACTTAAACTAAAATTCCGTCTTTTAAAATGGGGAGGCCTCCGAAACCGACGGAGAGATTTTATCATTGGCCATTTAATTTATTATCTATCAAGTAAAGATAACAACAAATGGTAAGATTTATCTACACATAGCGCAAGAATAATGAACTGAAACAATGACATTAAAAGTATAAAAGGAAACACAAAAGAGAATTATATTTCTAAGATAATGACAACAATAGTATCAAAACCAACCTAAGATCTCATAAATCAGTGGCTAACTAATAAAGTAGCAGCATAATAAACAAACAAAATAAAAAGACTAAAGAAATAGAAAACAATAAAAGTAGCCACATGTCAATATGACTTGTTGACTAGTAAAGTGAAGAATACCAAACTATGAATAAAGTTAATAACATTAATAATGAGAGAAAAAATAAAGATAAAAATACATAACACTAACAACTGATAATTAGAAAAATGAACGTAACTAATCTCAAACACAAAATTAAAAAAAAACAATCAATAATAAACAACAATAAAATAATACTAGAAACCAAACACATCAATATAATATAATAGTGAAGTGAATAAAAGTAATCAACATAATCAAAATAGAAAAGATTTTTAAATAGCAAACAATAACAAAAGTTATCTTCACCAATAACAAAACTACAGCCATAAGAAAAAAAATTATATGAGTCGAAAAAGCCTTAAATCAAACATTTGTATATACTTTTATTCACAAATTAAATTACACTAATCCACAAATTAGTTATAGTAAAGATTTAAGATATACCAAAAAAAGACAAAAGGAGGAGGCCACAGTAGCACCTGATTGTCGGAGTTTGGCGGAAATAACGCTCGTGGGTGGAGTCCAACTGACACGGGAGCTCGTCGGCTCTCCGTTTCCATCGGAAATTAGGGATCTAACCCCTGCAAAACAAACAAAAACTCGTATAGGGGAAAAAGAGAAGGGGGTCTGGTTTTGTTGTTGTTTCAGCTAGATATTGGGTTGTTGTTGATGGTGTTCTTGCGACTGAGGGGGAAGAGTTGGTGATTTCCGGTGGACTTTGCTTAGTGTGGTGGCTGTTTGGAAATGAGAACTTGTGGGTTTTTTGGTGGCTGGAGGCGTGAAGCAAAGAGGAGAAGGAGAGAGATGAACAGTGGAGTCTCCTTTTCTATATCAGATGCGGCCAGCCCCAAGAGATGATGAAAAGAGAGCTTTTATAGAGGAAATTTAGGGCTGGGAATTACTGGGAATATGCTGAATTAATATTGGGGTTGGAAAATGGGGAAAGGGAAATTGGGAGGAGTGGGCTGCTGACAATAAAAAAGAGGCCCAAATTTGGTTGGTCCAAACAACTTAAAATATAATAAATGAATCACTATGAATTAATCACATAAGCTTCTTAACTTTAACGAGATAAAATGATCGACGATATTATAAAATATAATTCAAAAAAAGATAAACGAAAATATAACTAAACTAATTAGACCTAACATTTAATAGAAACCAAACTTTTGAGATGATTTCCTAATTTTTATAAAATAGGCTAATCATGTACATAATTATACATATATATATATATATATATATATATATATATATATATATATATATTTGAAATTAATTTACTATAATTTAAAATATTTAGCTTTATAAATTTTATTTATTTTAAATCGTTTGGAATTAGGAAGCTCGTCGATCAATTTATCGGGGAGGGACAAAATTGGGTGTCAACAGCTGTCCCTTTCGTTGTGTATGATTGATGAAAGAAATCGTGGACAACGAAAATTGACAAACCCAATTTTGACCGAACAGATGACCTTTGTAGAGAAGTGCGGTTGAATGTGGTGGAAGTCAATCCCATACTTGCCTCCAAAAGGTTCTATGATGTGTTGCGTCCTTGTTGAAGTAATTCGCACATGTGGCTCCTCTGAGAGTGCATCCTCTGGAATGTTTTAAAAAGAAAAAAAAAATAAAACTCATTAATATAGACAAAACTAAAAGAAAAAGGGTAGCATCTCTTATGATACGATAAATGGAGATAAATACAGGTCCCTTGGTAGGACGAATGAAGATGATGATCAATCTGTAGGATTTGGAATGTATGTCCATCGGTAGGACGAATGAAAAAAATGATGATCCATCGATAGGATTTTGAATGCATGTCCATCGATAGGACAAATGAAAAGATTATCCATCGGTAGGATATTGAATGTATGTCCATCGGTAGGACAAAATGTAAACATCTTTCAACGCAAGTTTCCACCGACTTGAACGTTGAAAAGATATGGTGCACATCCTTCACCTCCAAATAGATGCGTCTTAAATGCAAATATCTTTCAACGCAAGTTTCCACCGACTTGAACGTTGAAAAGATATGGTGCACATCCTTCACCTCCGAATAGATACGTCTTAAATGCAAATATCTTTCAATGCAAGTTTCCACCGACTTGAACGTTGAAAAGATATGGTGCACATCCTTCACCTCTGAATAGATACGTCTTAAATGCAAATATCTTTCAACGCAAGTTTCCACCGACTTGAACGTTGAAAAGATATGGTGCACATCCTTCACCTCCGAATAGATGCGTCTTAAATGCAAATATCTTTCAACGCAAGTTTCCACCGACTTGAACGTTGAAAAGATATGGTGAACATCCTTCACCTCCGAATAGATGCGTCTTAAATGCAAATATCTTTCAACGCAAGTTTCCACCGACTTGAATGTTGAAAAGATATGGTGCACATCCTTCACCTCCGAATAGATGCGTCTTAAATGCAAATGCAAATATCTTCTTGGCGATGTATAAACTTTTGCGAGGGATGGAATCTTCTCGCGATGCATAAAATTTTGCGAGGGATGAAATCTTCTCGCGATGCATAAATTCCGCAAGCTATGAAATCTTCTTGCGGTGTATAAAATTTTGCGAGGAATGAAATCTTCTCGCGATGCATGAATTCAGCAAGGTATGTAATCTTCTTGCGATGTATAAAATTTTGCGAGGAATGGGATCTTTTCGCGATGCAAAAATATTTACGAGGGATGGAATCTTCTCGCGATGCATAAATTTCTGCGAGGAATGAAATCTTCTCGCGATGCATGAATTTCGCAAGGTATGAAATCTTCTTGCGATGCATAAATTTCTGCGAGGTATGAAATCTTCTCGCGATGCGTGAATAATAATTTGCGATGCATGATCTTTTGCAATGCATAAATATTGACTCGCGATGCATGATCTTTTGCAATGCATGAATATTGACTCGCGATGCATGATCTTCCGCGATGCATGAATATTGACTCGCGATGCATGATCTTCCGCGATGCATGAATATTGACTCGCGATGCATGATTTTCCGCTATGCATGAATATTGACTCGTGATGCATGATCTTCTGCGGGGCATGAATATCTTCCCGCAATGCATGAATTTTGCGAGGGATGGAATCTTCTCGAGATGCATAAATTCCGCAAGGTATGAAATCTTCTTGCGATGCATAAATTTCGCAAGGTATGAAATCTTCTTGCGATGCATAAAATTCTGCGAGGTATGAAATCTTCTCGCGATGCGTGAATAATAATTTGCGATGCATGATCTTTTGCAATGCATAAATATTGACTCGCGATGCATGATGATTTTTTTTTTTTTGCAATGCATGAATATTGACTCGCGATGCATGATTTTCCACTATGCATGAATATTGACTCGCGATACATGATTTTTTATTTTTTTTTGCGATGCATGAATATTGACTCGCAATGCATGATTTTTTGCATTGCATAAATATTGACTCGCGATGCATGATTTTTTTCAATGCATAAATATTGACTCGCGATGCATGAATATTAACTCGCGATGCATGAATATTAACTCGCGATGCATGATCTAATGATTTTTCACTGTTACAAGGTGGATGGCTCGATGAATGTCCAACTGTAACGAGGTGGATGGCTCGGGAATTGTTTTGAAAGTTTCATCTCCCCATTGCTTTCCCCTGTTCCTGTACTTGAAAAGAAACAATTAGTAGAAAAAATATCGCGTTGAAGATTTGCACGTTGACGTTGAGCTTCAAGCGCTAAATGATCTTTATAGTTGCTATCAAACTTCTCGCAGTACTTATCAGAATTTTGGAGGTCTTCCTCAAAAATTCTGTCCCAGTTAGAATTTTTGGCAAATCTCAAAATGATCTTCAATCTTGACTTGTTGGCGATAACACCTTTATTGTGAATTTTTGAAATATTTTCAAAAATTCTGTCCCAGTTTTTATTGTAAGGAGAAATATAATCACACTGGGTATATGACCGAGCCGTCGTGGCGCCTACATATCCTGTTGAGGCAGGAATCAGGTCAAATGTAGTTCCAAACTTGTAGATGATGAATACTGCAATGAATCTGAAAGAAGATCATCAGTAGAAAATGTACAATATGAACA
This sequence comes from Solanum sitiens, assembly GCA_016801875.1. Taxonomy (NCBI): domain Eukaryota; kingdom Viridiplantae; phylum Streptophyta; class Magnoliopsida; order Solanales; family Solanaceae; genus Solanum; species Solanum sitiens. The sequence continues at coordinate 300,927 of JABWTJ010000364.1, read as the reverse complement.
TGATGAAATAGGAAAATAATATTGCATGTGATATCCAAAGCCTAGAGATATAAAAAAAAAATGTCACATTTTGGACGGACAATCCATGCAGTAAAATATGACTCTCACACATACAAGAATAACCCGATGACACTTTTTACAATGAGCAACTCAAAAGGCAAAAATTTTTTTTTTTTAAATTGAAAGATTCTTAAAAGGGTTTTAAAATATTAAAGAATGAGTGTTTGCTCACTTTTTCTTTTCTTTTTGAAAAATAAAAAAATATAAAAAAATATGATGAGATAGTCAACCTTCACTACAATTGGTACCAACAGTTAAGGTAATTCCTACAGCTTCAAGTGGTACCTCCAATATACCTAAGGATCAACAAGATCCGTTCATCTTGCTTCAAACAAAGGTTTTGAATTGTATCAATCCTCATGTTTCAAATGCCCTCACGAAAAAGACTTGTCCTATTTCACACATATTTGAAATATTTAATTTTAGGACATTTTCCAAAGTGCACTCACACTCACAAGAATGTTCAATGCATACAACTGTGATATCATATGCTTGACCCTTATGTAAATCTCCACTAATGTGAGAACATTTGGAATGAGATCATGTAGGGCTTGTCATTGGCTTGTAACGTAGGCTTAGGGATGGGTAGGATATTTATTTGGAATAAAAGTGACTGAATTCCTCCTTGAGCGTCACCCAAAATTTGTGCTCTTAATGATTGGTACGTCTTTGCGGTAGATCCTCTTCATTGTTCTCCCCCCTTTCAACTTCTTTAGAATTCTCATTTTTGACTCTTTTCTCTTCTTCTTTTTTTTTTCTTTCTTTGTTTCGACTTCTTTTGAGTTCTCATTTTTTGGAGCTTTTCCATTCTTCTCTTCTTCTTTTTTTTTCTTTGTTTTTGACTTCTTTTGAATCCTTATTTCTCGGAGCTTTTCTTTTATTTCACTCCTTTCTTATAAACTTTCTCCTTTTTATTGGAGTATTTTCCTTCCCACCTTTCATTGACTTTGTAAAGGGTATTTTTGCCTTTCTTTATTTCTTTCCCCTTTTCTTTCTTTCTTTATTTCTTTTTTCTCTAGAAGTCTTTTATTTTCTTGACTTTGGAAGATTCGATATCTTTGCTTTCGGAAATTTCAAACATGGATCTTCTCTTATAATTTGCACATTCTTGGTGCACTCAAGAAGGTTGGGCCAAGAGAGGATAGTGCTTTTAAGCACTTAAAAGGGTAGTGGTTAAGATGTGGTTGTCCAAAGAAAGGTTTCAGGCTCAAAGTGGGAAAATAGGGATTAATGTAATTTGGTAGGCTTTTAAAGGCACAATCGGGTCAAAAAAGGCCTACAATCCTTTCTCAAACCGAACATTACTCAGGATTTCGCCTCGAAAAACATTCAGGTCAAGTTCTAGATCAACAGTGTAACACAATTGAACTTTGATCAAAAGCTCACCACACAATGCACATGAAACATAAGGTTAGTTTTATTCTTATCTTGATTACATGCAAGAGAATTTTCAAACATCACAAAAGTACAGATAAGAGGTACCACGAGAATCTATAGTTTACCGCAAAGTCAGTCTTTTCCATCATATCGAATATATTTACATGCTCTTAACTACAATAGGTCCCCACTGAGCTGAAGACATGACTCTTACAGTATGTACAAGTAAATTTTTTTTTTTTTTTTAAAGAATGATTACCGAACCCGAGAAGGGCTGCCTACGTATCTCATTAAGATGAGAATCAGGTGTGTGTAGTTCATGCAGATATGACTTGGAAAATATTAACAAACTATTTTATTTTTTATTTTTTTTTTATTTTTGGAGAAGATAATACCGAACCCAAGAAGGGTTGCCTACGTATCTCATTAAAATGAGAATCAGGTACGCGTAGTTCGTCCAAATATGACTTGAAAAATATGCACAAATTATTTTTTCCTTTGGTAGAAGATAATACCGAACCCAAGAAGGGTTACCTACGTATCTCATTAAAATGAGAATCAGGTACGCGTAGTTCGTCCAGATAAAGCATATAATAATTTAAAGATTTAGACAACTCAAAAAAAAATTCCTAGGTCTAGCGCCACTAAAATTTGTAGTCATGATTTTTTTTTATTATTATTAATTTTTTTTTTGTGTGTGTTTGACCCCTTTTTTTTTTTCCGCATCAGTATGTTTTATAGCCTCTTAATCGTCGATATTTATATCTGTTGAATGTAACCTACGAATTTCCACAGTAATGATTTGTTGTACTCTTTTGGGTGTTTTCTTGGACCTTTGTCTCTTTCCAATTTTCACGAGATCCAGACATTGTTATGACCATCCCCGACTGATGTCGGGGACGGCATTCCTACAAAAATATGAGAAATATGTGAGAGCAGGAACATCATGCAAAATAATAATAACAATAAATGGATGTGACCACATAGTCAAATACTCCCCTGATTTATCGTTTTGACATGATATTAATGTTTTGTAAAATACAAGGACTTGAATTTCGCTAATCCTCTCGTCTCTTGCGACTTCGAACAAATAATAATTTCTGAATCCGGACATAAATTATTTTTTCGCTGTGAAGAAGAACAACTCAAAATGTAAGAGCATTGGTTCCTGTACATAATAGATAATACAAAATATCACACAAATAATGAATTAAACACATAAATACTGTTTTAATTAAAGACAAACTGAAATGTATCACATAGCATACAAACAATGAATATAAGTCTTATACAAATGTGCATCGAGTCTTGTGTCATGCTTAAAATAAGATTTCGGCTTTGCTCTACACTAAATGACTAAGAGTGGGCTTTGAATGACTGGGAACCCAAGCGGACAACTTAGGCTGGAATTCACGACAACCATTGGACGCATGACGAACCAATATCGAGCCCTGCTTAAGGTTGATGAATTCCTCAACCTTAGTCTCCTTCATTTATCTGAAAAAGAACTGCTTTAGAATAGCCATCTTGAAAAGATTCAAAGTAATAGGACCTCCTCCTAAGGCCTTGCTATCCTGTCACACCTTATACCAGGATTGAGCTACATCCTTTAGCTGGTAGAATGTCAACTCAGACTTCTTCACATCAATCAAACCCAACAACATGAGCTTGTAAAGTGCTAGCATGGGCCATTTATACCAACGTTGTTCTTACTTCATCATCTGTCAACCCATCTGGGTTAACAGGCATCTTTATTCCAGCAGCTGGATCCTGGGGGAAAACTTGGATTACCCCAGCAGCTGCTCCTTCAATATCTCCGCCTGCTTTTCTCCTTGTATTCATCTTTCGGAAACTTCAAGAGTTGATGTTAGACACGCTCATAACACCAAGAAAATCAGACATTAGGAAAAGCACGATAAGATCAGAAGAAGGGAAACATTCCTACGCATCATGCAGTCTCTAATCCAGGATAGTGGTGCACTTCACTACCATGACTTAGAAACTACTCAATGTGGTTGATGTGAACTTATTATTTTCGTAATTTAACCTAGTGCTCTGATACCAACTTTGTCACGACTGGAATCTAGACCCCAGACGAGACCGGCGTCGTTGACCTCTCAAAGGTCGCAGACAAGCCTACCTACGTCATTCTTACTTTACATAGGTTAATTTTAGCGGAAAATTTGAAACTTTTCATTTCTAAACATTACTTACTAAACTTTTCTAATACGTTCGTAATTCGTTCAACATCAACCATCTAAACATTAAGAGATAATCAAATGAAAGAAATAGTTCAATAACATAATCGTATAATTGCCAAAATGGCATCCATACATAGTCTGAATAAAATAAGAAAGAAACGCTAGTGGAACATGCTCCACTAGCTCAACTCCTAAACTAAGCTAGAACATAAACAGTAGCATCCTCGAAAGCATGAGGACCTACCAAAAACCGGATGAATGCTGGACGTCCGGATAACTGCAGTGATGATCCTGTAGCTCTACCGTCCACCTGTGCCTGCACCTAAAATAGTAGAGTTTGTATAGGGTTAGTACACACTTGTACTAAGTATGGGTATATGCAAGCACACACCAAGGACATGCATGAGAAAGAATAGCTCTTTCCTAACAACATGATTTTTGGAAGTCAAGTCAGTGGACTTGCCAAATTGAGATTAGGAAAGTTTCCAAATTTGGATTAGGAAAGTAAATGAGCTTTCCAAATTTGGATTAGGAAAGTGATACCATGAGAATAACATACATCATCATACTTTTCACATTTGCACACAGCACATAACATTTACACATAGCACATATCATATAGCATACAATACATTTTACATGTAGCACATAACTTCTTTCATATCATTTATTCATATACCATGAGACCTTGGAATCATGGGCTTTACATTAAGTCATCCCAGAAATGAGGGCTCAACATATGGGACCTCAACTAGGGAATCGTCATTAGCAAACACAGAGTCTGCTTCATTCATTCATACGTACTTCATTTCATTTCGTTCATAGTCCAGTGTAACCACCGGTTATACCTAGGATGTAGTTTAAGACTTTCATTAGGTTCGTTGTGCAATGACCAAGAATGACCTAATGTCATTACTTGAATCTAACTCACCTTTTGGTTATCCTATCCTAACACCTTTGGTATCATTCATTTCATTGTGTGCATCATTTGAGGCTGGCCTCATTCATTCATTGGGAACTTTAACTTTAACCGACATAGATCATGTGAGCATCATGAAATCCAGTGTCTTCCCCACACCGAAAAGAGGTGGAATCACCGGCCAAAGTGATCCAATAACATGCTAGCGTACATGGGAAATTTAAACCCCGCCAGATCCCTTATTGGAGTATAGGTTCGAAGACTAGGAGATTAGGAGACCCATACCCGGCAAGCCGGACAGTCTCATCTCATGAGAGTTACGTGAACCTCCGCCCTTCCCGAAAGAAGGCATCACCGCTCATAGCTAGTCTATCGGTGCTCAGTATAAAGTTCCATTACATTCATTCTCATACGTCATGGAAGCTGGCTTCTAGTATGAGGGACATCATAGCTCATTAGATGATTTCTCATCTCATCATTCATATTGAGTGTGTTAAGCTCAATACTCTCATTAGAGTGTTCATAGAGACTGGTCTCTTCATTATCTTATACTCTCATAGGTGAGTACATATTGGTAACATTTACTTAGGCTCATTTGAGATTGCTCTCATCATTTACATAAGCCTCATATCATGTTGTCACCACATTCATCATCATTAGCACCTTTGCTTTTCATAGTTATTCACCTCTTATTACGTGAATGTTCATTTCATCATATGCCAATGCACTTGGCCATTTGGTGTGTTTCACACTTTTACTTAACCCTTCTAGGGTTTCATCATTTCATTTTTCATTTCATCATTTCATTGTTCATTTCATCATTTCATTGTTCATTTCGTCATTTCATTGTTCATTTCATCATATCATTGTTCATTTCATCATTTCATTGTTCATTTCATCATTTCATTGTTCATTTCATTATTTCATTGTTCATCTCATCATATGCCAATGCACTTGGCCGTTTAGTGTATTTACACTCATACTTAACCCTTCTAGGGTTCATCATTTCATTTCATATATCTTAGGTTCACTTAATTTGAACGTATGTTAGACTTATGTGTCTATACATACAAGCCATGAGGCTTCATTCGTAGTTTGTTAAGTGATTATTACCTTCATAAGATTACGTAGTACAAGACTTATGTATCTTGTATTTATGCTAAGATCTTGAATTTTATCAAAGTGGGTGGCATTATTCTTGTACGTTTGTTCACGTATGACTTATGTATCAATACGGAAGTTTGGGCAAGGAAATCCAAGTCTTGAATCAATTGAATGTCATTTACATTATTAATTGATTTCATTCTAATATTCATAACATTTTAACTCTAAGTCAAATCACAATATTTACATTAAAGGCTTACTTTTCTAATTACAATCTCTCTTGCATTGGCCGATGGGTTGTGGGTTCAAGCCCCCACAACCCCATTTCGTTTTCCTTTTATTAGTTTCGGCCTATGGGAGACTTTGGGACCCGAGGTCGAGTCCCCTCAGCCACACTACAATTCTCCTTTATTTTCCTTTCCCTTCCATTCTCTTAAGGCTGAGAGGTTGTGGGTTCGAACCCCCACAACCTCTTTTTTTATTCTCCTTTTTAAAAGTTGACTTATTTGAGTTGACTGTGAGGTTGTGGGGTCGAATCCCCACAGCCTCATTTTATTTTTATATTATCTCCCTCATCCGCATAGAGGTCGTGGGTTCGAATCCCACGCCTCTCAAAACTTTTTCTTTATTTTTCCTTTCCTTGGTTTCTAACCGAGAGGGTGTGGGTTCGAACCCCACCCCTCTCATTTCTTATTTTCTTTTCTTCACTCTTATTTCTCAACCAAGACAAGTTCGAATCCCCCTCACCACACGAATTTTCCTCTTCTTTAATTAAACTTTTCTTTTGATTTTAAAGGGGTGAGGTCTCGGGTTCAACCCTCAATGACCTCACCTAATTTTCTTTATTTTTCTTGGCATTCTAAACATCTTAATTTGGCAATGATATATCAACCAATTGCTGGAAATTCAAGTAACTCCTTTACTCATTTTTTTTTTTATCTTCATTTGTTAGTAAATTCATAGGACAATACATAGTTCGTTTGGTACGTTCTTTAATTCAATTTCTTTCATGAAGTCTTAACCAAAATGTTTACTCCTCAATTCAGCCACACTTCATGTCACATGAACATCACATTTTACTTCAATTAATGTACATAAAACAACAAACAAAATATTAACAAAATTAAGCCTTTAGGCCGAGACTCAACATGCAATACATTTTTCTTTTCTTAATTCGAACATACACATTGTTGTCTTTTCATGCTTCAACGTACATCCAATACATTAACATTCAGCACAAACATCACATAATCCTAAGTCTACCAGCATTCATACCAACCTACATTCGTTGGGAGCTAATGACAGGGACATGCAATAGGGGAATCAACCTTAGTTTTTGAGCCGAATATACTGAGTCCTAGGGGTCTCTTGGGAAAGGGACCAAGAGTAAGAAGACCCATACCTTGTTTTCTTGTTAAATGTCCAGAATGCTGCCCAAGAAACTCCTCCACAAATCAGTCCAAACGCCCACACTCACACCTCACCCGACTAGTGTAGTATGTTCTGCTTAACGTTATCGGATTGCTTCCTTTTTGTGTTTCTATCTTTCAAGTTCTTGATGAACTTTTGCCTTTACTTTATTTTCCTTTTGATGATTGTTTTCTCACATTTTCAGCCAAACAAGAAAAGAGTGAAAGAGAGAGAGATCGTTCAAAGAGAGTGGGGGAAATGGGAGATAGAAGTCTAGTGTAGGTAGGACTTTGTGGGTTTGAATTAGTCAATTTATTAATTAATAAAAATTAATAAAAAATCTGATTTCTTCTTCCTAAATCAGATATCATTAATTATTTATTAAAACTAAATTAACACATTAAAATAAAGCAAGTTAAATCTTGCTCTTAGTGGGGTTCGAACCCGGGTGACCCCATTTTGCGAAAATGGGTCACTTCGGGTTGCCCCACCCGAATTTTATTATTTTTTTAACTTAATTAATTAAATAATTAATTACTCAGGGTAATTACAATATTACCCTTGGCCTGGAAAAGACCATTTTACCCTTGGACCCTCAAAACTTAAAATTTCTTCTTTTGAGTCCGGTAAACACTCTTTCGATTAAATCATCGTTTTCGAGAGCCTTACTTGGTTGGTTCCAACCTTTCCAAGCTCAATTAACTCCCCAAGTTAGTTGGCTTGGTTGTAGCAAGGGTTCCGAGGTCTGGTTCTACGCGCATCAATCCGTGTGAACCCTGGTCTATTTATAGGCATTCTTGACACACTAAGCATTTCTTATCTTATCCATTTTCAGGGTTGTTACATTATCCCCCCCTTAGGAACATTCGTCCCCGAATGACACTACTAACTATCTAGCGTAATGCCAGTCAGATCATAACATAGTTACTATACACAATCAAGCAATAGAAACAAAGAATGGAGAGATAAGGAACCTTAGACTTAAGAGTAGAAAGTCTAACCTCAAGGGCTGAATAGATGAGGGTAGCGGGATCTCATGTCGGCCTCGGCAGCCCACGTAGCACCCTCAACAAGATGATTCCTCCACAGTACGTTCACTTTGTCAATTTCCTTGTATACTCTATCAGCTCTTACATTTCCTCCCGTTCGGACAATCCTTCATAATGTGACCCGGTTTGCCACAACTATAACATTCATTAGGGTCCATCATACATTCTCCTCCATGCATTATGCCACACTTCCTATTAGTGGCCTCTCCTGGGCTGTAAAGTCTTACGAACTTCAGGGAGTAATCCCTGAGTGATATCGAGCCCTGCTTAAGGTTGATGAATTCCTCAACCTTAGTCTCCTTCATTTATCTGAAAAAGAACTGCTTTAGAATAGCCATCTTGAAAAGATTCAAAGTAATAGGACCTCCTCCTAAGGCCTTGCTATCCTGTCACACCTTATACCAGGATTGAGCTACATCCTTTAGCTGGTAGAATGTCAACTCAGACTTCTTCACATCAATCAAACCCAACAACATGAGCTTGTAAAGTGCTAGCATGGGCCATTTATACCAACGTTGTTCTTACTTCATCATCTGTCAACCCATCTGGGTTAACAGGCATCTCTATTCCAGCAGCTGGATCCTGGGGGAAAACTTGGATTACCCCAGCAGCTGCTCCTTCAATATCTCCGCCTGCTTTTCTCCTTGTATTCATCTTTCGGAAACTTCAAGAGTTGATGTTAGACACGCTCATAACACCAAGAAAATCAGACATTAGGAAAAGCACGATAAGATCAGAAGAAGGGAAACATTCCTACGCATCATGCAGTCTCTAATCCAGGATAGTGGTGCACTTCACTACCATGACTTAGAAACTACTCAATGTGGTTGATGTGAACTTATTATTTTCGTAATTTAACCTAGTGCTCTGATACCAACTTTGTCACGACTGGAATCTAGACCCCAGACGAGACCGGCGTCGTTGACCTCTCAGAGGTCGCAGACAAGCCTACCTACGTCATTCTTACTTTACATAGGTTAATTTTAGCGGAAAATTTGAAACTTTTCATTTCTAAACATTACTTACTAAACTTTTCTAATACGTTCGTAATTCGTTCAACATCAACCATCTAAACATTAAGAGATAATCAAATGAAAGAAATAGTTCAATAACATAATCGTATAATTGCCAAAATGGCATCCATACATAGTCTGAATAAAATAAGAAAGAAACGCTAGTGGAACATGCTCCACTAGCTCAACTCCTAAACTAAGCTAGAACATAAAACAGTAGCATCCTCGAACGCATGAGGACCTACCAACACCGGATGAATGCTGGACGTCCGGATAACTGCAGCGATGATCCTGTAGCTCTACCGTCCACCTATGCCTGCACCTAAAATAGTAGAGTTTGTATAGGGTTAGTACACACTTGTACTAAGTATGGGTATATGCAAGCACACACCAAGGACATGCATGAGAAAGAATAGCTCTTTCCTAACAACATGATTTTTGGAAGTCAAGTCAGTGGACTTGCCAAATTGAGATTAGGAAAGTTTCCAAATTTGGATTAGGAAAGTAAATGAGCTTTCCAAATTTGGATTAGGAAAGTGATACCATGAGAATAACATACATCATCATACTTTTCACATTTGCACACAGCACATAACATTTACACATAGCACATATCATATAGCATACAGTACATTTTACATGTAGCACATAACTTCTTTCATATCATTTATTCATATACCATGAGACCTTGGAATCATGGGCTTTACATTAAGTCATCCCAGAAATGAGGGCTCAACATATGGGACCTCAACTAGGGAATCGTCATTAGCAAACACAGAGTCTGCTTCATTCATTCATACGTACTTCATTTCATTTCGTTCATAGTCCAGTGTAACCACCGGTTATACCTAGGATGTAGTTTAAGACTTTCATTAGGTTCGTTGTGCAATGACCAAGAATGACCTAATGTCATTACTTGAATCTAACTCACCTTTTGGTTATCCTATCCTAACACCTTTGGTATCATTCATTTCATTATGTGCATCATTTGAGGCTGGCCTCATTCATTCATTGGGAACTTTAACTTTAACCGACATAGATCATGTGAGCATCATGAAATCCAGTGTCTCCCCCACACCGAAAAGAGGTGGAATCACCGGCCAAAGTGATCCAATAACATGCTAGCGTACATGGGAATTTAACCCCGCCAGATCCCTATATTGGCAGTATAGGTTCGAAGACTAGGAGATATAAGGAGACCCATACCCGGCAAGCCGGACAGTCTCATCTCATTAGAGTTACGTGAACCTCCGCCCTTCCCGAAAGAAGGCATCACCGCTCATAGCTAGTCTATCGGTGCTCAGTATAAAGTTCCATTACATTCATCTCATACGTCATGGAAGCTGGCTTCTAGTATGAGGACATCATAGCTCATTAGATGATTTCTCACCTCATCATTCGTATTGAGTGTGTTAAGCTCAATACTCTCATTAGAGTGTTCATAGAGACTGGTCTCTTCATTATCTTATACTCTCATAGGTGAGTACATATTGGTAACATTTACTTAGGCTCATTTGAGATTGCTCTCATCATTTACATAAGCCTCATATCATGTTGTCACCACATTCATCATCATTAGCACCTTTGCTTTTCATAGTTATTCACCTCTTATTATGTGAATGTTCATTTCATCATATGCCAATGCACTTGGCCATTTGGTGTGTTTCACACTTTTACTTAACCCTTCTATGGTTTCATCATTTCATTTTTCATTTCATCATTTCATTGTTCATTTCATCATTTCATTGTTCATTTCATCATATCATTGTTCATTTCATCATTTCATTGTTCATTTCATCATTTTATTGTTCATCTCATCATATGCCAATGCACTTGGCCGTTTAGTGTATTTACACTCATACTTAACCCTTCTAGGGTTCATCATTTCATTTCATATATCTTAGGTTCACTTACTTTGAACGTATGTTAGACTTATGTGTCTATACATACAAGCCATGAGGCTTCATTCGTAGTTTGTTAAGTGATTATTACCTTCCTAAGATTACGTAGTACAAGACTTATGTATCTTGTATTTATGCTAAGATCTTGAATTTGATCAAAGTGGGTGGCATTATTCTTGTAAGTTTGTTCACGTATGACTTATGTATCAATACGGAAGTTTGGGCAAGGAAATCCAAGTCTTGAATCAATTGAATGTCATTTACATTATTAATTGATTTCATTCTAATATTCATAACATTTTAACTCTAAGTCAAATCACAATATTTACATTAAAGGCTTACTTTTCTAATTACAATCTCTCTTGCATTGGCCGATGGGTTGTGGGTTCAAGCCCACAACCCCATTTCGTTTTCCTTTTATTAGTTTCGGCCTATGGGAGACTTTGGGACCCGAGGTCGAGTCCCCTCAGCCACACTACAATTCTCCTTTATTTTCCTTTCCCTTCCATTCTCTTAAGGCTGAGAGGTTGTGGGTTCGAACCCCCACAACCTCTTTATTTATTCTCCTTTTTAAAAGTTGACTTATTTGAGTTGACTGTGAGGTTGTGGGGTCGAATCCCCACAGCCTCATTTTATTTTTATATTATCTCCCTCATCCGCATAGAGGCCGTGGGTTCGAATCCCACGCCTCTCAAAACTTTTTCTTTATTTTTCCTTTCCTTGGTTTCTAACCGAGAGGGTGTGGGTTCGAACCCCACCCCTCTCATTTCTTATTTTCTTTTCTTCACTCTTATTTCTCAACCAAGACAAGTTCGAATCCCCCTCACCACACGAATTTTCCTCTTCTTTAATTAAACTTTTCTTTTGATTTTAAAGGGGTGAGGTCTCGGGTTCAACCCTCAATGACCTCACCTAATTTTCTTTATTTTTCTTGGCATTCTAAACATCTTAATTTGGCAATGATATATCAACCAATTGCTGGAAATTCAAGTAACTCCTTTACTCATTTTTTTTTTATCTTCATTTGTTAGTAAATTCATAGGACAATACATAGTTCGTTTGGTACGTTCTTTAATTCAATTTCTTTCATGAATTCTTAACCAAAATGTTTACTCCTCATTTCAGCCACACTTCATGTCACATGAACATCACATTTTACTTCAATTAATGTACATAAAACAACAAACAAAATATTAACAAAATTAAGCCTTTAGGCCGAGACTCAACATGCAATACATTTTTCTTTTCTTAATTCGAACATACACATTGTTGTCTTTTCATGCTTCAACGTACATCCAATACATTAACATTCAGCACAAACATCACATAATCCTAAGTCTACCAGCATTCATACCAACCTACATTCGTTGGGAGCTAATGACAGGGACATACAATAGGGGAATCAACCTTAGTTTTTGAGCCGAATATACTGAGTCCTAGGGGTCTCTTGGGAAAGGGACCAAGAGTAAGAAGACCCATACCTTGTTTTCTTGTTAAATGTCCAGAATGCTGCCCAAGAAACTCCTCCACAAATCAGTCCAAACGCCCACACTCACACCTCACCCGACTAGTGTAGTATGTTCTGCTTAACGTTATCGGATTGCTTCCTCTTTGTGTTTCTATCTTTCAAGTTCTTGATGAACTTTTGCCTTTACTTTATTTTCCTTTTTCTGATTGTTTTCTCACGTATTCAGCCAAGCAAGAAAAGAGTGAAAGAGAGAGAGATCGTTCAAAGAGAGTGGGGGAAATGGGAGATAGAAGTCTAGTGTAGGTAGGACTTTGTGGGTTTGAATTAGTCAATTTATTAATTAATAAAAATTAATAAAAAATCTGATTTCTTTTTCCTAAATCAGATATTATTAATTATTTATTAAAACTAAATTAACACATTAAAATAAAGCAAGTTAAATCTTGCTCTTAGTGGGGTTCGAACCCGGGTGAACCCATTTTGCGAAAATGGGTCACTTCGGGTTGCCCCACCCGAATTTTATTATTTTTTTAACTTAATTAATTAAATAATTAATTACTCAGGGTAATTACAATATTACCCTTGGCCTGGAAAAGACCATTTTACCCTTGGACCCTCAAAACTTAAAATTTCTTCTTTTGAGTCCGGTAAAAACTCTTTTGATTAAATCATCGTTTTCGAGAGCCTTACTTGGTTGGTTCCAACCTTTCCAAGCTTAATTAACTCCCCAAGTTAGTTGGATTGGTTGTAGCAAGGGTTCCGAGGTCTGGTTCTACGCGCATCAATCCGTGTGAACCCTGGTCTATTTATAGGCATTCTTGACACACTAAGCATTTCTTATCTTATCCATTTTCAGGGTTGTTACAGAGTAGGCCTCCAAAACCGACGGAGAGATTTTATCATTGGCCAATTTCAACATATAAAATATATAAACTTAAACTAAAATTCCGTCTTTTAAAATGGGGAGGCCTCCAACCGGCGGAGAGATTTTATCATTGGCCATTTAATTTATTATCTATCAAGTAAAGATAACAACAAATGGTAAGATTTATCTACACATAGCGCAAGAATAATTAACTGAAACAATGACATTAAAAGTATAAAAGGAAACACAAAAGAGAATTATATTTCTAAGATAATGACAAAAATAGTATCAAAACCAACCTAAGATCTCATAAATCAGTGGCTAACTAATAAAGTAGCAGCATAATAAACAAACAAAATAAAAAGACTAAAGAAATAGAAAACAATAAAAGTAGCCACATGTCAATATGACTTGTTGACTAGTAAAGTGAAGAATACCAAACTATGAATAAAGTTAATAACATTAATAATGAGAGAAAAAATAAAGATAAAAATACATAACACTAACAACTGATAATTAGAAAAATGAACGTAACTAATCTCAAACACAAAATTAAAAAAAAAAACAATCAATAATAAACAACAATAAAATAATACTAGAAACCAAACACATCAATATAATATAATAGTGAAGTGAATAAAAGTAATCAACATAATCAAACTAGAAAAGATTTTTAAATAGCAAACAATAACAAAAGTTATCTTCACCAATAACAAAACTACAACCATAAGAAAAAAATTATGTGAGTCGAAAAAGCCTTAAATCAAACATTGGTATATACTTTTATTCACAAATTAAATCACACTAATCCACAAATTAGTTATAGTAAAGATTTAAGATATACCAAAAAAAGACAAAAGGAGGAGGCCACAGTAGCACCTGATTGTCGGAGTTTGGCGGAAATAACGCTCGTGGGTGGAGTCCAACTGACACGGGAGCTCGTCGGCTCTCCGTTTCCATCGGAAATTAGGGATCTAACCCCTGCAAAACAAACAAAAACTCGTATAGGGAAAAAAGGGAAGGGGGGCTGGTTTTGTTGTTGTTTCAGCTAGATATTGGGTTGTTGTTGATGGTGTTCTTGCGACTGAGGGGGAAGAGTTGGTGATTTCCGGTGGACTTTGCTTAGTGTGGTGGCTGTTTGGAAATGAGAACTTGTGGGTTTTTTGGTGGCTAGAGGCGTGAAGCAAAGAGGAGAAGGAGAGAGATGAACAGTGGAGTCTCCTTTTCTATATCAGATGCGGCCAGCCCCAAGAGATGATGAAAAGAGAGCTTTTATAGAGGAAATTTAGGGCTGGGAATTACTGGGAATATGCTGAATTAATATTGGGGTTGGAAAATGGGGAAAGGGAAATAGGGAGGAGTGGGCTGCTGACAATAAAAAAGAGGCCCAAATTTGGTTGGTCCAAACAACTTAAAATATAATAAATGAATCACTATGAATTAATCACATAAGCTTCTTAACTTTAACGAGATAAAATGATCGACGATATTATAAAATATAATTCAAAAAAAGATAAACGAAAATATAACTAAACTAATTAGACCTAACATTTAATAGGAACCAAACTTTTGAGATGATTTCCTAATTTTTATAAAATAGGCTAATCATGTACATAATTATACATATATATACATATATATATATATATATATATATATATATATATATATATATATATATATATATATATATATATATATATATATATATATATATATATATATATTTGAAATTAATTTACTATAATTAAAAATATTTAGCTTTATAAATTTTAATTATTTTAAATCGTTTGGAATTAGGAAGCTCGTCGATCAATTTATCGGGGAGGGACAAAATTGTGTGTAAACATAACAAATTACAAATCAATTAGTATTTCATTAATATTGATGATGTCATTTTCAGAACCTTTTAATTATTACTGGCTTCATTTTTATTTGTTTGTTTGATTTTGTATTGACATAAAATATAATAAATTAAAAAAATATTTTTCAATCTTATGGTCTTAAACTAAAGATAGATAGAATGTTTTTAATATATCCTTTATTTTGTGGTCATACATGTAGAAAGTTAAAACAAAAGAGTTGTTGAAAAAAAAAAAAAACACTCTGATGCAAGAATTGAATGTTCCACGTTACTAAATAAATGGAATCCTGATCTACTTATAAAACTTATATAATCTGCCCCCACCCCCCTTGAAATAAATTTTGAGTGTGAATTAGGCACATACCTAACTTGACATGATCAGTGCCAAAATCGATGTGGCCCCTAGGAAATGGAATAGTTTCGGGGTGAAAATCACACTCTAGATCGGATAGTGGAATTCGAGATAAAAGATTTATGGATCTGGGGGTGGTGGGGGTGGGGGTGCGTGGGGTGGGTAAATGAAATGTCAGATAAAGAATGTTCGGATGAAGTGGGATGATAAACGAAATCCCAAATAAACAATGTCCGCATCTGGGCGTGGAAGGGGGTGGGGTGATAATCCTAATAAGATTTGAGCAATCCCCATTCCTTTGACTTTTGTGGTATGAGTTAGACTCAAAATCTTACTTGACAATTTTTTCAAAACAAACTAAAAAAATTAAACAAATTGAAACGAGGCGAGTACAGAATTTAAATTCAAACTTTATTAATTTCACATTTATTTAAAGATTATACGAATTAATTCACATTAATAGAAATAAGACATAATTCTAGAAAAATAAAAATTCCTACAAATAGATATCAATAATAAATATGTAAATTAAAAGAGTAGAGTAAATTTGTAAAGAGTAAAGTACCTGAACATCAACCATGTGACTAACTCCAACAAGAGAAAAAAAGTAAAAAAACTCATAAGTTAGTGCTACGGTAAAAAAAAAAAAAATCAATTCAATAAATTTGAGATTAGTTCATGTACGTCAATTTCCTCTCAACCGGAAGCTCAATATAGTGCTGAAGCATGTCTTTAATTCTACAAAAGTAACAATTTATTAAGAAAATTAATCTAGCTAATCGTTTTATAGATTAATACCTAGCACGATGTAACAATTTCTAAAGGTATCGATTGTAAATATAATACCTCTTTTGGCTACAAAATTTACTGAGCCGATTAGCAGGCGAGAATGCGACAAACAACATGTCCACATCACAACAAATTGCAATCTCTTTCACCTTCTTTAGTAAACAAGTACGCCGCTTAGAAAATGCAACTTGACGTTTTGTCATCTCTACTATTTTCTTTATCTTAATTCTTCTACCCATCTTGAAGTTTTTTCAAGGGAGTCTTCTCTCCCTTTGAAAGGAACAACAACTTAGAGTGTTGTGTGAAGTGTATGAAAGTTACAATGACGGAAAGAGGAGGCTCCAAAGTAGCTAATTTATAAGGTCAAAAAGCTATTAAAGTCAAATATGAAATAAATAGAAAAAATTGGTCAACCTAATTCAGATATGATCGTGTGACTTTGTTATTAAAAGTTAAATTATCATAATTATGAATTCACATTCAGATAATATTATTTAAGTCTATGCGTTTATATGTGAATATTGTATTAATTAATAATAAATGTATAATACTACATAAAAAAAATAGTGTGTATGTTATATTATTAGTACAAATATTTGAAAAAAATAACGTAAAATTTGTAAAATAAAAAGTATACTTAAAAAGAACCTGATAACCCACAATTACACCAAAATATCAAGAACAAAATTAAATATAGTGAGCAAAATTTTGTCATTGATATTAAAATTTCAAATTATGTTGGTAGGAAAACACACTCTAAACAATAAGGTAATGGAAAGATAAAGTACATGGTAAATGAGCCTAATATAACACAACTACTTGTTAAAATTAATAATAACAATAAGGGTTATGGTCAACTAGAAGATGATAATCTAAAGTTACAATGAAAAAAAATGAAGTAAACTATCAAAATGTTTTACATTATACCTATCCCTATATATAAATTAATATACTTACCTCAAATTTTGCTCTTTCATTCCGTTTGATTTCTGTAAGTACTAAAAAAGAAAACATTTATTTTTAAGAAAGAAAAATAAAAAAACGACATAATATTATGTACTATTTCACTACCTTTTTCGCACCATCCATCCTTTAATCTGAGTTCTCTATATAGAAAATTAGTTAGTGTTTGAATGTGGTTATCATTAAACTTTAAGATTATCTTCGTTCTAGCTTCAAAGATTAAGTAGGATTTGTCAAACTTTACTTATTCTCTCATTGACCCTCATCCAAACTTGCTAAATATATAGTAATAATTTTCATTTTTGGGTAAAAAATATATATTATATTAATCGCTAATATGCATCAATACATAGTAGTGACAAGCTTGCTTGTCCACCCTCCATTTTTCGTAGGGTAATTTGTTGGAGGTCCTTATGGGGCGTTCTTTTGTTTATGATTGAAAACCTAAATATTTCCCAAAGTCTTTATCGGATGTTTACTTTGGCGATTTTTGGCTTCCTTCAATGTATTTAAACATTTTTCTAGTTATGGAGAAAATATTTTCAAAAATATGTTTATTCCATCCAAAAACATTTTTGTGTGAAGGTTAGATGTCCCGGAGAATATTATTATTTTCCTTCCAAGCTTTTGAAATGATATATGGGCTATTTGCGGATGGTACGTCCACATGCATGGTTTCAAATTTAAAGATTTTAGATCGATTTAGGGTTCGGGTGGCGGGGGGGATCACCGGTATTCCCCTCTCCATGTTGAAGGGTTTCCCATTCATCAAAATTGGGTTCGTCACATCTATGTAACTAAAAATTGTTACATCGATTGAGGTTTTTGATAGATCGTCAGGGGACAATTAAAGATGTGCTTTTTGATGCATTTCTCTTTGAATATCATGACCTTTATATCCTCTGTCCTCTTCTTCTTTAGTAGAACTACAACATCCTTTATTTCTTCTAGATTTACATTTTTGTTCTAAGATTGGAACTACATGAGGAGGAGGGATAGTCGTGTTCGAGTCATTTCCTAGGAGGTTCACTCTATGTTGCTAGGTACTGTTGGTCTGATCCTTGTTTTGGTAGCTTTCATGTTCACTTGGTATGGGTCTAGGGTGCACCATCGATGCAGTATCACCTCTGGAACTTATTGCTAGAAAAGAAAGGGTGGGAAAAACGGGATGGAGTTGCATAGAACGGGTTGTCCCCTAATATAATAATATTATATTTCTTTTAATAAAATTTTATGAGTCCTCTAATTTATTGCCGAGATGAGTCTCGAGGGTTTTGAAAGTGAGTCAAACCATTGAGTTAATTTCTAATTGAAATAATATGAAATTAAAGTTGACGACGGTCAACAGGAATCAAAACGTCAAAATGATCGAACTAAATTTTTCCTATTCTTGTGCAACTCTATTTGGTCATCGCAACAGCCAATATTTTCAGCAGAGGTTCAACATATAAAAAGTAAAGACATGAAAAAGTCATAGAAAGAAAAAGTTGAATATCTACTAACTACTATATACACATAAAAAATATATATATTTTTCACTATACATAATTAAATATTGTAGTTTTTTTTCTGAAAAGAATTCGGATAAATCCTTTAACCCTAGCTAGCTCCAATCACGATTGCGTGGCTAAGAGTTACTCTATCTCTCTCTCTTAGAAATTAAAATGCCGAAATTCTTGGTTCTTTTTCTCTATTATTAATTCAGCAAATTTGGCACCAACTTGAATTGAGTACTGTTTACTCTTTGAAACTTGTCTGTATAATCACATGAAAACTTCTTCTCACTAATTTCTTTTTTCCTTTTTTGCCTTTGACTCATTTAAAAAAGATAATGTTTGACGAAAAAGTGACACTACTTTATATTTTAGCATTTTGGTTTTCTTTTACTTTAGAATCATAACCGTCAACAAGGGATACATAGTGTGAATCAATAGTAAGAATTGTGATGGTATGAATAGATCTACACTTTATCATAACTGATCCCTAGGAAGCTCTTTTCTTCTCATATGAATTTTACGCGGAATAATCTCACATTAATCAAGACCTCCATACCAATATCAAATGCTTGATAGGAAATAAAATAAAAAATGGTTGGAAGAAAAGTTTACTTTTTAGAGGGATAAATCATTTATCAATGGCCCAAAGTCGTGTTTGTGTTGTTAAATTTAAATGATAGGTCCAATATGGTACTTGTCTACTTCGTTGTCAATTAAACAATTAGTTCATGTTCTAAATATTTAATTTCACAAGATCTAGTACTTTTGATAGTATGATTGACAAAATAAAATTTACATTCAAGTATATATATTTATTTGTTGATACTTATGTTATACTTGTTGACACCCAATTTTGTCCCTCCCCGATAAATTGATCGACGAGCTTCCTAATTTTAAACGATTTAAAATAATTAAAATTTATAAAGCTAAATATTTTAAATTATAGTAAATTAATTTCAAAATATATATATATATATATGTATGTATGTATAATTATGTACATGATTAGCCTATTTTATAAAAATTAGGAAATCATCTCAAAAGTTTGGTTCCTATTAAATGTTAGGTCTAATTAGTTTAGTTATATTTTCGTTTATCTTTTTTTGAATTATATTTTATAATATCGTCGATCATTTTATCTCGTTAAAGTTAAGAAGCTTATGTGATTAATTCATAGTGATTCATTTATTATATTTTAAGTTGTTTGGACCAACCAAATTTGGGCCTCTTTTTTATTGTCAGCAGCCCACTCCTCCCAATTTCCCTTTCCCCATTTTCCAACCCCAATATTAATTCAGCATATTCCCAGTAATTCCCAGCCCTAAATTTCCTCTATAAAAGCTCTCTTTTCATCATCTCTTGGGGCTGGCTGCATCTGATATAGAAAAGGAGACTCCACTGTTCATCTCTCTCCTTCTCCTCTTTGCTTCACGCCTCCAGCCACCAAAAAACCCACAAGTTCTCATTTCCAAACAGCCACCACACTAAGCAAAGTCCACCGGAAATCACCAACTCTTCCCCCTCAGTCGCAAGAACACCATCAACAACAACCCAATATCTAGCTGAAACAACAACAAAACCAGCCCCCCTTCCCTTTTTCCCCTATACGAGTTTTTGTTTGTTTTGCAGGGGTTAGATCCCTAATTTCCGATGGAAACGGAGAGCCGACGAGCTCCCGTGTCAGTTGGACTCCACCCACGAGCGTTATTTCCGCCAAACTCCGACAATCAGGTGCTACTGTGGCCTCCTCCTTTTGTCTTTTTTTGGTATATCTTAAATCTTTACTATAACTAATTTGTGGATTAGTGTGATTTAATTTGTGAATAAAAGTATATACAAATGTTTGATTTAAGGCTTTTTCGACTCATATAATTTTTTTTCTTATGGCTGTAGTTTTGTTATTGGTGAAGATAACTTTTGTTATTGTTTGCTATTTAAAAATCTTTTCTAGTTTGATTATGTTGATTACTTTTATTCACTTCACTATTATATTATATTGATGTGTTTGGTTTCTAGTATTATTTTATTGTTGTTTATTATTGATTGTTTTTTTTTTAATTTTGTGTTTGAGATTAGTTACGTTCATTTTTCTAATTATCAGTTGTTAGTGTTATGTATTTTTATCTTTATTTTTTCTCTCATTATTAATGTTATTAACTTTATTCATAGTTTGGTATTCTTCACTTTACTAGTCAACAAGTCATATTGACATGTGGCTACTTTTATTGTTTTCTATTTCTTTAGTCTTTTTATTTTGTTTGTTTATTATTCTGCTACTTTATTAGTTAGCCACTGATTTATGAGATCTTAGGTTGATTTTGATACTATTGTTGTCATTATCTTAGAAATATAATTCTCTTTTGTGTTTCCTTTTATACTTTTAATGTCATTGTTTCAGTTCATTATTCTTGCGCTATGTGTAGATAAATCTTACCATTTGTTGTTATCTTTACTTGATAGATAATAAATTAAATGGCCAATGATAAAATCTCTCCGTCGGTTTTGGAGGCCTCCCCATTTTAAAAGACGGAATTTTAGTTTAAGTTTATATATTTTATATGTTGAAATTGGCCAATGATAAAATCTCTCCGTCGGTTTTGGAGGCCTACTCAATATTAAAAGACGGAAATTTTTAGTTTAAGTTCATATAAATTGTTTGTTAAAATTGTTAAAATGGCCGATGAAGAAATTATCGTCGATTTCCAAGGCCTCCATTGTTAATAAGACGGGTTTTTATTTTTAAGTTATTATTTCATATATTCAATTTTATTCATATTTATTTATTACTAACACTTTTACTAAGTGTGTTTACAGGTACACAGAGTTGCTTCCATTGAAGCTATTCGAAGAGCTCAAATTATATTTTTATTCATTATTGTGTAAATATCGACGTTAGGCAAATCTCAGGCCGTTGCTTATGTTATTATTTTATTTTATTACTTGTGTATATTGCATATTTATATTACTTGTATATTATTATTATCTCCTCCTCAATTTTGAAAAAAAAAATGAATTCAGCTGGGATCCACACTTGTGAATTTCGAAGGGTGCCTAACCCCTTCCCTTCAGAATAATTTGAACCCCTTACCGAGAATCAATTGGTTTCGTAGACTATTTTTTTAAATTAATTTATTAATCGGTTTTCCTAGTTTTTTCCTAAAATTAGGTGGCGACTCTTTTTTTTTAAAACTTGTTAATTTTAAAACTCTTTCAAAATTGAATCAATTCATTATTTTCGAGTTGTCGCGACGTTTTGTCCTATTTTGATAGAGTGGGGATGTAAACATGTTAAAACAAACATTTTTTACTTTCAAGTTAAGAAGTGTGTAACTAAAAGAGAGTTGCTATGAAATTTAATTATCGGGATCAATTTTATCCACCGTTATTAATATATTTTTTGGTATATTAATGAAGGAAAAGATGGCAAAATTGAGACAATTGAACCACATCAAGGGAGATGTTCGAAAACTACAATTTCTAGATAAACAGTTTGATCTCTTATCTTTCTCGCACTCCTTTATTTTTGGATTAATTTATTTTCTCTCTCTAATTACATATTGTTCAATGATTTTTTACTATGTAAATTAAAAAAGAATATGTATAAGGAGATTAAAGAACGTGGAAAATGG
This sequence comes from Solanum sitiens, assembly GCA_016801875.1. Taxonomy (NCBI): domain Eukaryota; kingdom Viridiplantae; phylum Streptophyta; class Magnoliopsida; order Solanales; family Solanaceae; genus Solanum; species Solanum sitiens. The sequence goes on along the minus strand of JABWTJ010000364.1, from coordinate 278,467 downwards.
AACCAAATAGAAGCTCTATTTTTAAAAGAATACTTTGAGGATTAGAAAAGATATGATGGCTAAATGAGTGAAATATTCAATCAAATAAAAATGCTTATTAAATGAAATATATAATGGTGGGGGGTAATAACTTCATGCTTTTTAATTGATTTTAAATTTCAGGCGCTTAGCTTATAAGTGATTTGACTAATAATTATAAAGTATGGAGATAAGATTAATTTGGCCAACTTATGAACTTATATAATCATACATATATTATTATTTTTATATTTTAGTACACTTATTAAAGAAAAGAGATCAAAAGGTCAGTCAAAGCATAATTAACAAAATCTATTTTGACCAAAGAAAATTATAGACTTGCTACTTATTTTGTATAGTGTCCATTAGCTTTAACCATTAAAAACATACTTACTTGCAAGAGCATATACATAATATAAGTGTTACACCAACAACAGCAAGCTTAGATGTAATTTGACAATTAAGGTGTGAAAATAGTAAGATGTATGTAATTTTACTTTTATCTTTATGGAGTAGAAAAATTATTTTTAATTGAATCTTGGTAACCCTCCTCCATTATTCCGTGATTCGGACTGAAAATGTGAGCGAGTTCACACAGGTGATGTAATATAAGTGTTACACTGTTTTTAATTTATTGAAATGTTCGATACTACTACCTAGTGCCTCATACTTGATTTCTTTTGTATTAAATGAAATTGACTATCACTAATGAATTAAACTATCTCATGATGGCTTCCTTTGGATGTTTCAAACTATTGCTGGTGTTCTAATTTCTACAGGATTGAGGTGAGCACAACTTTATTTGATGTTTTATAAGTTGAATTTATTCAATCTATCCGTACAATTCTAATTAGTACTCCCTCAGCCTCACATTAGTTGATCATTTATCTTTTTACACGTACATTAAGAAATCATAAGTAAGAATATAATTTTACTAATTTATCCCCTTAAAAATTTCTTGGAAATTTTATAAACAAATGTGAACACTTTCAAAAAGAATTAATTTGAAGGGTAATATAAGAAAACTCTAATTAATGATTTATTGATTTAGTAAAGTAGGACAACTATTTTTGTAAGGATGATTAGCTATTATGCGCCGAAGGGCGTAGTTTGTTAGTTAAGTGAGACATTGAAATAAAAATTAAGAGTAGTCTTAATAAATAAATGTTAATTAATCATTTTAGAGCCAATGAGGAAAGTTGATCAATTCATTTGAACTTGAAATTCTTTGATCCAGAATTTGGAGCTACAAATAAAGAAGAGCACATTGGAATCGCATATTTTGGATGCTAACATAAGGTCATTTGATTCAGTATCACAAGTGTTTTCTTTATAGTTCATCTTAATTATAACATCAAGGTTGAATACAACAGTATCGCCATAAACTTTCATTTAGACATTTTTATTATAGTATATTTCAATTGTCTAAATATGATTCCACAGGGATTTCGAACCAGGACCAGGGCAAGAACCTTCTCTTCATCAACTCATTTGGTGTGAGAGAAACTTACAACTCTCTCTCGAAATAGTCAAGGCTAGAAAAGTTAGTTCTTTCACCAATTATTTTTTCTTGATTTATCATTGAAAAATAATGTGAAATCACAAATTTCAAGAAAATAATTATTTTCTTAGAAATAGTTCATCAAATCAACTCATATATATAATCAATAAGATTTGATTAATGTCTAATAAATTTTGATTAGATGGAATTGGAGAAACAAGAAAAGATGGATGTTGACTTTGTTGCACAACAAACAACTCCTTACCAGTTTGATACTAATAATTGGATTAATCCATACAGGTCATTATTTTTTTCAAATAATATTTCTTTACAAAAAAATTTTATCACTTTAATTTTCTTTTAGAGTCATTATTTTGTTATTATTACAGTTCAAGTATCCAGGAGAGCATACTTCAAAATTGGATGAATGAAGGGAAGGGAATAGCAAATAGTTCTAGCAATTACGCATATACCCCTTCCCTTGCAAGTTCTTCACAAAATGGGAATATACCATTTTTCCAAAGGCAAAACTCATCGCCTTATATCCCGTTGCAGGTAATAGTTTTGAAAATGCAGTAACTAGGATCTCCAAAAAAAGAGATATTTTTTTTATAGAAAATTTGATATTATTATTTTTTTATCCGCAAAATAGAATCAACAACAAAATATAATAATAAATGTCCAGCAGAATCCTACACAAACATTTGGACAATTACAGGTACATTAACATTCTTAAAATATTAATCCTTGTAAAGATCTCATTAAGAACTCAAACTATTTCTTTCAAAAAGAAAATTTATATAATTATTTTTATTTGTGCAATAGAGTCAGGAACAAAACATGATGGTAGATTTCCAGCAGAATCCAACACAAATATTTGGACAATCACAGGTACATTATATATTCATGAAATATTATTCCTTGTTAAATCCTACCCCCCCCCCCCCTTCGTACTTTACTAAATAGTTTATACATTTTTGCAGGCACAAATGACTTTTGGTGAAAGTAATGACAACTCTCTCTTCAACTTCTGGCAAAATATTTGTGATTCTACAAGGTTTCTTTTGATAACTCTTGATTCGAGAACTTATATTGTTCACAAGATAATATTTCTTATATTTGAAAAAGAATAATAATATTAATTAGAATTATAACGATAACTGGATCTTAACTCTATATAAGATCAAAATATCATCATAAAGGATACTACTAAAATAGTAATAATATCATATAAAATGAGTCAAAAACAATATATTTTATTATTGATGTTTGAATTGTTCTTGTTTAACATGATATGATAGCTAAGAACATGTTCTCTTTGTATTTCAGGTCTGTCTCGTGTACACAGTTGAACAATACCTTCCAATTAGGGTTGGAGAATGACAATACAATTTGGAATAACAATTTGAATAATTTCTCCTCGTTTGGTTTGGAGAATGCCCATTCACATTCAAATAATAACATGAGTAACAACAACAATTACATCAATGAATATAATGATCCTTCTTCAGTTCAAAGTTATGCAATAACTTCTAATGTTAATAGATTTAACTATTCCACGGAGGTTAGTCCAAAGTTCTATTCTTATTATTATCGATCAAAATAACTTTATTTTTTATATTATTCACACAAAAAACTCACTTTAAATGTTTGTAACAATGATTAGGAGAATACTATGGGAAACTTTGTTGAAACTACACATGAGCATGATGCATGGGAATGGGATGTTTTCCTCAATGAAGCTTTCAATGGAGAAGACTTTTAAATTTTAGATTGATCCATCAATGACCCGGAAAAAAAAACTTTTTTTATCTAGTTTCTTTATGTTTGGTCCATCTTAAAATTCACAAACTCCTAAATTTTAGCGTTTTATTTACTTATTTCAGTATGCAAGATATCATATTTAATGTATGTTGGGTGACCTATATATGTTGAAGTGAATAATAATGACCTATGCATGTTAGAAATAAATTGTGTGTTGGCTACATCATATGTAGTAATACTAATTATTAAGTTGTCCATTTAGATTATATGGCTACTTCAAAATCGATTTAGAGTATGGTTTAATTTGAATTGACTTATTATAAGTGTTTTAAGTTAAAATAGCTTTTAAACACTTAAGATGATACTTTGACTTTTTATGTAATGATTTTGAAAGATATTACTCATCTTTAAGTCATTTATAATTCATATCGCTTAAACAAATCTGAATTCTTCAAAAAAATCTCAAACCATACAAAAAACCCCAAAATAGGTTAACCGTGTATACTTCGAGAAGAGACATCTTCAATTTATAGAGTTCCAAATTATTCCGAAGGAAATAACCAAATATGAAAGATAATTATATTTATTTATTTTTTTGAAAATTAAAAACAATTAGGGGTTGTTTGGTTACTGGTTAGAGTTATGCAGATATTAGTTATGCAGGGTTAAGTTATGTAGGTATTAGTTATGTAGGGTTAAGTTATGCAGGTATTAGTTATGCAGGGTTAAGTTATGTATGTATTAGTTACGCAAGGTTTAGTTATGTAGGTATTAGTTATGCAGGGTTTAGTTATGCAGGGTTTAGTTATGTTGAGTTTAATTATGTGGGTATTAGTTATGCGGATATTAGTTATGTAGGTATTATTTTGTTATGTAGAGATTATAATACATGAATTATTAACTATTGAATATTAAATTTGTTGTAGATTATTAATATATATTATTTACAAAATAATAATACATGCTAATAAAATGTGGAATATATTGAATAATATATAATGCTAATATTTGATTAGCATATGTACCATCAAAAAATATACAATCAAATTTTTAATATTAAAAAAATATTTATATTTGCATTAATAAATAAAAATGGTAAGTATATAAAAAATGAAAATAGTCTATATATAATAGGAAAACAGTAAAGTTTCCAATAAAAAAAATTAAAAGAAATGAAAATGGTCTATATATAAAATAAAAAAAATAAAAACATATATAGGAAAACAGTAAAGTTGTCAATTAAAAAAATAAAATAACTTTATAGGGTAAATCTGTAATGTAGCATTTTAATACATGTATAAATAATATCCACATAACTTATTTCACCTTCTACCCTGCATAACTTTATACATAGATTCCTCATAAGTTTTGTTGGTATTAATTATGTAAGACTATAAAAAATGCGACCAAACACCGTATAAATTAATACATGAATAACTTTTATACAACATTTAAATTCTTACCAACTAAATATTATATAAGTTATGTTAACTTTTATACCTAACACAAAACTTCTACCAAACATAGTAAAACTAATGTAACTTTTAATACATGTATAAGATGTTTCTTATACAATAACCAAACGGCTCCTTATGGTAATGTTTTGACTTTCCTTAAAGTAAAAAGTAAAACTCGAATATGGTAAGAAAAGTAGGAGCAAAACTCTAACAATTCTCCCATTTTAATTGAATTCTCTTGACAAAACTTGATTTGCTTTCTTCACTCAATCTTCATATATCACTGTTATTTACCATGATTAAAATGTGATATGAATTAAAACTTGGAATCATGTGCGCTAAAGTAAACAAAGGTTAACAATATTGGAGTCATGTGTTCAATGTTATGAGCAGTATTGAGAGTGGAACTCATGCGTTAAAAATAATATGCATGAGTCAAAAAGTGGAGCCCAAGCCTTAAAAAGTTAACAGGGGTTGAAAGTTGAAGTTGTAGGACCCCAGAAAATTTATAACCAAAGACTCGAACAATCCTTCGTTGTGAATAGGATTTTACCAAGAAATTTGAAATTTCTCAAATATTAATATCACTAGATATAACACCTTGAGTTTCAAAATTTTTTACAGAGAATTCATTTCAAGTCATTCCTTAGTTCTTTTAAGTTTTGGGTCAACTTTAAACGATAATAAATTTCACTACATAATGAGTTAGGAGACCCATAAGATATCAAATGAAATATCTCTGAGTCCAATTTCCAACGCCAGCGAGTTTGCTAATTTTTGAGATCGTATGAGGGAGATGTGCCCTTTTGAAGTCAGGTTGTCTATTTAAGATATGTTATCCAAAAATAGGAGGGGTATTTTAGCTTTTTTCTTACCCCCACCTATTATAAACACGAATTTCACCAAATTAAGGGCCAAAACTGATTAGAATCAACTTCATCATCCTCAAAAGCGTTTAAGGTTTTAGAGAGAAGATTTAGTTTCAAGTGTTTGTTCAAGAAATTCAAGATTTTGTTATCTCCTGTATTCAAATTACCAAATCAGAAGAAATATAGATGAAAAGAAAAACACAAAGAATAATCCGAGTCCATAAAATTCACTGTGTGTCCTTAAGAAATTTAATCCCCTCAAGTACCCGAGGTTACAGATTAATTCCTCCCAAGATAAAACGGATGAATCATTAAAGAAGTAGCGGTACCTCAAACTTCAATAATTTCAACAAACTCAAAATGACAGCAACGAATCACACATACAAACACGATCGATCAATTTTGTTTTGTAAGAGAATGTATGCAAAAGAAGGGAAGAATTCAATGCTGAAAAATGAGAGACAACCTCTCTATCTATAGCCAACAAAGGGTAAATGTCACAACTCTTAGGAAAGAAGACAACATTCCAGAAATGTCATAACACTTTGGAAAAGGCACAAGCTTTTAAACGGTCACAACCCTTTAGAAAGGACACAACCTTTCATAAAGGTCACAACCCTCCGGTAAAGTGACAATCGTTCAGGAGAGTCACAACCCTCTATTTCCTGTTCAACCTTTAAAACCCAACAATCCCCCACATAAATAGGGAATGACTATTTTTTTTTAAAAAACATATGCATGAAAAACTGCGTGATTCGTAAGTAAGGGTTAATCGCATCTGGATAAGTAGGTTCTCTTTAAACTTTCTGTAGTGAGCATATATCGGATATACTCGGTCAATCGGTAGATTTGATATCTTCGAACCGTCGTACTTTGGTGTATGCATAGACAATATAAGTCACACAATCAACCCTTAAACTGTTTTTGGTTCTCATTGTTTTGTCCGTTTCAACCATGAACACATATCGGTTAATAAGTGCTTAGGGAACTGGTCTTACTGGATTCTCCTTGAAGCGGCTTACACTTCACACTTAGATAGGTGATTTCTAAATGTGTTATCCCGTAGATACACCATTTGATATACCCTGTATCAAACTTAGAAACCATTAAAAAGTCCTAATGCCTTTATCCTTATTACTGAACATTGTCTTATCATGACAATGAACCATAAAAAATAATATTTTGACAATGTTGAACCGTCATTAATGACTTTGTTTGATCTCCTTGAACCTAGATCTTGGGATCTCCAGTCTTCTAGGTAGAGTTACCGCCACAATGACTTGTTCTCGGTCATAGTCTCATTCCCTTTGATAATCTATCAACTTCCTCTCTAGTTAGGCCTTTTATAAGTGGATCCGACACATTATCCTTTGACTTTACATAGTCAATTATGATAATTCCACTAGAGAGTAGTTCTCTAACGATATTATGTCTACGTCATTTATGACGAGAAATATTTGGGCCAAAAATCTTTCAAGAAATTTCGGAGTCATTCAACTTCTTCACCGGTCTTATCCAGAGTGATAAACTCAGATTTCATAGTAGAGAGAGCGATACATTTCTGTTTGAAAGATTTCCAAGAGACTGCTCCTCCACCAAGAGTAAATACATATCCTCTTGAATTTTATTTCATTTGACCTGGTGATTCAATTTGCATCACTATATTCTTCCAATACTGTTGAATACTAGTTATAATGCAAAGCAATAGTTTGTTAAGTATGTTTTTTCTTTTTTTTAAAAAAAAATACTCAAAACTCTTTTCATTGTCATCCAATGAGTTTGATTGAGATTACTTGTGAACCGACTCAGTTTACTAATAGCACATGCTATATCTGATCGCGTACACTTCATGATATATATTATATTTCTCAATAATCTAGCATAATCCAATTGTGAGTCACTTTTTCCTTCATTCTTTTGAAGTACAAAGCTCACATTTATTGGAGTCTAGTCAATATTGAAATCCAACTACTTGAACTTTTCAAGTACCTTTTCAATCACACGAGTAACTTTAATTTCTTTCATATCGAAGTTACTTTCTAGCATATACTTAGTATCACTTATGTCATATGTGTCTGTTTTGATGATCAACATGTCATCAACATAAAAATAAATAATGACCTTGTGATTTGGAATGCCTTTAATGTAACATATTTATCACATTCATTAATCTAGAATTCATTTGCCAATGTAGTTTTGTCAAACTTCGCATATCATTATTTGGGCGCTTGTTTTTAGTCCATAAAGTGACTTAACAAGTTTACACATTTTTTTAATCAGGAACCACTAAGCCCTCAGGTTGTTCCATGTAAATTTCTTCCTCCAAAAAAAAAATTTTTATATCTATTTTGACAAATTCGCAACTAGCGCAATTAACATCTGAATTGATGTAATCCAAGTTAAAGGCTATTATATGTCAAAATAATCAAGGATTTGTCATTGTCTAAAGCCTATGACAACAAATCTTGCTTTGTATTTGTCAATAATTTCTTTTAATTTTTTTTGTAGATCCACTTTGAACCCAAAAGTTTATTTCCTGAAGGAAGATCAACCAACTCTCAAGTATGGTTACTCAAGATTGAATCTATCTTACTATTAACAGACTCTTTCAAAAAAGGATGAGTCCATAAAAGATATATCTTTTTCGACTATATGGACTCATTTTCAAGAAAAAATATTACAAAATAAAACTCGGAGGAAGTAATTTATCCATTGACATTTACTACGCCTCTGAATCTCCTTATTAAGTACGTTCTCCTTTGGTTCTTTCCAAGGTCGTTTAGACCCTTTACATGACTATCCGGTGGTTCGGACTTATTAACCATAAATCAACATGGTCTACTATTTGTAGCATATTCAATGAACATACAATCCACAGTCTTAGATCCTATTTTGACATGTTTGGGAATAGTTTCCTCATTTCCATTTCTCATGTGGAATAGACTGTATTGAAAATTGTTAGATCACTTTCTTTCAAGAGTTATTGCTTGTATATACTTTAACAGATGACAAAAGAATTTCTATCAGGATCAACAAAGTCTGGACAAACAAAACTTTTTGTTGCTCCCTTTCTTAACAAACAAAGTTTTCTATTTGTTGCTCCCTTTATTAACAAATAAAACTTTTTGTTTCTCTCTTTCTACAGATAAAAAAAATTGTTGTTCTCTTTGCTATAATGATAGCATCTCCCCACAAGTTTTGTGGTAAACCTGAACTTATAAGTAGGAGATTCAACATTTCCTTCAAAGTTTGATTTTTTTTTCTTTGTCAACAATTTCGTTAGATTGAGGTGAGTATATGCAGTAATTTAATGGATAATTCCATTTTCTGCAAAAGAAGATTCATATTCTTCACATCTACCACTTCTAATCATGAAATATTCAACTGACTCTCAACTTCAGTTTCATATTGCCTATATGTTTATATTGCTTCATTCTTACCATTCAGCAAATAAACATAACGTGTCTAGTGCAATTGCCAATAAAATTTATGAAACACTTTTTCCCACCACGAGATGGTGTTGAATTTATATCACTAATGTCAGTGTAAATCAATTCAAAGGTATGTTAATTCATTTCAACAACACATACTTGACATTGATTTATTGCAATAGAAGTTAGGTAAAACTTCTAAGTTGATCAGGTTTTGCAAGGTTTTGCAATTGACATTCTCATTCATTTATGTCACAAACAATTTGAGTCAAGCAAGTAAGAACAAACAAAAATACTAAGTTTGATAGACCTTTTATGAGGTAACCTTTTCCCACAAATATTTTGTTCTTTACTTTTTATATTTCTTAAATACAGACATTATTTTACAGTCAACACCTTGTCATATGTCCTTTTAAGAAGGACATTTCCATAACATTCAATTTGTTATCGAATTACTCATGACCATAGTCTCATTGGTCCAATAAGGGCAATATGACCCCAAATGTTTGTTTTACAACACAAACATGACAGGTCAATTTTCACCAATGTTCATGTCTATACAAAAAAAAATTTAATGGACATATCTTTTCATGAAAAATCACAATATTTTAAGTGAATTATTTTCATCAAAGAATACAATTCTTTTGAACGAGTAATATAATTTTGTGATTTTATACTAGTCATATCATTTACTAGTAAAGAGAGACTCAACGACCACAATATCAAATATACTCTAAGAATTTTGTGTGTCTAACATAATACAAGAATGTCATCAAATTTCATATCTTGTACTTTCAAATTTAAATTAGATAGTAAGTCTAATTTTGTCTTTATCACAATTAAAGAACCCCCACATTTTAAATATGTTCTCAAAAATATTTTTCAAATATTTGAAATTATTTTCCACATATTTTTTTTCATGCTTTCAAATGTATACCATCAAATACACATTGACAACACCAAAACCTTCTTTTGTAAATTTAAACATAGAAACACCAATTGCAGGCACAAAAATCACTAATTTTATGTTGGTAGTTTTTTTTTTTTTTTACATCTGTCAGAACTAGACAAACCACTTAGTATTTAGAATACTAACAATTCAATCTTTATACAACTTGTTTTCAGTTTAACGATGAAGTTTTTATATTCTTCTAATCGTTAACCAAATGAACCTTGAATTCTGATGAATATTTTATATTCTTCGAATCAGTTTCATATTTTGACAGAGTAGTAAATCAAAAAGGTTTTAATCTCCAGAAACATCAAATACAACATTGTTTCTAGCTAACGATGAAGATTTTATGGGGTTTTTTCAAATCATTTAGCCTTAATATTCGTGACGAAGATTTTGTACTCTTCAAGTCAGAATATTCATTGAAACAGAGTATCTAACAATTGGTGAAGTTTCTATATTCTTCAAATCAATGCACAATTTGATTTGTTCGTGAAGTTCTTATATTCTCCAAAAGTCAAACACAATCAAATTTTTTCATGGAGTATAAAACTACAAAAAAAAATCCCCTCTTAACATAATACATATTAGTAATAATCATCACATAATAACCATCTATCCTAAAAATTATGAGATAAATATCATAACTTATAAAGGATAGGGGGGGGGGGGAAATAATCAAGTGAAATAAAATAGAACTTGTTTTTTACTCTCATTGAATCATATTCTATCTGTCAGCAATGATTTCATGCAAGGCACTTACCTTGCTATTTTTTTTTCTTTTATCAGTTTCCATCATATTCTTATTTTTCTCAAGAAGACATTTAATTTCAACAAGAAACTAAAATCAGGTCCAAATATTTGAACATTTACTTCTTCTCATAGTTATGTAAAACCAAGAATATAGAAAAAAATAATTAAAGTGCATATCATAATATTTATGCACAAAATAACTTTTCTTATTGAAAATAGAACTGAAGGGGTGCAATGCTTGAATGCACTTGGGAAGAAAATAAGATTAATTTTACCCATAAAAGAAAAACTTACTACAGATTATATACTCGAACATATTAAAGTAGTACTAATTCATCTCAAATCTCTTTTACCATACGATAAAATAATTTTCTTCTTCTTCTTATTCTTTCTAACAAAAAGAACACAGAAAATAGAAGTAATTTTCTTACCACAGAAAATACCATCAATATAAATTTCTTAAGCTTGTTATCTCCTGTATTCAAATTACCAAACCAGAATAAATGAAAGATGAAAAGAAAAACACAAAGAACAATTCAAGTCCACAGAATCCACTGTGTGTCCTTAATAAATTTAATCCCCTCAAGTACTCGAGGTTACAGATTAATTCCTCCGAAGATAAAACGGATTAACCATTAAAGAAGTAGCGGTACCTCAAACTTCAAAAATTTCAACGAACTCAAAATGACAGCAACGAATCACACATACAGACACGATCGATCGATTTTGTTTTGTAAGAAAATGTATGCAAAAGAAGGGAAGAATTCAATGTTGAAAAATGAGAGACAACCACTCTATCTATAGCCAACAAAGGGTAAAGGTCACAACTCTTAGGAAAGAAGACAACATTCCAGAAATGTCACAACACTTTGGAAAAGGCACAACCTTTTAAACGGTCACAACCCTTTAGAAAGGACACAACCTTTCATAAAGGTCACAACCCTCCGGCAAAGTGACAACCCTTCAGGAGAGTCACAACCCTCCATTTCCTGTTCACACCTTTAAAACCCAACAGATTTGGTCAGGAACCTAGTTCTTTTAGGTATTTAAGCTTCTATAGTGTTGGGTTCGTTCACCCACACGCCAAACATGAGTTTCTTTTGCGAATATATCCATAAATATTGAGAAATAAGTTAAATTCTATTCCGACTATTAATTTACTAAGAACAGATAATTTTAGTTCCTTTATAAAGGTTGTTTTTATTTATATACAATCCACATTTATAGACCTACCATGTATACCATAAAATGCCAAGATCCCCCATTTTCATCCCAGTAGACACTCGCTCCTCCCTCAAACACCCAGAGCAGCCACTCTCTTTCCCGTCATCATGTATTCTAGTAAACTTAAGGGACATCCCCATATCGCACTCAACACCACACTCATCGCTTTTCCCACCCTTTCTTTTCCAGCAATAAGTTCAAGAGGCGATACTGCATTGATGGATCACCCTACACCCATACCAAGTGAACATGCAAGCTACCAAAACAAGGATCAGACCCAACATTACCTAACAACATAGCGTGAACCTCCTAGGTAATGACTCGAATACGACTATCCCCTCCTCCTCAGGTAGTTCCAATCTTAGAACAAAAATGTAAATCTAGAAGAAATAAAGGATGTTGTAGTTCTACTAAAGAAGAAGAGGACAGAGATGATGGAAGTTTAAGAGGACTTAAGGGTCATGATATTCAAAGAGAAATGCGTCAAAACACATCTTTAATTGTCCTAACGATCTATCCAAAATCACAATCGAAGTAAGATTTTTTTTCTAACTCGGAAGTAGGAGTTACATAGTTGTGATGAATCCAACTTTGATGAATGGGAAACCCTTCCACGTGGAGAGGGGGATACCGGTGATTCGACCTCACCCACCCCCCACCCCCTTAGTACAAAAGCCAACCCTAAACCGATCTAAAATCTTTAAATTTGAAATCATGTGGACGTACCATCCGCAAATAACCCATATCATTTCAAAAGCTTAGAAGGAAAATAATAGTACTCTTCTAACCTTCACAAAAAAATGTTTTTGATTGAAATTAAAATATCTTTGGAATCTCCAAAAAAAGAAAAATGTTTAAATGCATTGAAGGAAGCAAAAAATCTCCAAAGTAAACATCCGATAAAGACTTTGGGAAGGTTTTTCAACCATAAACAGAAGAACGCCCCATAAGGACCTCCAATTTATACTTGACAATCTCCATTCAAAACTAGCGTAATAATCAACAAAATGTTTCTCAAGATTTTAGGGAGAACTAATTACTAGCTTAAACAAATTTGTCCTTAATTAATACTATCGCTATCCATATAATGCAATTCATCAAATTACGTAGATGCATCACAAAATGGATAGCTACATAGGTTAAATTGGGACAAAATTACCCTACGAAAAATGGAGGGTGGACAAGCAAGTTTGTCACTACTATGTATTGATGCATATTAGCAATTAATATAATATATATTTTTTTACCCAAAAATGAAAACTATTACTATATTTAGCAAGTTTGGATGAGGGTCAATGAGAGAATAAGTAAAGTTTGACAAATCCTACTTAATCTTTGAAATTAGAACGAAGATAATCTTAGGTTGAGCAAGAGAATACTAACCTTTAAAGTTTAAATTTTGAACTCAGATTAATTTCAAACACTAACTAATTTTCTATATAGAGAACTCAGATTAAGGGATGGATGGTGAGAAAAAGGTAGTGAAATAGTACATAATATTATGTCGTTTTTTATTTTTCTTTCTTAAAAATAAATGTTTCTTTTTTATTAATATTTTTTATGTGACACTATTATTTACAGAGGTCAAACGGGAGGAAGGAGTAAAACTTGAGGTAAGTATATTAATTTATATATAGGGATACGTATATTGTAAAACATTTTGGTAGATCACTTTATTTTTTTCATTGTAACTTTAGTTGGTCATCTTCTACGTGACCATAATCCTTTTTGTTATTATTAATTTTAACAAGTAGTTGTGTTATATTATGCTCATTTACAATGTAGTTTGTCTTTCCATTACCTTATTGTTTAGAGTGTGTTTTCCTACCAACATAATTTGAAATTTTAATATCAATGACAAAATTATGCTCACTATATTTAATTTTGTTCTTAAAATTTTAGTGTAATTGTGGGTTATCACGTTCTTTTTAAGTACACTTTTTATTTTACAAATTTTACGTTACTTGTTTTTCAAATATTTATACTAATAATATAACATACACACTACTTTTTTTAATAGTATTATACATTTATTATTAATTAATACAATATTCACATGTAAACGCGTAGACTTAAATAATATTATCTGAATATGAATTCATCATTATGATAATTTAACTTTTACTAACAAAGTCGCAGGACCATATCTGAATTAGGTTGACCAACATTTTTTTATTTATTTCATATTTGACCTTAATAGCTTTTTGCCCTTATAAATTAGCTACTTTGAAGCCTCCTCTTTCGATCATTGTAACTTTCATACAGTTCACAAAACACTCTAAGTTGGTGTTCCTTTCAAGGGAGAGAATAGACTCCCTTGAAAAAACTTCAAGATGGGTAGGAGAATTAAGATAAAGAAAATAGTAGAGACGACGAGACGTCAAGTCGCATTTTCTAAGCGGCGTAATTGTTTACTAAAGAAGGTGAAAGAGATTGCAATTTGCTGTGATGTGGACGTGTTGTTTGTCGTTCTCGTCTGCTAATCGACTCAGTAAATTCTGTAGCCAAAAGAGGTATTATATTTACGATCGATACCTATAGAAATTGTCGTTACATCGTGCTAGGTATATTAATCTATAAAATGATTAGCTAGACTAATTTTCTTACTAAATTGTTATTTTTGTAGGATTAAAGACATGCTTCAGCGCTATATTGAGCTTCCGGTTGAGAGGAGATTGACGTACATGAACTAATCTTAAATTTATAGAACAGATTTTTTTTGCTGTAGCACTAACTTATGAGTTTTTGTTTTTTTTTACTTTTTTTCTCTTGTTGGGGTTAGTCACATGGCTGATGTTCAGGTACTTTACTCTTTTACAAATTTACTCTACTCTTTTACATATTTATTATCGATATCTATTTGCTGGAATTTTAATTTTTCTAAAATTATTACTTATATCTATTAAAGTTAATTAATTCGTATAATCGTTAAATAAATTTGAAACTAATAAAGTATGAATTTAAATTTAGTACTCATTCATTTCAATTTGCTTATTTTTTTTTTAGTTTGTTTTAAAAGAATATGTCAAGTTAGGTTTTGAGTTTCATTCATACCACAAAAAGTCAAAGGGATGAGGATTGCTCAAATCTTATTAGGATTATCACCCCCACCCCCTTTCACGCCCAGATCTGGACATTGTTTATTCGGGATTTCATTTATCACCCCTCTTCATCCGGACATTCTTTATCTGGCATTTCATTTTCTCCCCCCCCCCCCCCCCACACCCATATCCATATATTTTTTATCTCGAATTCCACTATCCGATCTAGAGTGTGATCTTCACCCCGCAACTATTCCATTTCCTAGGGGCCACATCGGTTTTGGCACTGATATCATGTCAAGTTAGGTCATGTGCCTTATTCACACTCAAAAGTTATTTCAAAGGGGGCGAAATTGTATAAGTTTTATAAGTAGATGGGGATTCCATTTATTTAGTGACGTGGAACATTCAATTCCTCCATAAGAGTGTTTTTTTCTTTTTCAACAACTCTTTTGTTTTAACTTTCTGCATAACCTGTTTATGACCACAAAATAAAGGATATATTCACACATTCTATCTATCTTTAGTTTAAGATCATAAAATTGAAAAATATTTTTTTAATTTATTATATTTTATGTCAATACAAAATCAAACAAACAAATTAAAATGAAGTCACTAATAATTAAAAGGTTCTAAAAATGACATCATCAATATTAATGAAATACTAATTGATTTGTAATGTGCTAAAACAACCTTTTCTACTTTCAAGTTAAGAAGTGTGTAATTAATAGAGAGTTGCTATGAAATTTAATTATCGGGATCAATTTTACCCACCATTATTAATATATATTTTTTGGTATATTAATGAAGGAAAAGGTGGAAAAATTGAGGCAATTGAACCATATCAAGGGAGATGCTCGAAAGCTACAATTTCTTGATAAACAGTTTGATGTCTTATCTTTCTCGCACTCCTTTATTTTTATTAATTTATTTTCTCTCTCTAATTACATATTGTTCAATGTCTTCTTACTGAACATGTAAATTAAAAAAGAATATGTATAAGGAGATTAACGAACGATGAAAATGGAAGCAAATAGAAGCTCTATTTTGAAAAGAATACTTTGAGGATTAGAAAAGATATTATGGCTAAATGAGTGAAATATTCAATCAAATAAAAATGCTTATTAAATGAAATCTAATAATGGAGAGGGCCAATAACTTAATACTTTTTAATTGATTTAAATTTTAGATGCTTAGCTTATAAGTGATTTGACTAATAATTACTATAAAATATGGAGATAAGATTAATTTGACAAACTTATAAACTTATATAATCACATATATTATTATTTTTATATTTTAATACACTTATTAAAGAAAAGAGATCAAAAGAACAGTCAAAGCATAATTAACAAAATCTATTTTGACAATTAAGGTGTGAAAAGAGTAAGATGTACGTACTTTTATTTTTATCTTTATGGGATAGAAAAATTATATTTAATTGAATCTTGGTAACCCCTATTATTTCATGATTCAAAAATGTGAGCAAGCTCACATGGGTGATGTAATATAAGTGTTACACTGTTTTTAATTTATCGAAATGTTCGATACTACTACCTAGTGTCTCATACTTGATTTCTTTTGTATTAAGTGAAATTAACTATCACTAATGAATTAAACTATCTCATGATGGCTTCGTTTGGATGTTTCAACCTATTGCTGGTGTTCTAATTTCTACAGGATTGAGGTGAGCACAACTTTATTTGATGTTTTATAAGTTGTTGTTTTTTTCAATCTATCCGTACAATTCTAATTAGTACTCCCTCCACCTCACATTAGTTGATCATTTATCTTTTTTTACACGTACATTAAGAAATCATAAGTAAGAATATAATTTTACTAACTTATCACTTTAAAAATTTCTTGAGAATTTTATAAATAAATGTGAACACTTTCAAAAAGAATTAATTTGAAGGGTAATATAAAAAAAATCTAATTAATGATTTTTTGATTTAGTTAAGCGGACAACTATTTTTGTAAGGATGATTAACTATTATGCGACGAAGGGAGTAGTTTGTTAGTTAAGTGAGACATTGAAATAAAAATTAAGAATAGTCTTAATAAATAAATGTTAATTAATCATTTAGAGCCAATGAGTAAAGTTGTTCAAATCATTTGAACTTGAAATTCTTTGATCCAGAATTTGGAGCTACAAATCAAGAAGAACACATTGAAATCGAAGATTTTGGATGCTAACATAAGGTAATTTGATTCATTATCACAAGTGTTTTTCTTTATAGTTCATCTTAATTATAACATCAAGGTTGAATACAACAATATCGCCATAAACTTTCATTTAGACATTTATATTATAGTGTATTTCAATTGTCTAAATATGATTCCACAGGGATTTCGAACTAGAACCAGGGCAAGAGCCTTCTCTTCATCAACTCATTTGGTGTGAGAGAAACTTACAACTATCTCTCGAAAGACTCAAGGCTAGAAAAGTTAGTTCTTTCACCAATTATTTTTTCTTGATTTATCATTGAAAAATAATGTGAAATCACAAATTTCAATAAAATAATTATTTTTCTTAGAATTAGTTCATCAAATCAACTTATATATATAATCAATAAGATTTTGATTAATGTCTAATAAATTTTTATTAGATGGAATTGGAGAAACAAGCAAAGATGGATGTTGACGTTGTTGCACAACAAACAGCTCCGTACCAGCTTGATACTAGTAATTGGATTAATCCATACAGGTCATTATTTTTTTTCAAATAATATTTCTTTACAAAACTTTTTTATCTCTTTAATTTCCTTTTAGAGTCATTATTTTTTTATTATTACAGTTCAAGTATCCACGAGAGCATACTTCAAGATTGGATGAATGAAGGGAAGGGAATAGCAAATAGTTCTGGCAATTACACATATACCCCTTCCTTTGCAAGTTCTTCACAAAATGGGAATATACCATTTTTCCAAAGCCAAAACTCATCGCCTTATATCCCGTTGCAGGTAATACTTTTGAAAATGCAGTAACTAGGATCTCCAAAAAAGGAGAAATTTTTTATTAAAAAATTGATATTATTATTTTTTTATCCGCACAATAGAATCAACAACAAAACATAATGATAGATGTCCAGCAGAATCCTACACAAACATTTGGACAATTACAGGTACATTAACATCTTAAAATATTATTCCATGTAAAAATCTCATTAAGAACTCAAGCTATTTCTTTCAAAAAGAAAATTTATATAATTATTTTTATTTGTGCAATAGAGTCAGGAACAAAACATGATGGTAGATTTCCAGCAGAACCCAACACAAATATTTGGACAATCACAGGTACATTTATATTCATGAAATATTATTCCCGCATTATACTAAATAGTTCATACATTTTTGCAGGCACAAATGACTTTTGGTGAAAGTAATGACAACTCTTTCTTCAACTTCTGGCAAAATATTTGTGACTCTACAAGGTTTCTTTTTATAACTTTTGATTCGAGAACTTATATTGTTCATAAGATAATATTTCCTATATTTAAAAAAGAATAATAATATTAGAATTATAACCATCAATGGATCTTAACTCTATATAACATCAAAATATCATTATAAAGGATACTACTAAAATAGTAATAATATCATATAAAACGAGTCAAAAATAATATATTTTATTATTGATGTTTGTATTGTTCTTGTTTAACATGATATGATAGCTAAGAACATGTTCTCTTTGTATTTCAGATCTGTCTCGTGTACACAATTGAACAATCGCTTCCAACTAGGGTTGGAGAATGACAATACAACTTGGAATAACAACTTGAATAATTCCTCCTCGTTTGATTTGGAGAATGCCCATTCAAATTCGAATAATAACATGAGTAACAACAACAATTACATCAATGAATATAATGATCCTTCTTCAGTTCAAAGTGATGCAATAGCTCCTATTGTTAATGGATTTAACTATTCCATGGAGGTTAGTCCAAAGTTCTATTCTTATTATTATCGGCCAAAATAACTTTATTTTTTATATTATTCATGCAAAAAACTCACTTTAAATGTTTGTAACAATGATTAGGAGAATACTATGGGAAACTTTGTTGAAACTACACATGAGCATGATGCATGGGAATGGGATGTTTTCCTCAATGAAGCTTTCAATGGAAGAGACTTTTGAAATTTAGATTGATCCATAATGACCCAGGAAAAAAAAACTTTTTTTATCTAGTTCCTTTATGTTTGGTCCATTTTAAAAATCACAAACTCCTGAAATTTTAGCGTTTTATTAACTTATTTCAGTATGCAAGATATTGTCTTTAATGTATGTTGGGTGACCTATATATGTTGAAGTGAATAATAAGGACCTATGAATGTTAGAAATAAATTGTGTGTTGGCTACATCATATGTAGTAATATTAATTATTAAGTTGTCCATTTAAATTATATGGCAACTTCAAAATCGATTTAGAGCATGTTTAATTTGGATTGACTTATTATAAGTGTTTCAAGTTAAAATAGTTTTAAACACTTAATATGATACTTTGACCTTTTGCATAACGATTTTGAAAGAAATTACTCATCTTTAAGTCATTTATAATTTATATCTCTTAATAAATCTGAATTCTTCAAAAGATCTCAAACTATACAAGAAACCCCCAAAATAGGTTAACCATGTATACTTCCTTAATTGAAAATGTGTTTGGACAAAGAGTTTTATATCTTCTATATTCTTAATGTCAAAGTGATACTGCATTGCTTGTAATTACCCAACACTTGTTCCTACTTCATGAGCATGATTGTAAGGAAATAAATTTTAAATCATATTAAGAGAAATTGAAATAGTTATTAGACATATATAGGATGTGTTCGATACATTTTTCATTTTTTCTATGTTTGGTCCAAACATTTTCTCTAGAAAAAAAAGCTTCTCAAAATGAAGAAAATGACTTCTCTATTAATGGAAATAGGGAAAATAAGTTGCATAAATGACGATCCAAGTTTATTGTCTCGTCTCACCCACCCAATCTTCCCCTGCCAACTCAAAACCCCAACTCCCATCCCTACCCCCTTCACATAACGCTTTGCCAGATAACATTTTTTGCTTACTTAGCAAATATTTTTTTTAAAAAAGTAAGAGAATCACTTATTTTCCAAAAATAAAATTAAAAAAATCCTTCGTACCAAACACAGAATGGAAAATATTTAGATGAATTAATGAATAAGGCTCTAGTTATTATCTGAATATATTGCCTCTTAAATAAAAAGAAGAGGTTTTTTCACTTCTTCACAAATCACAAGGATTGAAATAGGTAGTGAGATCCTTATTTATCTAAGCAGTTGAAACACTTTCTAGATCCCTAAATAATTTGGTATAACATAAGTATCAACAAATAAATATATATACTTGAATGTACATTTTATTTTGTCAATCATACTTCCAAAAGTACTAGATCTTGTGAAATTAAATATTTACAACATGTACTAATTGTTTTATTGACAACTAAGTAGACAAGTACCATATTGGACCTATCATTTAAATTTAACAACACAAACACGACTTTGGGCCATTCATAAATGAATTATCCCTAAAAAGTAAACTTTTCTTCCAACCATTTTTTATTTTATTTCCTATCAAACATTTGATATTCGTATGGAGATCTTGATTAATGTGAGATTATTCCCCATAAAATTCATATAAGAAGAAAAATGTTTCCTAGGGTGTCAGTTCTGGTAAAGTGTGGAGTGTTAAAGAATGACAAAAATCCCACATCGGTGATTAATGAGATGGTGGACTCCTTATAAGGCTTGAACAATCCTCTTCCTTTTGAGCTACCTTTTAGGGTGTAAGCTAGACGTTAGACCTAATTTCACATGGAGAGATTCTAATTTCTATTCATACCATCACAATCCTTACTATTGATTCACACTACTTGTCCTTGACGGTTATGATTCTAAAGTAAAAGAAACCAAAATGCGAAAATATAAAGTAGTGTCACTTTTTCGGCAAACATTATCTTTTTTAAATGAGTCAAGGCAAAAAAGGAAAAATGAAATAGTGAGAAGTTTTCATGTGATTATACAGACAAGTTTCAAAGAGTAAACAGTACTCAATTCAAGTTGGTGCCAAATTTGCTGAAATAATAATAGCGAAAAAGAACGAAGAATTTCGGCATTTTAATTTCTAAGAAAGAGAGATAGAGTAACTCTTAGCAACGCGATCCTGAATGGAGCTAGGTAGGGCGAAGGGATTTATCCGAATTCTTTTCGGCAAAAAAAACTTACAATGTTTAATTATGTATGGTAAAATATATATATATATATATATATATATATATATATATATATATATATATATATATATATATATATATTTATGTGTATATAGTAGATATTCAACTTTCTATTTCTCTGATTTTTTTCATGTGTTTACTTTTCATATTTTGAACCTCCTCGTTGAAAATATTGGATCTTGGAATGACCAAATAGAGTTGAACAAGAATATATAGGAAAATTTTAGTTTGATCATTTTGACGTTTTGATGCCTGGTACCCCTTGGTCATTAATTATATATACAAATGAATAATAGTTTAAACACACTATGAACATGATGGAATGCTCAACACACTGATCCACAATATCGTCTTCACCAAATGTTGACTGTTGTCAACTTTAATTCCATATTTCAATTAGAAATTTAGCTATTTTATTGACTTTGGTCAATCTTCTATATCTTAAAATCCTTATATATATATCTATAGGATAGGTGAAAAGCGTCACATGTCAGCGCCACAATAAAACTGATTTTTTTTAAAAAAATTAATATATTAATTATATGTAAAAGAACTAAATAGTAAATTAATATTTTGTTTAAGAAAAAAATGATTTTACATCCTTTTATAATTTTTACCATTACCAATTTTTCTTTTATATCATTCTAAAAATATGGTTATATTTTTTTTTTCAATTATCTTTTCAAAACCTTCTTATTTATAGAAAAATAAATGCAGAAAGTAATAACAACAACAACAACAATAACAATAACAACAACAACAACAATAATAATAATAATAATAATAATAATAATAACTTTTTGGTTTTGAAAATTAATTTTAATAATAATTATTTGCAGATAATTATAATAATAATAATAATAATAATAATAATAATAATAATAATAATAATAATTATATAATATTTTGGAGTTTTGAATATCATTATTATTGGTTTTTTTTTGGTGGAAAGGTATTTTAAATTTTAACAATCTTTCCACATTCTCCTAATTTAAATAAAAATAGACATATAATAATAATAATAATAATAAAAAACATAATTATTTGTAAAAAATCTACAGATAACGTATGTGGTGTTAAAAATTCATTGTATAGTAATGTGGATTATCCATTAGATTTATTCAAGTATTAATTGGATTCATGTATAAGTACTTCCAATGTGATAAGAACTTCCAAGATAACTATGTATCTATTAATTAGATGACTTTTGGGAGTGATATCTCAACACTATAAATAGAGATATCACTCACCATTTGGAAGACACACTTGAATAAGAAAAAATTCTCTCATCCATCTTATACTTCTTGTCTTCTTCTTCTTAATATTATATTATATTCTGAGCTTTCTTTACAATACGTTATCAGCACGAAGTTGCTACTTGCAAAGAAATCCCCAGTTGTCAATTGGAATCAAGATGAGTAATGGAGATGTGTGCCTTCTTGATAGTGCTACAACACATACAATATTAAAAGAAAAGAAATACTTTTCTAATTTGGTTATGAAAATGGCATATGTCAACACAATATCAGGTAGTACAAAATTAATTGAGGGCTCTAGAAGAGCGACCTTGTTACTATCTGGAGGGACAATATTGATCATTAATAATGCATTATATTGTAGTAAGTCTCAAAGAAACTTGTTAAGTTTCAAAGTTATTCGCCAAAATGGTTATCATATTGAGACGGCTAATGAAGGAAAGGTTGAATACCTTTACATTACTACAATTAATGTAGAGAAGAAAATTGTGCATGAAAAACTACCTGCACTTTCTTCTGGATTGTACTATACAAGTATAAGTACAATTGAATCACATGCCGTAGTAAACAAAATATTTACTAATTTTAATGATTTTATCATTTGGCATGACCGGTTGGGCCATCCCGGATTCAATATGATGCGCAAAATAATTGAGAATTCACATGGGAACACCTTAAAGAGCCCAAATATCCTTCAATCAAAAGAATTCTCTTGTGCTGCTTGTTCTCAAGGAAAGTTGATCATTAAACCATCAACTGTTAAGGTTTGAATTGAATCCCCTCGGTTTCTGGAACGTATACAGGGTGATATATGTGGACCAATTCAACCTGCATGTGGACCCTTTAAATATTATATGGTCTTGATAGATGCTTCTACAAGATGGTCACATGTGTGTTTATTATCAACTCGCAACATGGCTTTTGCGAGATTGTTGGCTCAAATAATAAGATTGAAAGCACAATTTCCAGACTATACAATAAAGACAATCCGTCTAGATAATGCTGGTGAGTTTACATCTCAGGCATTTAATGATTATTGTATATCTACTGGTATAACAGTTGAACATCCAGTTGCGCATGTTCATACTCAGAATGGTCTAGCAGAATCATTGATTAAACGTCTGCAATTGATAGCTAGGCCATTGCTAATGAGAACAAAATTGTCTGTGTCTATGTGGGGGCATGCTATTTTGCATGCAGCAACACTTGTGCGCATAAGGCCGACAAATTATCATGAATTCTCCCCATTGCAATTGACTTTTGGTCAAGAGCCAAACATTTCCCATCTTAGAATTTTTGGATGTGCGGTGTACGTCCCAATCGCTCCACCACAACGCACAAAGATGGGGCCCCAAAGAAGGTTGGGGATATATGTTGGGTATGAATCTCCTTCAATCATAAAATATTTGGAGCCTATGACTGGAGATTTATTTAAGGTAAGATTTGCTGATTGTCATTTTGATGAATCAGTATACCCAACATTAGGGGGAGAACATAAGCAGTTGGGAAAAGAGATAGATTGGAATTTATCATCTCTATCTCATTTGGATCCTCGAACAAATCAATGTGAGCAAGAAGTTCAAAGAATAATTTATTTACAGAATATTGCGAATCAGCTGCCAGATGCTTTTACTAATCTTCCAAGGATTACTAAATCTCATATTCCAGCTGCTAATGCTCCAGTTCGAGTTGATGTCCCGACGGGACAAATTGTTAAAGCAAATGAGTCAAAACCACATTTGAAACGTGGTAGACCAATTGGTTCCAAGGATAAAAATCCTCGAAAGAGAAAAGGAATAAGTGATCAAGATGATCATGGGTTGAAAGAAATTTCTCAAAATGAGACCCAAGTCATAGCACATGATGAAATATCCGAGGAGGTACAAACTTCTGAAAACAATGAAATTTCAATGAATTATGTGTCGACGAGAAAGATGTGGAACCAAAATAATATTGTGATTGACAACATATTTGCCTATAATGTTGCTATTGAAATAATGCAACAAGATGAAGATTTTGAGCCAAAATCTGTTCATGAATGTAGACAGAGAAATGATTGGCTAAAATGGAAGGATGCAATTCAGGCAGAATTGGCTTCACTAGAAAAACGTAAAGTTTTTGGACCAATAATCCGAACATCTGAAGGTATCAAACCAGTTGGGTACAAATGGATTTTTGTACGAAAAAGAAATGACAAAGGTGAAGTCGTGAGATGTAAAGCCCGACTTGTTGCTCAAGGTTTTTCTCAAAGACCTGGCATTGATTACATGGAGACATATTCTCCTGTGGTAGATGCAATCACCTTCAGATACCACATAAATCTGGCAGTTCATGAAAAGCTTAAAATACATCTAATGAACGTTGTCACAGCCTATCTATATGGCTCATTGGACCACGATATTTTCATAAAAATTCCTGAAGCATACAAAGATTCAAGAGAGACTTGTTCAATAAAGCTCCAGAAATCGTTGTATGGATTGAAACAGTCAGGGAGGATGTGGTACAATCGTTTAAGTGAATATTTGTTAAAGAAAGGGTACAAAAATGACCCGATTTGTCCCTGCATTTTCATTAAATGGTCGGAGTCTGAATTTGTTATAGTGCTGTGTATGTTGATGATTTGAACATCATTGGCACTTGTAAAGAGCTTTTAGAAGCTGTTGAGTGCCTGAAAAGATAATTTGAAATGAAAGATCTAGGCAAGACAAGATTTTGCCTTGGCCTACAGATTGAGAATTTGTCAAATGGAATACTTGTTCATCAATCAACATACATAGAAAAGATATTAAAGCGATTTTACATGGATAACTCACATCCATTGAGTACCCCAATGGTAGTAAGATCGCTTGACATCAATACAGATCCATTTCGACCTCAAGGGAAGGATGAAGAGCTTCTTGGTGATGAAACTCCTTACCTTAGTGCAGTCGGGGCACTAATGTACCTTGCTAACAATACTCGACCAGATATATGTTTTGCAATAAGTCTACTGGCAAGATTCAGTTCCTTCTCAACAATAAGACATTGGAATGGTGTTAAACACATACTTCGATATCTTCGAGGGACCATAGACATGGGTTTATTCTATTCCAATGAATCCAAGTCAGAATTGATTGGTTACGCAGATGCAGGGTATTTATCTGATCCACATAAAGCTCGATCACAAACAGGCTATTTGTTTACATGTGGAGACACGGCAATATCTTGGCGATCAATGAAGCAAACGTTGGTAGCCACTTCTTCAAATCATGCAGAAATAATAGCCATGCATGAAGCAAGTCGAGAGTGCGTCTGGTTGAGATTAATGACCCACCATATTCAGGAAATGTGTGGTTTTTCTTTGAAAAAGAATATACCAACCACAATGTACGAAGATAATTCTGCATGTATAGCTCAATTAAAAGAAGGATACATCAAAGGAGACCGGACAAAGCATATTTCACCAAAGTTCTTTTTCACGCATGATCTTCAACAAAATGGTGAGATAGAAGTTCAACAAATCCGTTCAAGTGATAATCTTGCTGACTTATTCACTAAGGCATTGCCAACATCAACGTTTGAGAAGTTGAGATACAAGATTGGAATGCGCCGTCTCTGAGATATCAAGTGAAGTTTTCATCAGGGGGAGTGAAATATGCGTTGTACTCTTTTCCTTAACTATGGTTTTGTCCCAAGTTGGGTTTTCCTGGTAAGGTTTTTAACGAGGCAACATTCAAAGCGTATTATGAGATGTATGTACTCTTTTTCCTTCACTAGGCTTTTTCCCACTGGATTTTTCCTAGTAAGGTTTTAATGAGGCACATAATCTATGGATATCCAAGGGGGAGTGTTATAAATTCACTGTATAGTAATGTGGATTATCCATTAGATTTATCCAAGTATTAATTGGATTCATGTATAAGTACTTCCAATGTGATAAGAACTTCCAAGATAACTATTTATCTATTAATTAGATGACTTTTGGGAGTGATATCTCAACACGATAAATAGAGATATCACTCACCATTTGAAAGACACACTTAAATAAGAAAAAATTCTCTCCTCCATCTTATACTTCTTGTCTTCTTCTTCTTAATATTATATTATATTATGAGCTTTCTTTACAATATGTGGTCCTTTTTTTTTTGGGAAAGGTATGTTAAATTTTACCAACCTTTCCACATCCTCCTAATTTAAAGAAAAATAGACATATAATAATAATAATAATAATAATAATAATAATAATAATAATAATAGTAATAATAATAATAATAATAATAATAATAACAACAACAAACATAAATTAGCTAAATTAATTTAAAATCTGAAAGTAAAAAATAAAAATTACAAATCTAAATTAGTAAAAATTGATTTTTAAAACCATTTAATCTAGGACATATTTGATATTTTCTAAAAAAAATTGTAAACCTTTTTAAAAAAAATAAAACGGCAGTTCCATAATTTATAAAAGTTGAATTAAAAAATTCTAGATATATTTATCACCTTTCCAGGTTCCCATGTCAGCTTTGAGCTGTCGAGTGACGATTGGCCGAGGGGGCTATGCTATTGCCCTACTGATTTAAGGCCTCCCTCAAAAAGGCCGTTACGAGAGCATGGGCGACCGTG
The DNA here is from genome assembly GCA_016801875.1 of Solanum sitiens. Taxonomy (NCBI): domain Eukaryota; kingdom Viridiplantae; phylum Streptophyta; class Magnoliopsida; order Solanales; family Solanaceae; genus Solanum; species Solanum sitiens. The sequence goes on along the minus strand of JABWTJ010000364.1, from coordinate 251,346 downwards.
CCCTTCCTGTACTGACTTATACTGACACCTTTTTCTAGGGTTGGTGTGGCTGGCTATGACCTTAATTTATATTAATTGTTTGCCAACTTGCATTTAGAGTGGTTAATCAGTTTTATTAGATAAAATTTTAAAATCTATTTTGAAACCGTTTAAAATGGTTACAACTCCCTATGTTTTATCCCACTTATTTTCAAAATTGTGTCAAATTCAAATATACATTTTTTCATTCCCATTTCTCTGAAGTCTCATGCGTTATCATACAAAATATTCTCATTACTCACTTTAAAGATCACACTACTGAAATTGATGTATATATTATATTAACTACTATTTCAGTTTTGAATTTTTATTATTTACAGATTTTTAATGTGTTATATTTTATGATTTAATCAAAATACTGGTGTCATAAGGCAAAATTAGAGAAGAATCTCTCAAATGTCGAGGCACGCGAAGAGCAACGAAAAAATGGAAGTATTCATTCATAATCTATATTCAAAGCACAAAGTACGAACTAAAACTTTTATTTTCTTTCTTCTCATGAATATGTAATTTTTAGAGGATTATGTGTTGTTTTTTTATATTTCTTTTTTTTAAAAAAAATTATATAAAAATTTGACTTCATGATAAGGTACATTTGATATCTATTTGTATGTCTTTGTGTAGGAAATGAATGAAACCAACCCCATTTTGGGGGTGATCCACTTCTAAAATAGACGAACAATAAAGAATAGATGATAATATTCATGTTAGAGAAGTAGAAAGTTCAACCCACCAACTCATCATGTTCATAAACTATGAAACAAATGTACAATTCAAATGAAGCAGGACTATGTACTTTAGGTCTTAAAAAATTATTATTATTATCACTTAATAGTTCGCTAAATGATTTTTGAAAAAACAAATTTGTATATCTTGGTGTCACACCCGGACTTCGTACCCCCGGATGAGACCGGCGTCGTTAACCTCTTAGAGGTCGCAGAAAAGCCTCTTCTTAGCATTCGTCATAACATGCGATAGTAAAATTGCAGAAAGATTAAAAACTTTTATTATACTAATGAGGTATACTTAGATTTCATACTTAAGATTCATACGGTATTCTAAAACTTGTCTCACATAGATAAAACCATCTAAGAGTGCAAAGCCAATAATAATCAATATGACATAAAGGCCTTAATACAAAAGAATCGAAAGAACATAACGGAATAACGTATTCTAAAAACTACTAAATCTTCATAAGGCTGGAAATTGAAATGGTAACGTCCCGAACTTGAGGACCTACCAAGACTTGGAGAAAGAGTTCCAAGCTTCTTCAAATCGACCTCTTTAACTTTAATGGCCGGAACCTACATTTGTAATAAAATAAAGTAATGGGGTTAATACGCCACAAGTACTAAGTATGGGTATATGCACATAACATATATGACATGCATGAAAAATGCTCATTTATCATATCTTTAGAAAACATGCTAAGTCATATAAAAATCATCAATGCACATACCATATAACATATACAAGCCAAATATTTCATCACTTAAAGCATGATCACAATCAAAGACATATTATCATAGATTCAAGTTAACATTTCATATTCAATAGATCATATAGACACAACATACAAAATATTTACCAATGACCTCATCCCCAACCTACAAGTGCAATGGTCATGTGAAGCCCCATAACCCCACACAACCAAGTTGATAAGATAGGAGACCATAAGTAAAGTTTTGCTTATATGTAACTTGTAACATAGTTATCATTAACATAGCAATATAGCCAAATAACATATTTATCATAATAGCCAACATTCATATAAAAGTAGCATCATATATCATAAACATATATCTTTCAATCATCATATTACTTATGAACAATCTCCTAGGACTTCCCTTAGAGTCAACTTGTGCAATGTCTAGATAGCGTCCATACCACTACCTATACTAAGTCGAACTCCTCAAGTCACCCTAGTCAACGTTTGTTTTCTTATTTTTCGTTTTACATGAGGGAACATACGCATTAACCGACATAGACCATGTGAGCTAAACATGGAATCCGGTGTCTTCCCCACACCGAAAAGAGGTGGTTCTACCGGCCAAAGTATAACCGAATATGGCGTAGCTTTCTAGGTGGATCCACTAGCTAGTATCCTATGATGGCAACATATTTCAAGAACTAGGAGATGTATTAGAGACCCATAGTTCCACATTACATGGCAGTCTCAATCTCATGAGAATCATTGTGAACCTACCTTCCCGCTAGGGAAGGGACACTTCCCATATCTAGTTCATCGGTGCTTAGCTTAAGTCCCTTTTCTTAAAATAACCTTGAATTTGTCTTTTATAAAAAACTTATCATAGATCATAGGAGATTATCTCCTTGTATAACATGATCATGAGCTCTTTTAGATTAGACGAGAATAGTCCTTTCATCGTAACCTTTCATATGTGAGATTAACATAACATAATCATCTTGTGTAAAGCATAGAAGAGATATCATAAACTTGCATATTCGTATTCTTATCATGATCTCACAATTTACATGTTCATAACCAGCATATTTACATATCAACATCATACATACTTTCATAACATAGCATCATGACTTATAGGCTAACATAAACATCTTAGAGTAACACAATTTTCGAAGACTTACCTCTTGCTTCCAAGAACCTTATTCATCATGCAATATTCATAATCATACATAGTGAAATACTCAATGACATAATCAAGAACAACTCATAAAATCATGTACAAGATCAATGCATAGCATAGGAGAAGGTAAACGGGTCATTAAAGGGTTCATTCAAACCTTACATTCTAACCCTAACTTTTTCACGTTATCAAACACTACAAACAACCCATTCGAAACCATCACATAGAGAAAGAACATGTATCACACGACACTCAAACATTATCAATCAATTACTCAACAATTCCTGCAAAATTGAGATAGAAAACGTTTACTTTTCATTGAAAATATAAATCTAGGGTTAGGAAGAAAATCCATTTCGTAGAGTAAAAACCCTAGTATTTGAAGTACTTGAAAACTTATCTTGAATGGACCTCTTGGGGAAAGGAATACCAAGAGTGAAAACCCATACCTTATAGATGAAGAATCCACGAAATCTTGGTTGGAAACTTCGAAACCTTCGTCTTATTCCTTATACTTTTCTTGTTCTTCAATGGAGTTTGGAAAAGAGAGCGCTCTTGAGAGATTAAGAGAATTTCGTTTGATTCTGATTTGGGACGTGTAATTGTGTTCTAATACTGACCTAATATAAATCTATAGACGTCCCAAGGATTACCCTAAAGACCTTCCACTTAAATTACCTAAAACGCCCCTCCTAAATTGACTACAACTAGGAGAACATTTGACTTAGGATCTTGAGTTTGAGTAGGAATTAAATTAATTAATTAAGTTGCTAATTTAATTAATTAAGTGAACTAGGGTAATTACTAAAGTACCCCTAAGTCGTTAGGACCATAACCAACCCTTTTGGACCATCCTAGGTTAGGTACTAGGATGTTTCTTTAGTTAGTTATTCGGTTAGTGTACCCGGTTAGGTCTTAGGATTAGGGGCACCCTAGTTAGTTAATTTTAGTTAGTCCTAGGTTAGTTAGTTAGTTAGGTTAGTTAGTTAGGACCTAGAATTAGTTAAGGAGCTCGGCCCCACATGGTCCGACACGCCTGCCCCCTAACCTCCCTAATCAAATTCGGTTGGGCTTGTCTCTCGGCCGTTAGTAGCACATGTGCTTGCACATGTGTTGTTGTGCACTTTACTAACCGTGCACTTCTGGAAAGTTCACTCCTTGTCCAAAGATCCTCACTATGTCCTTGGGCACTGCTTAATCTACATGGTCATTTTAAATGGTCATGTACTATGGTACCTAGGCTTGACACTTGGATGCCTAGTACCTAATGTGTGTATGTGAAGAATACTGTATTTTAGCTTAGGGTATTCATTGCAGGTACAATTTCTAAACAAGCTTGGATTGGAGCATTTGACATCGATGTATATCTTAATTTACTTGTGAATACATACAAAAATTGGCTAACACCCTTACGCCAATATTCTCTAATATGTCCAATATTACTAAATATTAGACAATGGGATGCCTATGTACCTCAATACATATTCTTAAAATCTAATAGACTCTTCACTAGACAAGTACATTTTTCTGGAAACATCATTTTAAGCATTATTAAATGGATTAAGCACTAGTCTAAGTCATAGAATTTCCGGAGTGTTACATTATCCCTCCCTTAGGAACATTCATCCTCGAATGACACTAAATTCTTTTGGAGGGTAGGAAGAGACTCAATACTAGAAGCACAACTAGCACATATCATATCATTACACTTAGCACTCAATTCATGGTGCACAAACATATAAGAGCTACATATTCATAACACATAGTGAGGAATTTCCTTCTCAACCTTATCATAAGCTCAAAAATGCATCAAAGAGTTACCATGTTATCAATCTTCTCAAGATAACAACAAAACAGCAAAATCTCAAGAAAACATATGCATACAAGTTTCACATAAGTGCAAGAATAGAGTATGAAAATATTTTCTTAAAACTCTAGTTGGTACTATCTTTTACCAAAACTTGCTCTTATTTAGTAAACAAGTTAAATTTTTCATTCTTGTTAAATTGGGCATGAAGTCTTTATAAGCCAATCTTTATTGGCTATGCCCAATCTTTGATTTTTATCACTAGCCAAGTCAATTAACTTCTTGTATATCCTATAGTAATCACATCATTTTAAGCAAGCCAACTTTTAACCTTTGATTATTTGCATAATATATAGTTCTTGGGGCATATATTCATACTCCAATATTGGCATAAACCAATAACTGTTAAAACTTCATTCTTATCAAACACTGATGATTTGACATTCTCATGCCTTGCTTACATAGTTCACTTTGAACTTACATATCTTCTTCTTTAATCTCACGTTCACTTTGGACATGCTAGGTTGACTTAGGATATTCTTTTAAGACTTCCATTGGGATCTTTCTGTGCAATGTCTAAGAATGACTTACATCATTACTTAGTCTAACCTAACCTTTTGGTCATCCTATTCGAACACCCCTCATCTTCCTACTTCTTTCTTTCTTTCTTTCTTACTTTCTTACTAAAATATTGAGCATTATACATACTACTAGAATCGGAAATAGGGAGAACTAGGGAGATTAACATTCGACAATTTCATTGCGAACAACCCTAGTTTTGATTTTCTTGAATTCAATACGTTTGAAAAGCCTCATTTATCCTCACCACATGGTATAAACAACCCTTGGTCAAGAAAAGCATAAATATTAACAGAGCAAACTTATAACATACCCGTCCCAACGTCGGGAGAGCTTTCTTGTTCACCCCTAGCCTTGAGTACATAGAAACGGTTCCTTTTTGGAGCTTCAGAATCAGGACAATCTTTCACCATATGGCCACCTTTGCCACAACCAAGCGGTCCACCATAGCAACTATTAGCTCAAACAAGACATTCGCCCCCATGCTTCTTACCACAAGTTGGTATTTCTCTTGGTGGATAAACACTTCTCTCCTCTTGAGGTTCGGGATTAGAACCTCTATCATTGTGATTCTTGGAGAAATTTGAAGGAACTTGGTTTGAAAACCTCTTCTTAAACTTAGGCTTGTCTTGAACATTAAGCCTACTTTTAGGAGAACCACTCTCAAAAGACTTCGCCTTCTTAGCTTCCCTATTTCTTTTCCTTAGGCGACTTTCCTCAACCTGTTGAGCATGAACCATCAACCTAGAAAGATCCATATTGTCATGAAGCATGGCTGCACGACATTCTTCTTCAATCTCTTCGGGGATTAGATGTTAAAAGGCACATAGTGTCAAGGCTCTAGAGGCGCGACATAAGAGTATCAAGAAAAGAGAAGTTTTCTAATCATCACATAGTCTCTCGTCCACGATTGTGGCGCGCTTCACAATCATGAACAAGACACTAGGTAATGTGGTTTAGTGAGACATTGATCCTAAGGATATTTAACCTCATGCTCTGATACTAAGTTTAAGATTCCAATATTTAACCTCATGCTCTGATATCAAGTTTGTCACACCCGGACTTCATACCCCGGATGAGACCGGCGTCGTTAACCTCTCAGAGAGTTTCAAGGATCAAAAGCCATATAGGCCTTAATACAAAAGAATCAAAATACATAACGGAATAACGTATTCTAAGAACTACTAAATCTTTATAAGGCTGGAAATTGAAATGGTAACGTCCCGAACTTGAGGACCTACCATGACTTGGAGAAAGAGTTCCAAGCTTCTTCAAATCGACCTCTTTAACTTCAATGGCCGGAACCTACATTTGTAGTAAAATAAAGTAATGGGGTTAGTACACCACATGTACTAAGTATGGGTATATGCACATAACACATAGGGACATGCATGAAAAACGTTCATTTATCATATCTTTAGAAAACATGCTAAGTCATATGAAAAACTTCAATGTACATACCCTATAACATATACAAGCCAAATATTTTATCACTTAAAGCATGATCACAATCAAAGACATATTATCATAGATTCATGTTAACATTTCATATTCAATAGATCATATAGGGCCTAACCCATCGATGGCCCCTTAAACTTGGCACGAACTTTCACTTGGGCACTTTAAGTGAGTGATGTTCATTTTAGACACCTCATGTGAAGTCTCGCTGTGTCATTTTGACACTTTTTGCTTACATGGCTTAGTGAGTGTAATACACTTACTCTGTGCGCGTGAAAAACTTGTTTAGTCAAATTTTTAATTATTTTTTTTCTTCTTCTTTCCCATTTTCAGCCACCATTTTTGCAAACTTAAATATCCAATATGGTGAATAAAAATAGACAAAATAAAATGATGAAAAATGATGAAAATTATTTTAGAAATTTAAAATAGACCCATTTCAAAATTAAATATTAAATTATTCATTAGATTCTTTCTTGAAAGAATTTAAGATTTCAAGAGGAGTAAGTTTAGTTTTTGGTGAATTATAAATTTGCTAATTAGAATAGAAAATATTTTTTTTTTTTGAAGAAGACACCAATAAAAAAAGAAGAGTATGTAACTTCACCCAAATGTTTTAGTAAAAAAGAGATGGAGGTATTTGGAGAAGACAATGGAGTGGAGAAACGGGTATGTTCAGATTTTCTTCAAATAGGTAGGGGTATTTGGAGAGGAGGTCGGGGAAGGTGGCAGGTGTTTTTTTTGCAAATGGGTATGGATTTTTGGAGAAGACAATTGGGGGTGGAGGAGGTGTTCTGCAAATGGGTAGAATTTTTGGAGAAGACAATGGGTGGGTGGGAAAGGGGGGAGGGGGCATGTGAAATTTTATTGATTTAATTTGTTTAAGAAAATTATTTGGGCAAAAATTCACGTGTCATTGAATCATTCGTTGCTTTATATTATACTCAAAATTCATTATCTACAAATTATTTTTGACAAATATCGTCATTTAATATGCCACTTTACACGTCATTCGCGAGTGTAACACACACACCTTATATATTTTTGTTGACTGGCAAAAAAGTGTCAAAATGACACAGCGAGACCTCACATGAGGTGTCTAAAATGAACATCACTCACTTAAAGTGCCCAAGTGAAAGTTCGTGCCAAGTTTAAGGGGCCACCGATGGGTTAATATAAACACAACATACAAAATATTTACCAATGACCTCATCCCCAACCTACAAGTGCAATGGTCATGTGAAGACCATAACCCCACAAAACCAAGTAGATAAGACAGGAGACCATAAGTAAAGCTTTGCTTATATATAACTTGTAACATAGTTAGTTATCATTAACATAGCAATATAGCCAAATAAAATATTTATCATAATAGCCATCATTCATATAAAAGTAAAATCATATATCATAAACATATATCTTTCATATCATCATATTACTTATGAACAATCTCCTAGGACTTCCCTTAGAGTCAACTTGTGCAATCTCTAGATAGCGTTCCATACCACTACCTATACTAAGCCGAACTCCTCAAGTCACCCTAGTCAACGTTTGTTTTCTTGTTTTTCGTTTTACATGAGGGAACATACGCATTAACCGACATAGACCATGTGAGATAAACATGGAATCCAGTGTCTTTCCCACACCGAAAAGAGGTGGTTCTACCGGCCAAAGTAGAACCGAACATGATGTAGCTTTCTAGGTGGATCCACTAGCTAGTATCCTATGGTGGCAACATAGTTCAAGAACTAGGAGATGTATTATATACCCATAGTTTCACATCACATGGCAGTCTCAATCTCATGAGAATCATTGTGAATCTACCTTCCCGCTGGGGAAGGGATACTTCCCATATCTAGTTCATCGGTGCTTAGCTTAAGTCCCTTTTCTTGAAATAACCTTTAATTTGTCTTTTATAAAAAACTTATCATAGGTAATAGGAGATTATATCCTTGTATAACATGATCATGAGCTCTTTTAGATTAGATCAAAATTGTCCTTTCATCGTAACCTTTCATATGTGAGATTAACATAACATAATAATCGTGTGTAAAGCATACAAGAGATATCATAAACTTGCATATTCGTATTCTTATCATGATCTTACAATTTACATGTTCATAACCAGCATATTCACATAGCAACATCATACATACTTTCATAACATAGCATCATGACTTATAGGCTAACATAAACATCTTAGAGTAATCACAATTTTAGAAGACTTACTTCTTGCTTCCAAGAACCTTATTCATCATGCAATATTCATAATCATACATAGTGAAATACTCAATGACATAATCAACAACAACTCATTAAATCATGTACAAGATCAATGCATGGCATAGGAGAAGGTAAACGGGTCATTAAAGGGTTCATTCAAACCTTACATTCTAACTCTAACGTTTTCACGTTATCAAACACTACAAACAACCCATTCGAAACCATCACATAGAGAAAGAACATGTATCACACGACATTCAAATATTATCAATAAATTACTCAACAATTCCTGCAAAATTGATATAGAAAACGTTTATTTTTCATTGAAAATCATAAATCTAGGGTTAGGAAGAAAATCCTTTTCGTAGAGTAAAAACCCTAGTATTTGAAGTTCTTGAAAACTTATCTTGAAAGGACCTCTTGGGAAAAGAAATTCCAAGAGTGAAAACCCATACCTTATAGATGAAGAATCCATGAAATCTGGTTGGAAACGTCGAAACCTTCGTCTTATTCCTTAAGCTTTTCTTGTTCTTCAATGGAGTTTGGAAAAGAGAGCGTTCTTGAGAGATTAAGAGAATTTCGTTTGATTCTGATTTGGGACGCGTAATTGTGGTCTAAAACTGACCTAATATAAATCTATAGACGTCCCAAGGATTACCCTAAAGACCCTCCACTTAAATTACCTAAAACGCCCCTCCTAAATTGACTACAACTAGGAGAACATTTGACTTAGGGTCTTGGGTTTGACTAGGAATTAAATTAATTAATTAAGTTGCTAATTTAATTAATTAAGTGACCTAAGGTAATTACTAAAGTACCCCTAAATCGTTAGGACCATAACCAACCCTTTTGGACCATCCTAGGTTAGGTACTAGGATGTTTCTTTAGTTTGTTATTCGGTTAGTGTACCCGGTTAGGTCTTAGGATTTCGGGCACCCTAGTTAGTTAATTTTAGTTAGTCCTAGGTTAGTTAGTTAGTTAGGTTAGTTAGTTAGGACCTAGAATTAGTTAGGGAACTCGGCCCCACATGGTTCGACACGCCTGCCCCCTAACCTCCCTAACCGAATTCGGTTGGGCTTGTCTCTCGGCCGTTAGTAGCACATGTGCTTGCACATGTGTTGCTGTGCACTTTCCTAACCGTGCACTTCTGGAAAGTTCATTCCTTGTCCAAGGATCCTCACTATGTCCTTGGGCACTGCTTAATCTACATGGTCATTTTAAATGGTCATGTGCTATGGTACCTAGGCTTGACACTTGGATGTCAAGTACCTAATGTGTGTATGTGAAGAATATTGTATTTTAGCTTAGGGTCTTCATTCCAGGTACAATTTCTAAACAAGCTTGGATTGGAGCATTTGACATCGACGTATATCTTAATTTACTTGTGAATACATACAAAAAATTGGCTAACACCATTAAGCCAATATTCTCTAATATGCACAATATTACTAAATATTGGACAATGTGATGCCTATGTACCTCAATACATATTCTTAAAATCTAATAGACTCTTCACTAGACAAGTACATTTTCTGGAAACATCATTTTAAGCATTATTAAATAGATTAAGCTCTAATCTAAGTTATGAAATTTCCGGAGTGTTACACTTGGTTTGAATTTTTGTTAGAAACTAAGAAATGCTCGGAGATGGAAACTTTTCAATTTTATCAATGGAACAAAAACATGAGTAAATGACTAACTGTTTATAATTTTCAAGGAAAAAGTCACATTTTGAACTGTTTAGTTTTCTTATACTTAAATATCCACCAATTAATATGCTCATGTTATGTCCTTTAGTTAAATATTATTTAGCATATTATGTATGCCAAAAACAATTGATGGAGTTACTGTTTCAAATAATTTGAGACTGTATTCTTTTTATTTGACTCATGTCATTTAGTTATAAATTTATCTTTTATTATTATTTGTGTTTAATAATATTTCAATTTGTTTAGATTGGAATATAATAGTTATTTCATTATTATTTTATTATATTGATAGTTAAATACTATTCGAGGAATTACTATGAAACTATAAATTTGTATCTTCTAAAAGAGCTGTTCATGAGAAACATAATAAGTGTTTTTATCTAAAAATAAAAATAAATCACTTTTGATATAGTTAGACATTGCACTTTGTGTTAAGTTTCCTTTCTTGATAATCATTCATTAACTTCCAAAAGTAAGCAATCAAGCTTCCATGTGACATTTTACCTCTTTTTCATAAGTTATTTCATATTTGTATAGTGGACCATTTAAAAATGAATTTGTATCCGTTTGAATTGACTTCTTATTTTGACTTAAGTTAAAAATTATAAATTAGAAAAAATCTTAATATGTGGATTTTAATTTGTTTTTATCATTTTAACCAAAAACTTTAGTGCTTATAATTTTTTTTAAAATTTATTCAAACACTTAAAAACAATTATAAAAACTTAATACATCAATTCAAACAAATTTTTAATCTTGAAAGGAGAAGTCTTTAAATTATGAGCAGAAAAAATCACACTACAAATAAGGTCAGGTAGCTAAAATTTTGATAAATATTGGATAAAAAATATATTTACCAATACAGAGTTACACACCCATTTCTACACAATCTCTAAATCTATCTAATTATCTATTCATTATATTTTTAAAAAAATAATTCAACTACAAATAACTGTGCTAAAATTCCTCACCCACTTGCTTACTTCCTATTTCCAAAAAATTCAACCGTATCATTCATTCAGTCTTTTCTCTAGTTTTTCATTCATTCATGGGAAGGTAAGTGTTTGCATAGTTCCTCTATTTTTCTTTTGTTTTACGTTGCTACATTATCAATAACTATGATTTATTTTGAAAGCTCTAGATCTTGAAGATAATCAGTTGATTTTTTTCAAAAAAAAATCAAAGAAAGAGGATTGTTTAATGAAGACGGGATCAAGCAATTTGGTGTTGAATATATGTAATTGAAGAAGGAGAAATTTATGTGCAGATGATGATGATCGTATTACTTATTAATATTTTTTTCTTATTGTATCCAAACTTGAATTCATTTTCTTCATTCTAATTTTATTCATTTGACTTTTAATATGAATTGAAAGTTTGAATTATAAATTGAAAGTTGATCTACATCTCATGCAATTTATTTATTTTATAAATCCTTACTAACATTTGTTAAAAAAATTATTCTTTTCAATTTAACAAACGATTAAAAAGTTTAATAAAGAAGGAAAGAAAAGAAGATAAACAGAAAAAAAGAGGGGAAAAAATGCAGGCAAGTTCATACATAAGGAAGAATAACAAACTGATTCATATTTCATAACTTGAATTGTGCTTTGTTTAAATTTAGAGAATTTGATTCTAATTTATGTGTTGTTTTGATATTGTTTATAATTTATGAGTTGCGATAAAATCTAATAATATATAGTTGGACTTCTTAGAATAACGAAATATCAATCATATTAAATTACAATAAAGAAAAAAATTATTGAGGAAGAAAATCTGAGGTTGGATAGGCCAAATTTTATATAGTTTTGACGAAGTTGAGATGAAAGTCATACACTTAAATACACTTCCGTATATGTATATGTACTTATTATCTTAACACATTTCTAATATTTTATTAATATAGAAAAAAATCAAATTTTGTAAATGTATAGGTACTCATTTTCTTTGTTTCTCATTATAATAAAAAAAAATTGTTTCATTTTCATACAAATATTTTTAATAATGCGGAACATTTTTTATTTTTAAAATCATAATTAGTTATAATAAGCACTTTTATTTTTTACAATAAAAAGTAAAAAGGGGAAGCATAATATTATTAATTATTGATTATTAAAAGAGAGAACGGAAAACGGTAAATAATGGAAATATTTGTCATTCATTCAAATAGTAATCCATAATAGATTAATTAATAATTATTTATAATTTAATATTTACAATTTTTTATTTATAAAAAGTCAATATTAATAATTGTGTTTATTGATTTCAAATGAAATTTAAGATATGTGGGTTGTATAACGAGATTTTATTATAAAGGTGTTGAATTTATTTGTTCATCTTGCAAATTATCTTAACTGGATATTTAAATTATATACATTTTTAATATGTATAGACTCTAATTTGTGGGTAATTATTATTTTTAATATAAAATATTTAAACAATCTTTTCACAAATAATTATCATATCATAATTAATGTGATCGCGCCTATGTGTCAGCACCACAGAAATAAAAATTTAAATTTGAATGTCAACCAATTTTTATACTTATTTTTTAGTATAGTTTTATATTGCAACTATAAGGGTATAAACAAAAAATGAAAGATAAAGTTTATTAAAATTAGTGTATAAATAAAGATAAATTTTACTATATACAATTAATTTTCAAAATTTTGAATTTGAATGGAAAGTTATTATTGATCTTTTAAAATTTGAATCGAAAACTAACTTTACACTAGATAAGGCCAAAGTTCACTCTTTTTTTTCTTATATAAACTAATTTTCCATCAAAATATTTATTTTATTCTATACATATAAAAATATTTAAAAAAAAAATTGAAAGATAAAGTTTATTGAAATTAATTTACAAATAAAGATAAATTTTACTATATATAATTATTTTTTAAAATTTTGAATTTGAATGGAAAGTTACCATTGATTTTTTAAATTTGAATCGAAAATTAATGCTACACGGATAAAGTAAAATTTCAATTTATTTTTCCTATATAAACTAATTTTCCATCAAATGCTTTTATTTTATCCTCTAAATATAAAAATATACTATTTAATATAATAGAAACCATTTATTTTATTGTCAGTCTGATCCTAAATATTTGCTCCATTTGGCTCCTCCTTTACAGCAAATACATTCGTAAATTATATTAAGAGAAAATAATTATAGGCAATTAAATCAATAGACTATTTGACTTTAAATTTGAGTATTTCCTCAACCTACTAATAATTAATTGTAATTAGTAGTCTTAAAATAAATTTTAACACTACAATTTGACTATCACTTACTACACACAAAAAATAATTTATTATTGAATTAAAAAACATTAAATTAAAATATAAAATAAAAATAAAAGAGATAATGTTAATTCAGTTGAGGATTTTGAGTAGTTAAGTGTCTCTTTATTATTTCAAATTTTACTTTAAATAACTAAATCGATTGAGCGTATTATTAGTTTTAATTTGTGTAAAAAGAAGATGTATTACTAAGGTTATATAAGAAAATGATCAACGAATATTTTATTATTATTTTCATTATATAAAATTTTTAATTTTATATATTTTATAATGCTATGCTTTTAATTAAATTCCTATTATGCTTAAATTTTTTTATGTAATATTTTTTATAATATTAATTTTAGATTTTTGAGTTGATGTATATTCGTTGCAACTTGAGAATTTTTTGATCAGCTTGCATCATATTTGATTTTTTCCATAAATTATCAGTATTAAGTACGGAAAAACTTTCTTTACAAATCATCTCATAGATATGCAATAATAACTCATTGATATACTAATTTACATTAAAAAATTTAAGCATATGATGTATAATATAATTACTTTTTTTAATATTATCCGCACAACGCGCGGGTACATATACTAGTATATATAATAATAAAGCTATTGGAAGGTTTTTTTTTTTAGAGAGACACCAATCTCACAACAACCATACGAGTGATCATTGTTGAATTAAATTGAATCAAGGCGTCATGCGGAACCTTAGAATTAGAGCTCATGCGCAACCTTAGAATTGTAACTTTTGGGTTGGAAGTGACCAACTCCCTCTCGTTATTAAGAAACTTGAGTTCTGCCATTTATAATATAGACTACATTTGAAATATTCAAGTTACAAAATAACATAAATCTTAATTAATGACAAATTGAAACAATTAGTAACTATGTCTGATAACTTAAAGTTTAAAACTTTAACAAGTGATTTCACATTAAACAACTGTAAAAAAGGTAATGTAGTAATTTGATTATAGTGATTTGAGTTTATTATTTTTATTTCATATTTGCTTTTATCACAACACCATAAATTCTTATAAGATAATAATATTTTGTTGATATAGTATTAGATGAATTTCACATTTTAATAAATATATAATCATTAATTTTTAGGTAAAGACAAATTTGTACATTCTTATGTAAAAATAATCTTAACTATATAGTAATTGGGTCTTAATAGATCGTCCTAATATTTAAAACATATATTTAAAGTCAAATATTAAAATTTAAATGCATAACTTAATTATACTCAGATTTTGACATCTTAATCTTATTAAAAATAAATGATACATATATCATCTCAAATGATTTCTCATTTTAAAGTCAACGAGCTACTAGTACCTTATGGTGAAGGTTGTTATTTTTTGGTCTTACCTAATCTTGTATGATTGCACATCCAACATCCACTTCTTTGAAATATTCATCTCATAGAAGTATGTTAAACTTTACCGATCTAGTGTTTATTATCATATAATTGTCATCATATAAATTTACATTTTACTTGTGTGTGTGTATATATATATATATATATATATATATATATATATATATATATATATCACATAAGACCTCAATAAATTTTTTATTTTAACCATTCAATTATATTAGGAGTAAACTTTTCATCTATTATTTCATTCTCTTGAAAGAAGAATGAACCTAAATATCTAAATTGTTTGTACTTTGATACCGCAATTCAATTTACAATTTAATTTGTTCTTCTCATGCTGATTAAACATGCAATGCATATAATTAGTTGTATTTCTACTTTACATGATTAACTTTTTTTTCTAAAGTGTTTTCGATACATATTTCAAGTTTTTTTATTTATTTCCTATTTTGTACAAGTGTAACAAATTGTAATGAATTTGGCATTTACAAAGCTTCACAATTTGATATAATTTGCAGAGGTTATCACAAACCTCCACAATAAAATCGCTACAAATTATAATAAACTGCGGCGTTTACAAAACTTCACAAATTGGTGCAATTTGCAGAGGTTATCGTAAGCCTCCATGATAAAACTGTCACAAAATAAATTATATCGCGGGGGTTATTAAAATAAATGCTACAAAATGATTTTATGGTGGAGTTTTTTAAAAAACCCACAAATAAACATCTGCAAATTAGCCTTTTTTTGTAGTATGTATAGAGAAAATTTCCTCATAAACAAACTCTTTTTAATGACTAAATTGTGGATGCTATTGTGTTTTTTTATGATCGAGAAGAGACATCTTCAATTTATAGAGTTTCAATTTTTTTGGAAAGAATAACCAAATGTGGACGTTGAATATATTCTTTTTTCTAGAAAATTAAAAACAATTATGGTAATGCTTTACTTTCCTTCAAGGGAAAAGTAAAACTCGAATATGGTAACAAAAATAGGAGCAAAACTCTAACATTTCTCCCATTTTGACTGATTTTTCTTGACAAAAACTTGATTTGCTTTCTTCACTCAATCTCCATATATCACTGCTATTTACCATGATTAAAATGTGATATGGGTTATAAATTGGAATCATCTGCGCAAAAGTACAAAGGTTAATAATATTGGAGTCATGTGTTAAAAGTTATGAGCAAGATTGAGAGTGAAACTCATGCGTTAAAAGTAATATGCATGAATTGAAAAGTGGAGCTCAAGCCCTAAAAGTTAGCGGGGGTTGAAAGTTGAAGCTGTAACACCCCAGAAAATTTTTGACCAAAGACTCGAACCATCCTTCGTTGTGAATAGGATTTTACAAAGGAATTTAAAATTTCTCAAGTATTAATATCACTAGATATAGCACCTTGACTTTCAGAAAGAATTAAAGATAATTCATTTCAAGTCATACCTTAGTTCTTTTAAGTATTGGGTCAACTTCAAACGATCATAATTTTCACTACATAATGAGTTATGAGACCTATAAGATATCAAATGAAAGATCTTTGAGTCCTATTTTCAAAGTCACCGAGTTTGCTAATTTTTTAGCTCGTATGAACGAGATATGCCCTTTTGGAGTCAGGTTATCCATTTAAGAAAAGTTATCCAGAAATATGAGGGGTATTTTAGCCTTTTACTTATCCCCCCCCCCCCACCTATTTAAACATGAATTTCACCCAATTAAGGGTCAAAACTGATTAGAATCAGTTTCATTCATCCTCAAAAGCATTTAGGGTTTTAGAGAGAAGATTCAAGAGGAGAAAAATTTCAACGTTTCAAGCGTTCGTTCAAGAAATTCAAGATTTCGCCAAGAACCTAGTTCTTTGAGGTATTTAAGCTTCCATAGTGATGGATTCGTTCACCCACACGCCAATCATGAGTTTCTTTTGCGAATCTGTCCATAAATATTGAGAAATTTAATTTCTTGATCAGTTCTTGATAAGCGTTCTTGAAGTTTCCTAATTGATTAAGTTTTGACGTAAGATTCTACTTAGGTCAACTTCAAACGGTCATACCTCGTAGAATATAAAGAGTTACGTGGACCATAACCTATCAAATTAAAGGGGATTGATTAAGTTTTGACGTAAGATTCTACTTAGGTCAACTTCAAACGGTCATACCTCGTAGAATATAAAGAGTTACGTGGACCATAACCTATCAAATTAAAGGTATTTGAATCTACTTTTCAACACCACCACTTTTGCGTCAATTCAATTTTTGAGTAAAACATTATGACAAAATTAGTAACCTAATACAGTGATGTTACAAATTAGCCGACGAGAAAACATTAAAAAGAGACTTTGTCTTTTTACCTCCAAGAAAATCTTAAATGAATTTCTTGACTAATAAAAGGCTCAAAACAATCAAAATTTCATCTTTTAATCCATCATTCTCTTCTCTCTCAAACCTTAGGGCAAAATTCTACGGAAAAATCAAAGTGGAAGACTTCATTCAAGATTCTTCTTCTTCAAGGTAAGTCTTTCTCCAAGAATTTCATTCTTTTCAACTCAAATTCCTCCATACAATTATGAATCACTAATAAGAATCATAATTCTTGGCAATAGAAATTTCAAGAAACTAATTTAAGAATCTCAAGAAAGGTTTTCTTGATCCATTACCTTCAAGCTAGGGTTTCAAGGCTTCTATTCAAGTTCTTCTTTAAGATTCTTCAAGAACCCTGTTCTTCCGTGTATTTAAGGCTATCATAGTGTTGAACTAGTTCGTTCTCACGCCCTACATCTTCTTTCAAATTAATAAAAGACAAATTTAGGACTCTACCCCTAGATTTGAATATTCTTGAGATAAGTTGATTTGAGTTCTTGAGTCATGGTTCTTTTAAAAAATTTATTCCTAATTATTGAGTTTCTATGTTTTTATTGAGATACTTGAGTTGAGTTTCTATATCTTTATTCCTGAGTTTAGTTTAGTTAGTGAGTTGATAAAATGTAAGTATGTTTTCTTTTTATCAAGTTCAAGATTATGTTATGCTTTAGAATTCCCCTTACATGCTCCTACATTCCATGTATTGAGCCATTTGTCATGCATCATTTCATGATGCAAATACAGGTATTCAAGATTATCAACCAACGCTTCATTGAGGTCATGTGAAATTCCAATCAAATTTGGTGAGCCTTTTCATATTCCTAAGGACTTCATTTTTATCTTGCAATTAGTAGTTTTGAGATGTCCTGGATCTAGTCCCGATATCCTTCTGTAGTAGTAGAGGTTTCATAGATAGAAAAAGTTGAGTAGCTTTAGGTATGTATCTCCTTTGAGTTGTTTTTTTTCAAACTATGAGTTTATCTATTGAGTAGTTTTTAGATATTTTCAAAGATAGAATATTTGATTTTTTGAACTTAATTCAATTTTTAAGCTTTTGTATGTTTGAGTTAAGTCTTCCGCTTGTAGTCAGCCAGGATGAGGGTTGAATTGGGGACCAGCAATGGTTCTCAAGTGCCGATCACGTCCAGGGTATAGACTCAGATCGTGACAGAAGCTCATGCATAAAAGCAATCATGTCTAATGGCATGTTATGAGTGTGTTCGGGCCAACAATGACACTGAGTGTTGGCCACATCCAGAATGTAGGCTCAAAGCATGACATAGATGTAATTAATTGAATAGTTAAATGGAAAGAAGCTTTTCATTTCCTTTTTGCACATTCCTAAATTTAAACCCTAATTTGTGAAGTCTCTCTTCAAGTTAGAATCACCAAATATAACGGTTACCTAAATACATACGACACTTTAAGAAAGACATAATAACTATTATCGTACACGTAACAGTTTTTGACATCTCCCTCAGTATACCTGGTACCAAAAAAATATGTTAGTTTAGGGAACACCTGAATAACTGTTATACGCGACAAATTAAAGTAAACTAATCAAAACAAGAGAGAAGTTGAACATATTGTCCGTAAATTGAATACATGTTACCAAATGATGTACGTCAGTTAGGGCACGCGAATAACTGTTATTGTACGTATGACTGTTGTTTACATGACCTAAATATATATCTGTTGCCAAAAATGCACGTCAGCTAGGGTACACGTGAACAATAAATCATCGTACAAGACAAATTATATTGACGTACACGATAAATTATATCGACGTACACGACAAATTATATCGACGTACACGATGAATTAAAATAAACAAAAATAATAATTAAAGTTGAGGATTATCCACAAGTTAAATAAAATTTTAACTATTTACTTTTTTTACCCCAATTTAATTAAATAAAATACACTTATAATAAATTAAAAGCATCTATTTGATGATCTTGTTATTATATATCGTGTGAAAGTAAAAGCAAAAGAAAAAACACTTATTTGCATTGAAAACCTTTACCCTCTCAAACGCTTCAACTATTTTATAATTAATTTCCATATTAAATTTTTGATACGCGCGCAAAAGCAAGACACTAACAAAAAATGTCTGACATGATAATAACGAAATAATAATATCCAAGTCTAAATTTTTTCTTTTAATTTAAACGAAAAGAAGACAAACTAAATCAAGCAATACGAAGAATGAACAACAAGTATATCAACCAAACAAAAATAACAAGACAAGAATCTATAACATAATAATTAAATAAAATTTTAACAAAAGAAACACATAAAAATTATTGGAAAATATTTTCGAAGAATAAAATGAAGATGAGAAAAAATTCATGTTGTGGAAAATGATGAATTTAAATTCCTATATTTAGCTAACTCATGACCATCAAATTATTACCACTTCAGCTAGAAGGTTCTTCCTATCCTAGGTAATCAGTAATCTATTTTTTTCTTATAGAATTCACATAGTGAAACTTTTATAATTCTTACTTATAATATTAATAATACCGCCCCCCCCCCCAACCCCCCAAAAGCCAAATCCTTTGGTACTAAAGTTGATTTCCTTCATATATAGCTGTGGGCTAAGTTGTATTTATATAACACTTATATTTTATTATTATGAATAAAATAAAAGAAAGACTGATGGTAATATCTCTCGACAAAAACGGTTACACTAAACTTCATTAATATTTAACGTTATTATTATATAAGGATAGGTTCTATATTATTTTTGGAGAAAACCAAAGTCATAAAATTAATAAATACTTCTTGCATACAAAGTTTAATACTTATAATTAGATTCTTTTTATTATTATTTTATAATTCTTATTAATGGAGATACTTTTGACAACGTCATTTATAATTATAAAATTGTGTTGTCTAAAGTTATAATTAATTATATTTGTAAAAATGTCGCCTTATTTTAGTAATTGAGATTTACATTTAGGATACTTTCACTATTAGTATATATTATATTATAAATAGATAATGAAATGAATGCACTATAATGTATGTTTCCTTTTGTGAATCAATATATCGAAAGTCTGAAATTAAATATTTGGAATATGAATTAATTATTCGATGGACCACTCACCACTGAGTAGATACAATAATAATATACATATTGGACCTATAATTTTAATTTTAGTAACAGAAACATGACTTTGGACCATTTATAAATAATAAATAGTTTCAAATAACAACGCTAGCAGTTGGCGGATCTCTCCATCTTTTCTTTTGTTTTTTTTCTTGTCAAAAAATGAAACGCCTTAAATTGTTTGTATTCAATTCAAACTACTCTATCCCTAAAAAAGGCAAACTTTTCTTCCAACCACTTTTGTTTTTATTTTCGTATTGTGGTTTTGATTAATTCAAATCCTTTTTGTGTACGACTCATTTTATAGGGATAACATTTTTAATATTCAGGACTCGAATATGAAATTTTGTGCTTTACGATCATCAAAAAGAATCATTACACAATTGATATTAATATCGTCAAACTACTTAAACGCTCTTTCCCCATACTCATGGGGTCATCAATTCCAAAAAAAATTCTGATAAGAATACAAAGATCTTATTCATATTATCACAATCATTATTGGTTTATTCACACTTCTTATCCCTCATTGAGAGTAATGATATATATTTAAGAGTTAAGAGAGAAAAAAGGGAAAATGGTATATATATAGCAAACTATTAATTTTAATTAAATATTATAAATATTGTTTGATTTAATTGTACTTCATAGCAAACTGTTGTTATTTCGCCTCTCTCCTGCTGAATCTCGCTCGCCACTCTCATTCTCATTGGCAGTCTCTCACTTTTATACAAACACAAATGTATAAAATGTGTTTGTGTTTGTATAAAGCAAGAGAAAATTGTATATATACATATATTTTCGTTTTCCTCTCCCAGATCTCGCTCGCCACTCTCACTCGCCTCTCTCACTTTATAAAAACAGAAATGTATACATTGTGTTTGTGTTTGTATAAAATGAGAGAAAATTGTACATACAAATACAAATGCATATATTTTCATCGTTGAACACTTATGATTATACAAATACAATCTTTCCTTGCCCAGTTTCTTTTGTCTTTCTCTCTTTCTCGCTTTATACAAACACATATTATACAATTGATCTTTTATATATGTATATCGAAACCGAAACAAATAATACAACTGCTTTCTTTAGTATATGTAAAGCGAAACATACATATTTATGATTGTTATGGAGCTCAATTATGCAAACTATAGTTATATCATACAGATATGATTTTTATGTTTGCTATATGTAAAATTTACCAAAAAAATGCCAGAAAATAAAGTAGTGTCATTTTGTCCTCAAACACTTATTTTCTATCTTTTTAAAAAATAAAATAAATCAAGTGAAAATAGTGAGAAGAATTTTTCATGTGATCATGCAATATACCGACAAGTTTCAAAAGAATTAACAACACTTGTTAAATCCATGCAAGAAAGAAAGAAAAATCTCAAACTACAAACCCAACGTCATGACTCACTTCAAGTTGATGCCAAATTTGCTGAATTAATAATAAAATTAAAAAAATTATAAAAATAAATAAATTATGAGAGCTTCACTACAAAATTTCCTATATAAACCACCCCATTTTCTTCTATTTCCTTCATCAAAGCAATTCTAAGAGAGAAAAAGAGAGTTACTTTACTTGTTCTAATTTTTCATTTTTCTAAAGTCTTTCTTGTTGTTCTTTGTTTGGTGTAATGGCTGAGAATGATGATAATGATGCTCACTCAGCCACCCAAAGCCCTCCGCGGTCAAGGTGAGCCACCACAAGAAATTTTGTTTCCCTATTTTCTAAATGTTTTAGAGACGACCTCTCTACCTCCACGAAGTAGTGGTTAGGTCTGTATATACCCTAGCTACTCTTTCCAGACCCTACGTAGTGGGATTTCTCTGGGTAATTGTAGTTTTTGTTGTTGTATTTTCCATATGTTTGTTATGTTACTTGAGATGAGGGTCTTTTGGCAACAATTTATTTACCTTCACGAGGCAGGGGTAAGGTCTACATATACTCTATCCTTCTCAAATTCAACCAGATTGATTTCACTGAATATGTTATTTTTGTAAAATTTAGGGATATGGTCTACGTACACTCTACCTTACCTTCTCAAAATCCATCTGTGAAATTTCATTGATGAATTTTGTGAAATTTCATTAGATACTATTGCTAAAAAAGGAAAAGCTTAGAAACTTCTTCTCTTTTTTAAATATATTTTTTGATGTTTGATCGCCAAAAAAATGTTTTTTCTTTTTATATATGTTTTCATTTATGTCATTTTCCACTTGATTTGCGTTTGGTAAAAAAGAAAATGTTTTTTTTCTTTTTTGGGAAAAAAATTGTCTCACTATACACAACAGTCCTTAATAAGCATAAACTCGTCTTTCCCCTTTTAATATTTTTTTTGGTGTTTGATTACTAAAAATGACTTATTTTCATAGATTTTTTCTTTAATTTTATTTTTCTTCTTAATCTTTTTCTATAAAGATCATGCAAAAGATCTATGAACTTTCTGGGAAATTTATTGTCTTCTAGTTTAAAAATCTTCATCTGAATTTATTGTTTCTCTTGAACAGTAAAAAGTTTTTGACAAATTGATTTTACTATTAAATGTTTGTTTTGTCTTATAAAATTATAAGAAGTCATTTATTGTTTTTATCCAAAAACATTTCTTCTTACTTTTTCACTAATAAGTAATAAGTGAAGTGTTAGTTGAGAGGAGATATAAATGAAGTAGTTTTGACAATGTTTTTTGTAATTTATGCTATTTTTATATATCATTGTTAAAAATGAGTCACGTGTATATATGTTATTATGTCATAAATTATAGTTTATGGTTGAGTAATTGAAGTCATGTTTTAAATGTTTCTAAATAATTAACTATTTCCCTATGTATGTGTATATACATGTGTTCTGTTTTATTATTATTTTTCTTAGATAAAAGAATTAATTTTATTTGATACTTTTAATTAATAATTTATATTTGTTTTTATTCTTTGTTGTAGCATCACTTGTGTTAATGTTGAGCAAGCCCCCACTGAGTCACGTCGCAGACAGGTTGAAATTTTATACTATTTGATTTACTTTTCTTGTTTTCATTGGAGAAATATATATATATATATATATCATTTTTGTTTTTTGTTTTTAAGAAAATTATTTATTTATTTATCTTTATTTTTAATTTATTTATTTATCTACTTGATCAGGCAATTTTGCGGATGATGTCTCATCATGCATCTATGTTTCGTCTTGCAAAGCATGCATGGTTAATTCTCTCTCTTTTATATGTTGATTTTTTCGTTAAAATTATACTATAGTTTAGCGCATAATTATATTAAGTCTATTTTTTTTATTATGTAAATCTTATGACTAATACTTTTTCTTTTTTGTCATGTCCCAAATATAATGCGTCTCAATTTAACTCCAGGATTGAGGTAATTATTATATAATTCCACAATTTTTACAATTTATCATAAAAAAATAATATTAGCTTTACATTTTATTTCATTTTCACACAGTCGATGTGTCGTGAGATGAATGAAGTTAAGATGGAGCTCCGTGCTGCTGAAAGGATGTTAAGGTTCTAATTTTAAATTTCATTAATTATTTATTTTTATTTTCTAACAATTTTCTACTACTAAAATTTAATTTAATACTTATATTTATTTTTAATCTTTTTTTTCAGGGTTGCGAGGTTTCGCAAACGCAGGTGCCGCCGCGAGGTGCGCCAACATGAATAAAAATCAATGATGATGCAGAGAGAATTATTATTATGTAAATAAATAAGAAATCTCGATGTTCCGAGTGTTGTATGTGTGTTTTTATTTTCAAAAAAATAAATTGGCTGTAAATTTGGTAGTTATATATCATTTACATGCCTGATGTTTGTAATCTAGACTGATGTGTATGACATCTTTCTATGTGTGTTATGATTTGTGTTTTTAGTATGACGTTGTTGTATAGCAAGTATAACAAATCGAGCTAGTGAAGTGTGTAACTAAGTTTGATGTGTAAACATCTTTTTATGTAATGGTATCTATTGTGGTTTGTGTTGTTCATATCATATGCTCCTTTGTTTTTATTATAATCATTTTATATTGGGATCCCTTTTATATTTCTTTGAAAGCTATTTGGTTACAGTCCGTCTTTTAAACTTGTCAGAATATTTCATTCATAACATATTCGGAGTACGTATTTTTTCAATTGAATATCTTAACTTCTAATAAAATACCGTTCCAATTAAATACTTTTAAGCTTAAATTTTGAACTTTTTTTTTTGTGTTCTCAATTTTCGTTCTTTAATTTCTGTAGTTAAAATAACCACATAAAATATATCATCTCTTTTAATTATATATACTCGCCTCAATAAATTGTAAAAGCTATATTTTTTATTTGAGGTTGCTATGTATAATTAAAAGAGAGGATACACATCAACCTCAAGTGTTATATCAGGTTAAATTCACTATGGGACAGAAATAGATAGTGGTACAAGAAGACCAATTTTTTAAAACGTTTTTTACAAGAACATCAATTTTTTTAAAAAAATTACAAGAAGACCAATAAAAACCTAACTACGTTTAAGTGTCTAAATAAAATATCAACATAAATTAAAGGGCTTTTCACCATGTATTAAACCTTTGTTGAAGTAGTTTTGGTGTCATATAGTCATTATCAAAGAATCCGAATACATTAAATATGATATATTTGAATAAAATCAGTTACATTTTTAAAGGAAAGAGATATAAAATTGATGTGTTCTCCAAATCACACTTAATTTCTCTCTCCAAAATCTTAAACAATTCAAATTAAATATTCTCTCAATTATCTTCTAAATCCGTCCAGATTCAATACAAAACTTAAATATTCATCTCTCAATTCTATTCCAAATCCGTCTAGTTTCAAACAATTCAAATTTCTTTTTTTCAATTCTCACTCAAATTGTAATAGATTGAAAAAAGTCGAAAACAATAGCTAATTTTATTGATATGCGTATCTACAAATTTGAATAATTAATACATTGATCAATGGATGAATC
The DNA here is from genome assembly GCA_016801875.1 of Solanum sitiens. NCBI lineage: Eukaryota > Viridiplantae > Streptophyta > Magnoliopsida > Solanales > Solanaceae > Solanum > Solanum sitiens. The sequence goes on along the minus strand of JABWTJ010000364.1, from coordinate 225,795 downwards.
AACTAATTTTTGTCCATTGTCAATTGTGCCCTCGTGTTATAGTATCTGGGCTCCTCTTTGAACGCTTATGCAAAGATATCAAATTTCTCATATATTAGCGACACCATATTTGGAAGGAAAAAATGAAAGAAATATTTTAAAATTCAGGCAAGGTGTGAATTTTGTAGTGGGAGGGGCAACATCACTTGATGTTGCCTACTTGTTGGACAACTGGATTGGTTAAAAAATATTATATATTCTTTTTACAAATTTCCTTCAGGTAATAGTCTTGGGTTGTCCATATTGGTGCTATGAAATTATTCATGTGCATTCGCTACACATTGAAACAACGTATAAAAAAGTTAAAAGAGATACATAGTTTTGATGGATACATGTTTGTGTGGTTATTGCTATGTATTAGATACATTTAGTAAAAATTCAAATTGGTGTATCATGTCTAAAAAAATAATTCATGATATATTACTATTTATGTATCTTATTTTATTTGAGAAATATTATAGTTAATAAAAAGAAACATGATACATATAATTATCCTAGATAACATTTTTTAGTGTGGGATACATAAAACAATAGTGATCAGTTGATACATATAATTATATATGTAATAAAGTTTGTAAAACTGATAAATTTGGTATATATTATGTATCATGCACCTATCAATTAATTTGATACGCAGTGCTTTAGCTACAGAACATTAAGGTTTATGTATCAACTGTATTTATTGAGATTGATACATTATTGTTTGGTAATTGTCATGTATCGGATACATTTTGTATGAATTTGAATTTGCATATCATGCCTAAAAAATAGTGCATTATATATTATTATCTATGTATCTTATTTTGTTTGATAAATGTTATATTTTATTTTTTTTAAAAATATTATACATGTAATTGTTTCAAGGGAAACTTACATAAATATACTATATTAAGAAAATATTTACCATTTATAGCAAAAAAATATATTCATTTGATCACTTTTAATATATTTATAATACAACTTTAATACATATTACAAAGAACAATTTATTATTCACATACAATATAAATTTTATTGATAGCTAATACATTTATCACACATTTTAATATACTTATAATTTAATGTGTCAATTTTTTACCAAAGGAGCATAATATATTTTTAAAAACAATTATAATACACATATATTGCATACATAATTCACTTTTAATACACAATGCAAATTTAACATAATATTATTAGATATTGCTATAAATAGTAATAAATAAAAAATATCGCTAAAATTGATAATTATTTATCAAAAATATCAATTCATGTAATTTTTCCTTGTTTCAAATAACATATTTTTTGGTGTGTGACACATATCACAAAGTTTATGTATTAAGTACCTTTATATTGAACATGATAAACACTAATCAAAGATTCAACAACATTAAAGTTCTGTATCAATACCTTAAATATAAACATGATACATTGCATAAAACAAAAGCTATTGTAGCAGCGATGAATCGGATCAGTAATAACAATAAAAAAGACTAGTTTAAAAATCAAATAAGCGAGATACATTGAAAGTAAGCCCAAAAAACTAAAAAATCAAACCAACGGAATGAATTGTATCAAAACCGCCATTAGAATTTCCTGAAACCATTTCAAATTCACTCCAAGATGAACTATATGCATTAACGAGATTTTTCCACCTCTCTTTCATAAAGAGATCGGGAGTAAAAAATTCAGTAGTTTTTTAAGATGAAAAAATAAAATAAAAAATAAAAAAATAAAAAATTGAAGTCGATGAAAGAAATTACCTCTTGAATAACTTGAAATCTTTTATTGGAAATAGAAAAGATTTGAAATTCAAATATAGATTAATGAAAGTAACTGTAGAGAGATTTGTGGAATAAAAAAAGGAAGGAAACAAAATAGTTAGGACTTAGGATATTTCAAATTAATGTATCTAACAAAAAAAAATGATGAGAGCAAAAAAAGGAATCTTTTATATTTTTTTTGAAATGATAAGAAAAATAAAAAAATATGATAATAAATGATGTGTAATTAGATAATTTTTCCTATGTATAATATTTTATTTATTTCTGTTGAAAAAGTACTTCACACATAATTGAAAAACAATCAATTACTAATGCCTTAACATGTACTTACCTTCTTTTGCAACCTCGATAAAATATCAAATTAACTCAAATTACTGTGGTTAAGTGATTTAATAAAATAAAATATGAATTAATTAACTATAGTTTACGGTAAAAAGTGTATATATAAATATTTAAGGGAAAATGCATAAGTTTTCCTTAGATTATAATCGAAATTTTAGAAACAAATTTTAACCAAACTAAGGTCCTATTATTCTACCCCTCCCCCCCTCCCCCAGACTTATTTTTTTGTAATTCTGTGCACCTTTTTGGCTTATCTGGCATCCAAATATCTCTCACGCGCCTCAATTGTGTGGAGTCACGGAGTATGCCACGTAAGACAAAAGGTATATAAAATTACAAAAAAAAAATAGTAAGTTTAGGAGGGTAACAAGACCTTCGTGTAGTTAAGATGTGTCTCTGAAATTTCGGTCATAATCTAAGAAATACTTGTACATTTTCTCAACATTTAATACAAAGAAATTTTTATCATCTATCATATATTGCTAAATTGTGATACACTTCTTCTTAATACGTCTAGAAAATATTGTTTTATACCAAACATAGCGTCCTGCCATATAATTTTGAAAATTTAAGTTGCACATACTAACCGTATAAAGAAATTTTAAATCATTTAGAGAAAACATTCTTTCTACTATACAAAACATGGGAGTATTTACCACCTGTATTAAATTTAGCTACGCAATACCTGCTAGAATATGAAGTAATTTGCTGCAGGGAATTCCAGGGCATATGCATTAAATTAGCAATATAAAGTAATTTGCTGCAAGTGCATATTTGGCAACTTGGCAAATTAAAAGGTCGGCGCAGAACCAAATTTTATAAATACTTCATCCGTTCAATAATAGTTGTTCACGATAGTACTACTTCAGAATATTCAATAATATATACTTGTTTACTATATGAAATCAATGAATAATTTTATACTTAATTCTGAATCTACTCTTATCATTAATTATAATCATTTTATTTTTATATTTTTCAAGACATTGTATTTATTATATTCAAATGATGATATAATAAAATTAGAGGAAAATCCCAGAAAATTTGGTCAGAATGGTAAATAACATATTTTACACTATGATATTTTATCTTTTTGAACATTTTTACCCTTTTAATTTAATTATCTTTTAATTAAAAAATGAAAAAAATCAATTTATTCAAAATAAAAAGGACATTATAGATTTTTAAAATTTCTGATCAAATTCTGTGGTCATTTAGCGTTATTCATAAAATTGTCATTTTATTTATAATTTCTTAAGAAGTGTGCAAAGTATTGTTGAACGGAAGGGCATAAATAATTGTAACGACCTGAAATGTCATTGCTTATGAAGGGCAAAATATCCTGAGTAAATGGAACCCACTGTCTCGCCAGAGGGGGATGATATCGCTACGGTGGCGGCGCCCCCGCGGGATGGGAGCGCCAGAGCGGGATGGTCGGAGGAAGAGCTTAATGACACTAAGTCTTATTTCCCTAAGTGCCAAAAAGGAGGCGAGGGTCACCCCAGAATCCCTTAAAAAGATGATTTAGGTTTGGAAGGAAGGAGAAATAAATTTCTAGCGCAAGGTTGATGACAACTCATCGATTCCCGGCCAAAAATCCACTGTCTCATTGTCCAAAATTCATTATTGGGCTAAAATTCCTCTGCAGGTGCTTGGCGCCCAGGTAGGCTAGGTTTACTTACTTTAGTAGTCGTAAATTCGTCCTCACTACGTAATATATTGCTAATTGACGGTAAAATTCATGTTTAGGCCTTTGGGTACGAAAAAAGGGACGATTGTACATGTACTCCTGGTTGTTAAATATGATGTGTACCGTGGGGTGGGGGAAGCTTGTACTCTGGACTAGAGGTAGGTGATGGTTCGACGTCCCGATTGTGTTATATATGCTTGTTAATTGCTCCATTTTATGCATGCATATATGTGAATAGAGAAACATGAATATAACCTAATAAAATGACTAAGTATGGGGAATTACATTCCATGAATATGTTACTTGACCGTGTGACTATGTGAACTGTTCATTATGGGTGTGCTTGTGGCTATTGTTGTGCTGACTGGACCGGGTGTCACGTTTCAACACATATATATTGATTCAGTGTCACGTTCTGACACACGAACCGTTTGGGTGTAGGTTCCATAAGAGAACCATTTGTGACTATCATATCTACCGACCATTTATATTGAGGAATTGCATATTGCTCCTAAAATGATAATTGAATTATGCATCATATAAATGAGTGTTAACCGTGTTGTTATTACTTGTTATATCTCGTTTACTGTAATAAATGATCATGCCTAATTTGTATGTTGTATGGTAAGTGGAGACCAAGTGTCCAGATGTTACTATCAGCTATTTTTAGAGAGGTTGTTCGTGTTCTTAAACAATGAAAAGTGGGGTAGTGTTCATGATGCAAAAAGTAGTTATGTCCTACCTTGGGAGGGGGATTCATATTCAAATGGTTAGCGATCCTTGATAGAGTATAATATGTGGTCAAGGGTTGATTTGTGACGTAGAAGAAGCGAGGACATGTCGTGAGTGGTTGGTCGGATTGGTAATGGTTGTATTCAAGAACTCCTCTATGAGATAGAGGAGTTAAGATATGATCGAGAATAGAGCGAGCAGGGTGATAGACTAGGGAAATTGTGCCAAGGGTACTAGTACATTTAAGGTATACGGGAATGGTAAAGACATGAGGATAAAGGTTGAGGGGTGTACTATCTTATTCCATGTTTCCTGCTGGTTGATTTCTTTATATTATGTGTTGGACATCGCGTTGACCAATACATGTTTTTTGTACTAATACTATTCTTGCTATGAAACTTGGCATAGTCTGATTGCAGCGTCAGTGATCTTTCATAGGTAGTTACTGTAACATCTTAGTAGCTTTTGTACCTGTTTAGACTAGATCCCTGAGGGCATTCTTTATTTTAAAAGTTTCACCTTAGAATGTTTAAATCTGTTGTTTTCTTAATCTTCCGCATGTTTTTAACTGTTTGGGGATCAAGGGTCCTTCTACTTAGGTGCTAAAGTAGGTACCACGTGACCCGAGGGGTTGGGTCGTAACAAATTGATATCAAAGCCTAGGTTGTCGATCTCCCATGTAACAACCCTAAAATGACTATGCTAAGTAATGCCTAACGTATCTAGAATGCCTAGATTAGATCGGGTTCACACGGATTGATGCGCGTAGAACCAGACCTCTGAACCCTTGCAACAGCCAAGCCAACCAACTTGGTGAGTTAGTTGAGCTAGGAAAGGTTGGGTCCAGCCATGTAGGGCACCCGAATATGAAGATTTACCCGGATGAGTCTTAATCGGACTTAAAAAGAGATAATCTTAAGTTTGGAGGGTCTAGGGGTAAAATGGTCTTTTCCAGGCTAAGGATAGTATTGTAATTAACCTAAATAATTAATTAATTAATTAATTATTATGGTTAAGGGGCAATTTGGGTAGAGGTGGCCGAAATTGACCCTTTAAGCAAAATCTAGCTCCACCCGGGTTCGAGCCTTGATGGAAGGAAGGATTAAATTGATTTAATTTTATTTAGTGAATTAGTTAAATTAATTAATATTTAATTTGTGATTTAATTAAAGTAAAATCAGATTTTTAATAAAATAATAATAAATATAATAATAATAATAATAATAAATAATGAGGAGTCCTAGTTTGACTAAGTCTCCACCTAACTAATCCTAATCCTAATCCTAATCCTAATCCTCTCATTCTCACGTCTCTCACTCTCATTCTCACGTTTTTATCATTCAAAGAACTGAAAATAATAGTTCTTCACTCTTGAAGAACTTACACACAAAAACTCAAACGAAAAGCTAAGCTAAAAACGAAAATCAACAACATTCTTCTCGACGGATTGTGTTTGGCATTTTGGTGGTGAGGCAGTGGTGTCGTGGGAATTGGCAGCATTGAAACAAGTGCTGAACGACATTAAAGTATGGGTTTTCTTCTCTCTTGGTCCCTTTCCCAAGAGACCCTTAAGGTTCAGTTTAAATCGCGATTGAAAGACTAAGGTTGTCCCCGTTGCATGCCCCTGTCATTAGATCCTTTGAACGATTCAAAGAATGCGTTGGTATGTCTTCTGGTAGATAATGTTGGGTCTGATTGTGATTATGTGTTGAATGTGTGGTAGGAAATCATGTAAAGGATGAAAAATATATATTCCGAAAAAGTGTATTAAGTTGACTGTTTTGAGCATGTGTGTGCTGAAAATTTGACTATGTTTGCTACCTAAAATTGTATGTTAAATGTTGTGTTTCGTGTGTGTAAAAATGCTAAAAACGTGATGTTCATAAAATGTTAAGGTGGCTGACTGAATGTCACTCAAAATGCTACAAAAAAATCAACAAAAGAATGAGAGAAAAATGGATTGGAAGAGACCAAATTTCCAGCTTGCTGGAAATTTGCGGTCTCGGCCAAGAAGTGAGAAAAATGACTATGTTTTACAAAAATTTAAAAATTGTGTGGTCATTGGGAATTGAACCCAAGACCTCACCAAATGTAAATTACATAAAAATTTCATGAAAAAAATGAAAGGAAAAATAAATGTGTAGAGTGGGTATTGAACCCACAACCTCTTGAATGGATGAGAGAGTTAGGAGAAAAATAAATGTGGAGAATTAGGATTGAACCCACAACCTTTTGAATGGATGAGAGAGTTAGGAGAAAAATAAAGAAAAAAAATAAATAAATGTGGAAGTGGGGATTGAACCCACAACCTCTTGAATAGATGAGAGAGTTAGGAGAAAAATAAAAGAGAAATATAAAATAAGGTGAATGGGGATTGAACCCACAACCTCTTAGATAGGTGAGAAAGTTAAAAGATAAATTAGGAGAAAAAGAATGAGCTTGTGGGGGATTGATCCCACAACCTCATTGCCTTGGACGAAAAAGAGAGGAGAAAAAGAAAGGAAATATTATGGGGCTGATGGGGATCGAACTAGGGTCCCTCAAATCTAAAAAATGCAATCACCAAGTGTAATATAAGATTAAGTGTTGCTCAAGAGATTCGAAATCGGGTTCCCTTGCCCAATTCCGTATTGATACATAAGTCATACGTAAACAAATATTTAATGAATGCTGCTTCCAAAGATTAAAAATCAATATCTTGGCATATCTACAAGATGCATAAATCTTGTACCACATAATCTCGGGTAAATATGAATCAATTAGACAAACTATGAATGAAGCCTCATGGATTGTATGTGTGGACTCATAAGTCTACCATACGTTTAAAAGTAAGTGAACCTAAGATGTTATGTGATGAGATAATGAAACCCAGAGGGGTTAAGTAAGAGTGTGACACACCCTAAAGGGCCAAGTGCATTGGCATACGATGAAATGAACATTCACGTAAAGTGGTGAGTAATTATGAAGAGTAAATGTGCTAAAGTTAAAGAATGTGGTGTCAACGTGATAAAAGGCTAATGCGAAAGGTGAGAGAAATCTCAAATGAGCCTAAGTAAATATTACCAAGACGTACTCACCTATGAGAGTGTAAAGTTAATGAAGAGACCAGTTTCTATGAACACTCTAATGAAAGTATTGAAGTTAATGCATACTTAATACTAATGATGAGATGAGAAATCATCTAATGAGCTATGATGCCCCCATGCTAGAAGCCAGCTTCTATGATGTATGAGATGAATGTAATGGAACTTTATACTGAGCACCGATAGGCTAGCTATAAGTTGCGATTCCTTCTTTCGGAAAGGCAGAGGTTCGTGTAATTCTCATGAGATGAGACTGTCCGTCTAGACGGGTATGGATCTCCTTATATCTCCTAGTCTTTGAACCTATACTGCCAATATAGGGTTCTAGCAGGGTTCGATTCCCTATATACGCTAACATGTTTTGGCTCACTTTGGTCGGTGATTCCACATCTTTTCGGTGTGGGGTTAAACACTGGATTTCATGATGCTCACATGATCTATGTCGGTTAAGGTTAAAGTTCCCAAAGAAAGAATGAGGCCAGCCTCAAGTAATGCACATAATGAAATGAACGATACCAAAGGTGTTAGGATAGGATAATCAAGAGGTGAGCTAGACTTAAGTAATGACACTAGGTCATTCTTGGTCATTGCACAGCGAACTCGATGAAAGTCTTAAACTACATCCTAGGTATGATTGGTGCTTACACTAGCTTACGAACGAATGAAAATGAAGTACGTATGAATGAATGAAGCAGACTCTGTGTTTGCTAAAGAAGGCTCCCTAGTTGAGGTCCCTTATGTTGAGCCCTCATTTTGGAAAGTCTTAATGTCAAGTCCATGATTCCAAGGTCTCATGGCATATGAACGAATGATATGAACTATGTTATATGATGTGTACAACATGTTATGTGTTATATGCAATATGTTATGTGCTCTTTGCCAAAAATGAAATGTATGATGATGCATGTTACTCTCATAGCATGACTTTCCTAATCCGATTTGGCAAGTCCACTACCTGACTTTCCATAATTCATATGGTTAGGAAAGATCTCTTCTTAATCATGCATGTCCTTGGTGTGTGCTTGCATATACCCATACTTAGTACAAGTGTGTACTAATCCCATACAACTCTCTACTTTTAGGTGCAGGTGCAGCTGGACGCTAGAGCTTATGAGACGACGTTGGAGTCATCCAGACGTGGAGCTTTCATCCGTATTTGGTAGGCTCTCATGCTTCGAGGACGCTTACTATTTTATTCTAGCATTAGACGTAGACATTAGCTAGTGGAGTATGTTCCACTAGTGTTTCTTTCCCAGCTGTTTTCAGTATTGTATTGGTGCCATTTTGGCAACTTTATATTTTTATTTAGATATGACTATGTCTTTCATTTGATTATTTTGATATTAGATGGTTGTTGTGAATGCTTATAAGTTTGTGTAGATAGTCTTATACGAATTCAATGTTTCTCACTATAAAGTCTAATTAAACAAAAAGTTCAAATTTTCCGCTAAAATTAACCTAGGTGAAGTAATGATGACGTATGTAGGCTTGTCTGCGACCTCTGAGAGGTCAACGACACCGGTCTCGTCTGGGATCTAGATTCCGGTCGTGACAAAGTTGGTATCAGAGCATTAGGTTAAATTCCGAGGGTAATAAGTTCAAATCAACCACATTGAGTGGTTTCTAAGTCATGGTAGTGAAGTGCACCACTATCATGAATTAGAGAATGCATGATGCGTAGGAAAATTTCCTTTCTTCTGATCTTATCGTGCCTTCTCTAATGTCTGAATTCTTGGTATTATGAGCGTATCTAACATCAATTCTTATCTTTCAGAAAATGAACACAAGGAGGAACGCTGGTTGGGGAAGAGGAGGAGCAGCTGCTGGGGGCAACCATGTTCCACCCAAGGCCCCAGCTGCTGGAATGGAGATGCCTGTTAACCCAGCTGGATTGACAGATGGAGAGGTGAGGACAGCTTAGGCATAGATGGCTCAAGCCATCACTGTGCAGGCTCAGGCTATGATGGCCCAGTCCAACAGACAAGAGGTTCAGCGGGAGAACCCACAGTCCACAACATGGAGAACAGGTTGCGAGACTTTACGAGGATGAATCCTCCAATATTTACAAGATCTAAGACTGCAGAGAATCCTCAAGAGTTCGTGGAGGAGGTCCAGAAGATTCTGGTGGCGATGGGGTCTACGGAGATTAAGAAAGCTGAGTTGGCCTCGTACCAGTTGAAGGATGTTGCACAGGCTTGGTGCAAGATGTGGCAGGATAGCAGGGCATTGGGCGGAAGTCCGATCACATGGGAGCTGTTTAAGACAGCTTTTCTGGAGAGGTTCTTCCCCAGAGAGATGAGAGAGGCTAAGGTTGAGGAGTTCATCAACCTTAAGCAGGGCTCGATGACTGTCAGGGAGTATTCCCTGAAATTCGTTAAATTGTCCAGGTATGCCACTTCTTTTGTGTCGAACAGCAGGGATGAGATGAGCAGGTTCCTTACAGGGATCTCAGAGGAATTAGAGGAGGAGTGTAGGGCAGCTATGCTGCATGACAGCATGGACCTTTCCAGGCTTATTGTCCATGTCCAGCAAGTGGAGGAAAGCAGGAAGAGCAAACACACTTGGGCAGGAACAGGTCAAGGCAAGCTGAGGAGAATTTTTCGAGGAAGAGTAGTACTGAAATCAGAGATAAGCCCAGGTTTAAGAAGGGACTCTCCCACCAAGAGGAGTCAAGTTCATCCAAGGGTCGCTATGATAGGGATTTCGAGTCCAGAGTTAAGAGAAACAATGAAGTAGATACACCTCAGGAGAGGCCACCTTGTAGGAAGTATGGCAAACTGCATGAAGGAGAGTGTATGATGGGCTCTAACGCTTGTTACAGTTGTGGCAAACTGGGTCACATGATGAAGGATTGTCCGAATAGGAGAGGTCAAGAAAAAGGGAAGGAGAGAGTTCAGCTGAATGGTCCAAGTGAAGAGGCTCCAAGGAGGCAACGATTTTTCACACTCAAGTCTAGGGGTGCAGTGGAAAACACTGCTGGTGATGTCTCGGGTGCGTAGCCTAAATTAGTTTTTCATGTGTATGGTTTTATGCACTAGTATGAAGTTAATATGTTGGAGTCATCATGTTGGTTGCTGACGTATGTGACTTATGTGTTTAATTATGTTGTATGATTTGATGAGACTAGTTTAGGAAGAAGTTTCTTAGTCTATTAATGCAAAGCTGCTAGTAGGTTTCAAGGATGTGCACCAACCTATTAATATGTGAATCAGATATTCACCAAAAAAAAGCATTGAATAGCTTAGGTATGGATTTTCTCCATAACTGTTATGCTACCATAGACTACCAAACTAGTGTAGTGAGGTTTCAGTTGCCAAATGAGATAGGGTATAAATGGGCAGGGCGTGGATCAATCCAACAAAGCCATATAATTTCAAATCTTAAGGCCAACAAGATGTTATCTAAGGGGTTAGATATACTCCTCCTAAGGCTGGTTTTGTTTAAGAAACTCTAAGTTTTAGTGCAATAGTCGACTTGGTGTTGTAAGTCCATAATCGTATGTGTAGTAATTGCACTATGTGAGTTAACATGAATTCATGTTTGTATTTCATGTTGCTGTTTTTGTATAGCGTGGACATGATTTTTGAGTTGCATGAGTTGTGAGGTGCATCAAGTTAAGTGCGATTGAGAAGGAAGTTCCTCAATCTCAAATATGAAGCTTCAGATAAGCTTGAGTAATATGCCTTATCCAGAGTAAGTGTGAAACAGAAATTCACAAAGAGTAAAGCCTCAAGTATGTTAAAATATTTTCGAAAATCACCCTCTTTATTTTTAAATGATGTGTAGTGTCATTCGGGGACGAATGTTCCTAAGGGGGGGATAATGTAACAACCCTAAAATGACTATGCTAAGTAATGCCTAACGTATCTAGAATGCCTAGATTAGACCGGGTTCACACGGATTGATGCGCGTAGAACCAGACCTCTGAACCCTTGCAACAGCCAAGCCAACCAACTTGGTGAGTTAGTTGAGCTAGGAAAGTTTGGGTCCATCCATGTAGGGCACCCGAATATGAAGATTTACCCGGATGAGTCTTAACCGGACTTAAAAAGGGGTAATCTTAAGTTTGGAGAGTCTAGGGGTAAAATGGTCTTTTCCATGCTAATGGTAGTATTATAATTACCCTAATTAATTAATTAATTAGTTAATTATTATAGTTAAGGGGCAATTTGGATAGAGGTGGTCGAAATTGACCCTTTAAGCAAAATCTAGCTCCACCCGGGTTTGAGCCTTAGTGGAAGCAAGGATTAAATTGATTTAATTTTATTTAGTGAATTAGTTAAATTAATTAATATTTAATGTACTGATTTAATTAAAGTAAAATCAGATTTTAAATAAAATAATAATAATAATAATAATAATAATATTAATAATAATGAGGGGTCCTAGTTTGACTAAGTCTCCACCTAACTAATCCTAATCCTAATCCTAATCCTAATCCTCTCATTCTCACGTCTCTCACTCTCATTCTCACATTTTTATCATTTAAAGAACTGAAAATAATAGTTCTTCACTCTTGAAGAACTTACACACGAACACTCAAACGAAAAGCTAAGCTAAAAACGAAAATCAACAACACTCTTCTCGACATATTGTGTTTGGGATTTTGGTGGTGAGGCAGTGGTGTCGTGGGAATTGGCAGCATTGAAACAACTGTTGAACGACATTAAGGTATGGGTTTTCTTCTCTCTTAGTCCCTTTCCCAAGAGACCCTTAAGGTTCAGTTTAAATCGCGATTGAAAGACTAAGGTTGTCCCCGTTGCATGCCCCTGTCATTAGATCCTTTGAACGATTCAAAGCATGCGTTTGTATGTCTTCTGGTAGATAATGTTGGGTCTAGTTGTGATTATGTGTTGAATGTGTGGTAGGAAGTCATGTGAAGGATGAAAAATATATTCCGGAAAAGTGTATTAAGTTGACTGTTTGAGCATGTGTATGCTGAAAATTTGACTATGTTTGCTGCCTGAAATTGTATGTTAAATGTTGTGTTTCGCGTGTGTAAAAATATTAAAAACGTGATGTTCATCAAAGGTTAAGGTAGCTGACTGAATGTCAAATAAAATACTACAAAAAAATCAACAAAAGAATGAGAGAAAAATGAATTGGAAGATACCTTGCTGGAAATTTGTGGTCTCTACCAAGAAGTGAGAAAAATGACTATGTTTTAAAAAAATTTAAAAATTGTGAGGTCATTGAGAATTGAACCCAAGATCTCACCAAATGTAAATTACATAAAAATTTCATGAAAAAAATGAAAGAAAAAATAAATGTGTAGAGTGGGGATTGAACCCACAACCTCTTGAATGGATGAGAGAGTTAGGAGAAAAATAAATGTCGAGAGTGGGGATTGAACCCACAACCTTTTGAATGGATGAGAGAGTTAGGAGAAAAATAAAGGAAAAAAATAAATAAATGTGGAGAGTGGGGATTGAACCCACAACCTCTTGAATAGATGAGAGAGTTAGGAGAAAAATAAAAGAGAAATATAAAATAAGGTGAATGGGGATTGAACCCACAACCTCTTGGATAGGTGAGAAAGTTAAAAGATAAATTAAGAGAAAAAGAATGAGCTTGTGGGGGATTGATCCCACAACCTCATTGCCTTGGACGAAAAAGAGAGGAGAAAAAGAAAGGAAATATTATAGGGCTGATGGGGATCGAACTAGGGTCCCCCAAATCTGAAAAATGCAATCACCAAGTTTAATATAAGATTAAGTGTTGCTCAAGAGATTCGAAATCGGGTTCCCTTGCCCAATTCCGTATTGATACATAAGTCATACGTAAACAAATATTTAATGAATGCTGCTTCCAAAGATTAAAAATCAATATCTTGGCATATCTATAAGATGCATAAATCTTGTACCACATAATCTTGGGTAAATATGAATCAATTAGACAAACTATGAATGAAGCCTCATGGATTGTATGTGTGGACTCATAAGTCTACCATACGTTTAAAAGTAAGTGAACCTAAGATGTTATGTGATGAGATAATGAAACCCAGAGGGGTTAAGTAAGAGTGTGACACACCCTAAAGGGCCAAGTGCATTGGCATACGATGAAATGAACATTCACGTAAAGTGGTGAGTAATTATGAAGAGTAAATGTGCTAAAGTTAAAGAATGTGGTGTCAACATGATAAAAGGCTAATGCGAAAGGTGAGAGAAATCTCAAATGAGCCTAAGTAAATATTACCAAGACGTACTCACCTATGAGAGTGTAAAGTTAATGAAGAGACCAGTCTCTATGAACACTCTAATGAAAGTATTGAAGTTAATGCATACTTAATACTAATGATGAGATGAGAAATCATCTAATGAGCTATGATGCCCCCATGCTAGAAGCCAGCTTCTATGATGTATGAGATGAATGTAATAGAACTTTATACTGAGCACCGATAGGCTAGCTATAAGTTGCGATTCCTTCTTTCGAAAAGGCAGAGGTTCGTGTAATTCTCATGAGATGAGACTGTCCGTCTAGACGGGTATGGGTCTCCTTATATCTCCTAGTCTTTGAACCTATACTGCCAATATAGGGTTCTAGCAGGGTTCGATTCCCTATATATGCTAACATGTTTTGGTTCACTTTGGTCGGTGATTCCACATCTTTTCGGTGTGGGGTTAAACATTGGATTTCATGATGCTCACATGATCTATGTCGGTTAAGGTTAAAGTTCCCAAAGAAAGAATGAGGCCAGCCTCAAGTAATGCACATAATGAAATGAACGATACCAAAGGTGTTAGGATAGGATAATCAAGAGGTGAGCTAGACTTAAGTAATGACACTAGGTCATTCTTGGTCATTGCACAGCGAACCCGATGAAAGTCTTAAACTACATCCTAGGTATGACTGGTGTTTACACTAGCTTACGAACGAATAAAAATAAAGTACGTATGAATGAATGAAGCAGACTCTATGTTTGCTAAAGAAGGCTCCCTAGTTGTGGTCCCATATGTTGAGCCCTCATTTTGGAAAGTCTTAATGTCAAGTCCATGATTCCAAGGTCTCATGGCATATGAACGAATGATATGAACTATGTTATATGATGTGTACAACATGTTATGTGCTATATGCAATATGTTATGTGTTGTTTGCCAAAAATGAAATGTATGATGATGCTTGTTACTATCATAGCATGACTTTCCTAATCCGATTTGGCAAGTCCACTGACTTGACTTTCCATAATTCATATCGTTAGGAAAGAACTCTTCTTAATCATGCATGTCCTTGGTGTGTGCTTGCATATACCCATACTTAGTACAAGTGTGTATTAATCCCATACAACTCTCTACTTTTAGGTGCAGGTGCAGCTGGACGCTAGAGCTTACGAGTCGACGTTGGAGTCATCCGGACGTGGAGATTTCATCCGGATTTGGTAGGCCCTCATGCTTCGAGGATGTTTACTATTTTATTTTAGAATTAGACGTAGACATTAGCTAGTGGAGTATGTTCCACTAGTGTTTCTTTCCCAGTTGTTTCCAGTATTGTATTGGTGCCATTTTGGCAACTTTATATTTTTATTTAGATACGACTATGTCTTTCATTTGATTATCTTGATATTGGATGGTTGTTGTGAACGCTTATGAGTTTATGTAGATAGTGTTATACAAATTCAACGTTTCTCACCATAAAGTCTAATTAAACAAAAAGTTCAAATTTTCCACTAAAATTAACCTAGGTGAAGTAATGATGACGTATGTAGGCTTGTCTGCGACCTCTGAGAGGTCAACGACGCCGGTCTCGTCTGGGGTCTAGATTCCGGTCGTGACATCCCAGTACAAGAGAAAATGTGAAATAGACTCCTGTGAAGTGGTGTGTTGACGTTCGCATCTAATATTTAGGAAGCTATGATCATTCCAGAAAGTTGTTTCATTTCTTTTCTCCTTCTGTGCGAGTTATTTCTTGTGGTATGAGTTGAGTCCAATTGATAACTTCAAATTCCAGTTGGTATCTTAACAAAGTAAACTAGATGTCATAGTCGTGGCTGAAGGGACACAAGCAAGATAAATTGATATCTGGACTTAGAGGCTATATAAATGCATCAACTAATAATCATCCATAAAAATAATTAAGGTAATAATTTTGACTTGCATGTATGATGTAACTTGGAATTGCGATTATGTGCTTAGTGTTGTCTGAATAACTGTTGGTGTGTGAGGCGTATTTATGTGAATGCTATGATGTGATTATGTGCGTAGTGTGGCATATCTAGATTTCAATGTATGCATTGTACTTGCCCAAATGTTTAGAAGTATGTGAGTTATGATTGTTTGGTTTTCATGAACTTATTGTGAGAGAGAGTTATCACTTGGTTATGTGTAAAGGTCAAGAGGTAAACAACGATGTGATTCGTAAATGAATTCTTGATGTGTTTTGCAACCAATTGTAAATCGTGTGATTAATAGACATATTCTTAGGATGTGCATGCATGTGTTGTTAAGTTAGTGAGAAAAGGTTCTGGTATGTATATCGCTGGGTTGACCTCGGGGTAGACAACACGTATCTCAGCTAAGAGGGCTACCATAAATGCTTAACTTATGGACCTGGAGTCAATGAAAAACTCTAGGAATGGGAAGAATCCCAGGAAGTGTTTCTCTTGAAACTGACCCCGTCTTGGTAGTCATCTACAAAATACTCGATTCATGGGGTTCATGAGAAATTATGGGCATGACCAACTCAACTAAAGGACCTCCATGCATAACATATGGTAATCATAAAATTATGAAATATGGTTTAAAAAAGATTTAGGAACTTAATACTCAAGAACTTAGAACTCAAAGATATTACTCCTCTCAAAGATACTCAATTTATGGAGTTAATGCGGAATTGTGGGTATGAACGACTCAACTCAAGAATCTCAATAATAATGTATACTCGTGATACAATCTTCTCATTCTCATACTTACTTAATCGAGTCTTTAAACAAATTATAAGTAATTGTAGAAGACTCTTCGAAAAGACTCAAAATGGACTTTCTCAAACTTTACTCTAAACTCTACCTCGAATTTCAATTATGAATTCCAGAATCATAATGATGATATATAATATTTCTCGAAGAATATAGTTACGATAATTCAAATCAGGAAGACAACAAGGATACGCTTTAAAAGAACGAAAAAACAAATGATGAAAAACGGAAGGGGGCACACGACCCTGGAACACTGAGTGGCGCGGGTCGCCAGACCCTAAACTTTAAAACGCCATTTTTGACACACTGCAGGCGCGACGTGCAATCCACCCTGTCAAATCAGTGACGAGTCGTACCACCCCTTTCCCAGAACATTTCGATGAATCTTTCTTCTCAATTTTTTGTTTTAATTCGCCTAGAATCGATCCATTTCTTCCTAACTCTCTTAGATTCATTTACACAGCATAAGTAAACAAAAATCTACTCAAATATCCTCAAGAATAACCCTCAAACTCTAATTCTCGCCTCAAGGACTCATCAAAACTCCATATTCAAGAATGATACAACAAAACCTCCAAGAACTCAATATAATCAATCTCATAGATGAATTGGAAATTTAAAAATTCATGATTGGAGTGTGTGAACAAAACAACCACTATGAAAGCTTACATACCTCAAAGAACTAGGTTCTTGGCAAAATCTAGGAAGAACGCTTGGAACCTTGGACTCTTCTCCGCGTGAATCTTCTCTCTAAAGCCTTAAACGTTTTCAGGGTGAATGGAACTGATCCAAATCAGTTTAGACCCTTCATTGGGTGTAATTCGCGCTTTGATTATGTGGAAGTAAGGAAAAGAGTAAAATACCCCTTCTTAGTTCTGGTGAAAAGACCCTATCTAGAGAGACTGCACTTAAATGGTCATATCTCCCTCACCCGAACTCGAATTTTAGCAAACTCAGTGGCGTTAGAAAGAGGACTCAAAGATTCAACTTATATGTACTAGAAGTTATAGTCATTTTAAGTTGATCCAAAACTTAAAAGAACTTACAACTGACTTGAATGAATTTCTCTTTAGTTTTTTTTTGGAACTCAAGGTGCTACATCTACAGATTTTGACACCTAAAAATTTAAATTCCTCGATAAAATCTTACTCACAATGAAGAATAGTTCGAGTCTTGGGGTGTTACAAACACTTATATCAATGGGGCCGTTGTTGACAAACTCCATATCAATTGGTGACCTTGGTTGTTTCACAAAGTGATCAGTAGTTTTGGTTTGATCGACATGTGGTTCTTTGACTAACTATTTCTCCGTTATTGGAATAGATGCATGAGCAAATTTTTTATCCCCCTTTTTTTTTGGGGGGGGGGGGGGGGCGGGGTTAACAACCTGTTTTTTCGAAGATCAAGGTTCATCCTTCTTTAACTTTTCAATGTTCTCCTTTATCATTATTAAAGGATCATAAAGTTTTTTAGATCTATTTTCAGCTCAAACAATGTCTTCATAATAAAAAAACACGACCATTGTTAGATTTATTTAATTATGTCAAATCAAAACTAAAAGATGTTGCATCTTTCATATTTATCAGTGATTTGAAGAAAGAAAGAAAATTGAAAAAACAGTGGATGAACAGACAGTTGGAGAAGAAGAGAAATATACCTATTTCATGTTGAAATTGTTTTTACAAGAAATAGAATAATTTCGAATTCAAACTAATGGAGCAATTAACTACAAAGATCATAAAAACAAAGAATGGAGAGATTTGTGGAGTGAAATCAAAAAGGGATAAACATGAATTTGGAGAGTGGAGTTATGTATCGTGATGTTTTAATGGAGTGCTCAAGATAATGGGTATTGAATAAAATTAAAACATGTAGGAAAAAATTGAAATTGTGCACAAAGAAAGTGTGCACATAGATAATTTTCTTGTATATATTATAGGAGTCCCATAGTGTAATGATGAATTACACATTATCCCTACTTTTATATTGAAATTACATTAGTCCCTTAAATTTTACACATTCGAATACACTAATTGTGATACTATATTATTTGTGGTTGTTGCGCTTTTAATGAAAAACGAACTGAAAATCAAAATCAAATTCCACAATTAACGCTATTTAGTTCCTACTTACTATCAATCAAACAAACGTGACTCCTAAAATAATAAACTTATTCAAAATTTAAAATTCAAAATCCTGTTCATCTTTGTCCCTGTTTCAACGAAGAAACTTTTGAATGAACTTAATTATTTTTTGTTGAAAAATGAATTAAATACAGAATGAGTATTTCAATTTTGTTGAGACATTCAGGAGTATGAGAGAGTAAGGTTAGATATGAAAGATACAAGAGTGATGGGATAGTGATTGGTGAAAATATTTCATTCATGAATGTACTTTCAGCCATTCGCTGAGTTGAGTTTTGATAAATTGAGATTCGATATATTGTAGAAGAAAACTCATATCCACTGATTATTAAGAATAATATAGGAGTAAAGCTGTACATTCAGGTAAAGAAACGTAATGTTGAATTTTCTATATATCCCCTATATATTACAACTGATAAAATTTACAAGATACAAAGTTTTGATGTATCGAATGGTGCTACCGTCTATATTGAAGGTGCAGAAAAGGACACACATGCTCTTAACTTGGTGGAATAAAAAATTGATGATTCGTGTTGTATGCCAAAAATGGACATAACAAATTATATAGCTGATATAAATAGTATGGAGTAAAGGTGAATCAATTGTACATAATTAAAGCCACTCTGGTGGTTGTAAGGGCAAGATAAAAAGTTGAACATAACTCCATTGTTTTAGTAAAAAAATCTTATAGCAAAAGATATGCAACTCTTTTTTCATTCATGAATTTGTATCTTGACATATACATCAAGATAGCCGGGGGAGGATTTATTTTTTTTGTAAAAAAAATGATGGTTACTTAAGAACGCACAACACTAGCCGGAGGAGAAGGTCAACAGTCGAAGTATCCATGGATTCACATTCCCTCTTGCTTATTTCTGTCATCGAGGGTCTATATGTATTTGTCATC
This sequence comes from Solanum sitiens, assembly GCA_016801875.1. Lineage (NCBI taxonomy): Eukaryota > Viridiplantae > Streptophyta > Magnoliopsida > Solanales > Solanaceae > Solanum > Solanum sitiens. Next base: position 206,187 of record JABWTJ010000364.1, on the reverse strand, counting down.
TATATTATTAGATTGTATAAAGTTTTATATCGTTCTTTAAAACGTCAATGAGATTAATGTAGAGAGGGAATGAAAGACCTTCCAGTTTGATATTAAAAGTAGTTAAATTTAGTTTGTATGTATTTTATAATTTTTTTAATAAATGACATATTTTGTAATTAATAGGGTTGTTAATTTTCTAACTTTAGACTAAACATAGTGACGAATGACCTTGGTCATTTTTTGTTATAAAGGTCATAATTTGGTAGCTAATATATTTGTATCATAATTAATCACGACAATTTTTATCAATGACCTTTCTTTGATTGGAAAAAAATAATCATAAGACCCATTTGTTGTTCTTTGAATTTTCTCAAACTTATCAATTGAGTTTTCAACCTTTTCAATACCCATCACCATCACTCTTTACGTTAACTCATATCATACCTTCTCTTTGAATCCTAACATAAATAATGATTTCAACTTTTAAAATAAAAAACATAAAAATTATAGATTAAGTCGGCTGGAAACAAAAATTAGATGTGGTGTTTGATTCGTTGCAAAGAGGAGAGGCGATTGAAGAACAAGAAAAAAGTATATGACGAGTTATTTCAAAGAAAAAAAAAGAGAATGGATGTGGTGGGTGATTTTGTTCAAGAAGAAGAGAAGAAAGTTTAGGATTATGGGTAAGAAGAGTGGTGGAGAAGAAGAGAAATTGGGGTGGGAGAGGATTAATGAAGAAATATTTTTTTTTTAATTAAAAAAATATTTTTAAATAGAAAATAGTGTAATGACGTGTTTGGAAGCAAACACATTTACATATTTTTCCAACTCAACAATATTTATGCCACATAGGTTTGACCAATGGTCAGAGAAGTTTCAAATATTATGTTTTAATAAGTTTTAAGGATCCAGTTAATAATGTTTAAAGTAAGAGGGTTCAGAATACAAATTCATATAAATATAAGGGTTCATCAGACCATTTCACTTAATATATTTAACAAACTCTTTTTAAAAAATGTTTAATATACCACCACACCCTAATTTTGCGATTTAGAGCTCGTTATATAAATGTTTTACATATTTTCTCACTCGTACACAAATGACCTAGATATATTTCTTTAGACGAAAATGGTATATTTGAGCCATTTATATAAACAAAAAAAGAATTACATGGTTAAACAAACATATATTAGTTCATTAGTCATCATAACTATGGTTTTAGTTAAGCACCACAACGACCAATATTTAGTTATACTTACATCGGCTAGAATTTCGAGTTTGTATAATTGCACGTTTGTATAATTCGAAATTTGTACAAAATAATTTGTATAACTATTTAAAATTCAGATGTTTGTATTCTTATTTTGAATTTATATAAAAATATCTTAATTATACAAAGATACTCGCGAATTATACAAACTCAAAAATTTTATAAACTCATTAATTATACAAACGAGATAACCTAAATCGTAGCTACATTCCATAAATATGCAAAGTATAGCTATGAAATATAATCAAGTTCATTAACTATTAACAAAAATTTCCCTATAAAATAACGATAGAATATATGTGAGCCATGTTCCTAACAAATGTTAAATCCACCCCAAATCAAAAAATTGAGTAATAAAAAGTATAACTTACCTAAATCCCATAGTGTAAGACCCTAAATTACATTCTATCCCTACTCCTTCTATTTTACAAAAAAATCTTAAATTTTCAGTCATCCGGATACATAAATTTCATCCTGATACAGTATATATGATACACTATAAACTTGTCTGTTGCACTTAATATGACATATTAATGTAAAATTGATTTTTTCCCCATAAATCACGTATAATTGATTTTCTTTCCCCACAATCAGCAAAATTGATTGATATCAATCCATTCCAAATCTGTAACAACTTCACAAAATTCAAGAATCAAAATTTCATCTTCTCCATGAATTCAAAATTTTGAATATGATCGAATTCACCATTGTAGATAATTGGACAAACGATTAATGATTTCGGATCGTCAATCCGAAATCGTCAAGTATAAGAAATCGTCGAGAAATATGGAAATCAATGTAACACACAAAACTGATTGGACAAGTAATTTCTTTTGTAAATCTCAAATCCGCCATTGCAGATGAGGTAGAACATCTCTTCATCAATTTTTTTCTTCCCAGTTCTTAAGTTATCTTTTTTTAAAAAAATTTTTTTTATCCTTTCCATCTAATTTTTTTTAACATATGAATTATGCTCCATTTTTTAGGTATGATTTTTTGTATATTTGATTATGATGACGAGAAGTTTCATGAACATAGATCTAATCAACGAAAAAGTTTGTTAATCATGAAATATTTGAGATCGAAGAAGTCAAAAAGAGGATGCATACTAGAGTTTGAAATCTACTATTGAGAAATATTGCTAAAAAGAAAAGGAAAAGTTTGATCCGTCATAACACAATCTTCACTATCAAAAGATGCAGATCTACAATGTATCTCATTTATCTTGATTCTTAAATTAGTCTTTGTTAGTGTTATTAATGATCCGATACATCACTACTATAATGTCTTTGTTTTATGCAATGTATCATCTCCTAATCTTTCGACCTAATCTACCCAAGGTAAATGAGTTTTGATCTATTTTTGTGTTCTTTCGATTGTCAGCTTCCTTTTTATTGTAGATTCAATTACATGATACATTACGAAAAATTAGTGTTGTCATATTGCAATATATCATCATTCAATTTATTTTTTTGATACATAAAACCCTAAGATTGTTTATTCAGTAGTTGTTACTAATGTAAGTCATGATACATTAGTAGTAAACGACAGGCGTGTACTGTAATTTTGTATTTATGGATTATGATGTGGTCATTATTGTCTATCTGATTGTGAATTATATAAAAATGTATTGTCTTAAAAGATGGTATATGATACAAAATTATGTATATAACAATAACAATATGAACTATATTTGATACATTCATAAGAACTATTCAAAAATTACATAACAAATTTGGAATAGAGTTGTAACCATCAAATTTACGTATATGATACATAATTTAGACTACAAAGTATCTTAACTATTTGTTTGATACATAGTTATAAAAAAATGCATTTGATATTCATTTAAGGTATATAAGTTAAGTATCATTTATAACTGTTTTAGAATATGATACAATGTTCTACTGATTACATTCCAGCATATAATTTAGACTTTATATGAAATATTAACTATTTTAGAATATGATACATCATTATGTTTGTGAATATGGTACCATTTAATATGTTCAAATACCCTTTTTGATATAATGTATCATTTTGTAGTTGATAATATGTATTCGATATAATAAGATTGTGAAAAAAAAGGTGTAAATAAATTTAAATAAAAGTGTATCTATAAATGTATCACAATAAATAAAAATTAAGTCATCAATTGAATACATGAATGAAACAATAACTAATTACAACTAATTAATGTCCAATATATTAGCATGAATGAATCAACAACTAACTACAACTAAGTTATAAAGTACATGAATGAATCAACAATCGAGTTATCAACTACATTGCATTGTTAGGTGTCAAATATATCAATAACTAACTATAATTACTGAGATTAAAGAATTTTGTGTGAGTATGCATGAATGAATCTGGTACTTAATTTTATGACATTTTTGTATCACATTATATAAGACAAATATATAAGACAATTCAAACTGTAAATAACAACCAAAAATATTGAAAGTTAAAGTCAAAATAAATAAGTTTTTTTTTTTTTGAGAAACACTCTAAAACTCGAGTAGAAAAAAGTATCCCAAAACAATAAAAATAACAATCTAAAATTAGATTTAATGTATCTTATTAACCATAACACACTTAAAAGGTGTCTAACGAGTGGTAGTTAATCTATATTTAACATTAACCATAACCTCTTGAGATGTTATTGTGAATTGATTCTTAGGCTTTTGTGGATCCTCATTTTCACTAACACATTCTGCCTTGACCTATTCAGTACCAAACTTTCATAATAAGATTGCATATCGTGTACGAAGATAATCTGATAAAAAATATTGGATAGAATAAAGAATTCGAATTCCTTTTAAAATGCAGAAGATACATTATAAAAATAAAGAAGATATACTATAATTTAAACAAAATCATACTAATATTTACATGTTGTATCACTTGTTTATGCTTATCAGTAATCAATTTTTTTGTATCTGATAATTATTAAAACAAGATATATACGTATAGACTAGTACAAATTCTGATTGATACACCATTTATCATGATGCTAATGTATCGTATGCACACTGAATAATATAAATTTTGCCTGATACACCATTGAACATTATTTTTGTATAAATAACATGACATCTTGTGACAGATACACAACTAAGCATACTATAATATTTGATAACTTCATATAATTACAATAACTACTCAAATAATGAACAAAATTAGGATTTATTGTATTAATTAATTAATCTTATATGAAACATGAATTTTCATCATTAATCTATCATTTTTTGATTGGCTAACATGAACAATTTTAAAAATCAATAAAAGAAGATGGAAAACTAATCTTATGTAAAGAAGGTCGAGAAATTATAGGAGCCAATTTTCGATTCCTCCTTTTGTGATTTTTATCAACCTGTACTTTAGAAGATGAACAACAACATTGATTCGCTATTGCTAATGCATATGAAAATATTCACACTTTAGAATATGAAAAACAACAACAATTCACTATTGCTAATGGTTGATGAAAACGTTAGATCTGCTTTCAGCCAATTTAGGATCAATAGGAAATTGATGAATTTTTTTTATAAAAAAATAATAATCAAAGAACAATAGAATGGGAAAGATAAAAACTACATATTCAGTGATTTGATATTGATTGACTAGAGAGAGAGAGAAATAATTTGAAATTCAAATTGAGATGAAGGATGTAACTGATTAGATTATGAGAGTGAAATACGGAGAGGTTGAAGGAGTTAAATTAGGAGAGCAGAAACGTGGGTTACAGTAATGTATCTGGGCTATTTGGAGTAATGGGGAAAAGAAGGGATTTTTGTAATATTTTAAAACTATGTAAATTGTCCGCGCTTTGCGCGGTGGTGAACAATGTCAATAATCTATTTCTGAATATTTGATAATATTAGTGTTTTCGAGAGGATATAGCCCTATGATAAACTTCAACAATATTTTATTCAAAGAAGATGTGAAATATTTTTTTAATTTTAAAACCAAAAAGATTTGATTGTAAGTGTTTATGGATTTTGTTATTAATTCTTCACTTTACTGTAGTTGTTCATCACCAAAATATTTCGAAAAAGATATGTAATTGTTTTATTGTCTACATTTGTATTTTTAAAAAGTGATTTAGAAAATTTTTATTCATCAACTGCGAGAGTTTTTTCTTATTCAAGACATCTACATACACAATCTAAATATTATACATCTTATATAATTAGTTGTGTACTTGATAAGTTTATTTAAATATAAAAACATATATCTTGGATTTCAATGAAATAACGTATGTCGCTCAAATAATTTAGATTGATGGCTTGGAGAGTCCCTCATTCAAAATCATACGCAGTTGATGACACTACTTTGATAAAAAAAAAAAAAAGACATATTTTGTTGTTTATGCTTTGATCATTATGGTTAAAACTTTATTTTTTGGGACTTTAAATCTGAACTTTAGAAGGAGATAATTATTTCTTTAATATTTGATTAATATAGATTCATCTTACTTTGAGGGGTAATTCATTGACTCCAATCCAACATTTGAACCCCAAACGTTTGATTAAGGCTGAGTACAATACTTACCATCCCACTACATTCCTTTATTATTTGGATGTCACTAATCGATAGAATGTCTCGATAAGATAGAAAGTTTAATAGATAAAGCTCCAAGGTACTGTGGAACAACCTAGCTTTTGAACACTCAAAGTCCCTTCTTGACATCCCATGAATCTTTTAGCCACTGAAAACTTTATAAAGATCAAAGTCATTTGTTTTACAAGTTTAAGAATTCTAATCTACATGAAATCAATAGTCTAATGATTACATTAAACTCTTGATTAACATATTTTTACTTTAACATAATGATCAAAAGCATAAACATAAACAACAAAGTTTAAAACATGTACTCAAAATAAAAAATTATTAAAATAAACATAAATTAATGACTGTAAAAACATACCAGAATCTTTAATAATAAAATTATCTCATTCTAGTTCCCAAGGTTTAAAGGAATAGATTCTCTCATCACAGAACGATTCTATTCGCCAGTGTGTTGATACAAAAAAATGGTGTCAGTGAGCCACTCAACAGGAGCAAAGTGCACAAATATTTAATCGTACAGAAAAAGAAGAAGTTCATAATTTCCATTGTGTTAAAATGAGTGAAAATCCCACTATTTATAGACAACAAAGAGTAGTGTGAATAAATTCTTATTGTACCTTATCGGAAATGTCACAACTCTTTGAACAAGTCACAATCTTTCATAAAAGTTATTTTTTATTATAAAAATTGCAACTCTTCATAAAAGTCGCAACTCTTCATTAAAGTTGCAACTTTTCATAAAAGTCGCAACTCTTTATAAAAGTTGTAAATCTTCGTAAAAGTCGCAACTCTTTATAAAAGTTGCAAATCTTTGTAAAAGTCGCAACTTTTTATAAAAAGTCATAACTTTTCATGAAAGGGAAGGTTAATTTTGAAAATAAATAAGTTAAAATAAAATCGTTATTTGTGATTGCGCCACATAGGCGTGCCTAAGATTTTCTTTTATAAAAATACTAGGTAATTTTTCCGCGCTTCGCGCGGTCATAAATAATAATTGCATTGGAACTTACAAATAATTTTTTACTAATATCCATACATTAAAATAATGGGAAGATACGTTCTTCAAAAAATATTAACGGTATTCCAACATGAATTTGATTATTTGTCATTACCACATAGCCGAAGAACCTCTAATGAATAAATTATTCACAAAATATTAAATCATTGGTTCTTTAATCAACATTAAAAGGAAAATAAAGAAGAAAATAAGAATATATATACAAAGGCGTTTCGTAATAAATAGAAATATTTAAGTTGCATAGATTATACAATTGTGATATATATCTTAGGAGAAAATTCAAAAATTTGCTAACACATTAAAAAACAATTACGCTTGAACATGAAAGAATTTATAACTTTTGAAATTGCATAACGAATTTCTTCAATTGTTAAGTGAGAAATTTCATATATATGTAAAAATAGATAATATGTAAGCTTTTATATAGTACTTTTAAGTTATAGAATTTCATATAGAATATCAAAACATGAATTCTTGGAACTGAGTATAATAACTGTTTTATGTACAATGAATATACGTACTATATGTGTATATGTTCAATATAACCGGAGACAAAAATATTGTAGAAATATAAACAACAGAGTTTAAAACATGTACTCAAAAACAACAATTAATATTCATATGCATAAATTAATGATTGTAAAAAAATATACGAGGATACGTTAAAATAAAATAAAATAGAAAGGAAAAATCGAGTCTAGTGAATGCACAATGTCCCCCTTAAGTAAGTCATTTGCCTCCAATACGAGAGTTTAAAGAATTACATCCTCTCACGATGGAAAGATTTTATCCACCAACTTATCGGTAGAAAAAACACTGGTGACAGTAAGTCATTCAACAAGAGAAAAGCACACGAAAAATTAATTTTGCGGAAGTAGAAGAAGTAGATCAAAATTTTTGTTGTTTTAAAATGAGAAGGAACCCCTCTATTTATAGATAACAAAGGGTAGTTTGAATAAATGTTTATTGTGCCGTATCAGAAAGGTTACAACTATTTGAAAAAGTTGTAACCCTTCGGAAAGTTCACAACCTTTGGTAAAAGTCGCAATTTTTCATAAAGTCGCAACTTTTCATTAAAGTCACAACTTTTCATTAAAGTCGCAACTTTACATAAAAGTCACAACTTTTGAAAGAAGTCGCAACTTTTCATTAAAGTCACAACTTTTCATAAAAGTCACAACTTTTGATAAGAGTCACAACTCTTCATTCAAGTCGCAACTTTTCATAAAAGTCACATCTTTTCATGAAAGAGGAAGACTAGTTTTGGAAATATATAAATTTAAAAGGAAATTCTTGCTTGTGGTTGCGCCACATAGGCAAACCTAAGGTTTTCTATAAAATAAAATAGAAAGGAAAAATCGAGTCTAGTGAATGCACAATGTCCCCCTTAAATAAGTCATTTCCCTCCAATACGAGAGTTTAAAGAATTACATCCTCTCAGGATGGAAAGATTTTATCCACCAACTTATCGGTAGAAAAGACACTGGTGACAGTAAGTCATTCAACAGGATAAAAGCAAACCAAAAATTAATTTTGCTGAAGTAGAAGAAGTAGATCAAAATTTTTGTTCTTTTAAAATGAGAGGGAACCCCTTTATTTATAGCTAAGAAAGGGTAGTGTGAATAAATGTTTATTGTGCCGTATCAGAAAGGTTATAACTATTTGGAAAAGTTGTAACCCTTCGGAAAGTTCACAACCTTTGGTAAAAGTCGCAACTTTTCATAAAGTCGCAACTCTTCATTAAAGTCACAACTTTTCATTAAAGTCGCAACTTTTCATAAAAGTCACAACTTTTGAAAGAAGTCGCAACTTTTCATTAAAGTCACAACTTTTCATGAAAGTCACAACTTTTGATAAGAGTCACAACTCTTCATTCGAGTCGCAAATTTTCATAAAGGTCACATCTTTTCATGAAAAAGGAAGGCTAGTTCTGGAAGTATATAAATTTTAAATGAAATTCTTGCTTGTGGTTGCGCTACATAGGCGAACCTAAGGTTTTCTTTTATATAAATATATGATATATGATATGATAGGGAGGGAATAATAGAGAATATGATAAATAAAGATATGTATATAGGTAGTTTTTCTAATTAAAAAGCCATATGTGTGCCAAAATGGGTCCCAAATATGTATAATATGATCCCCTTGAGTTCTTCTCAAAAAAGAACCATTGCCCATATATCCAAATACAGCCCACAAGTTCCACATTAATCAGATAGCAATCAAAAGCAAGAAATGGCAGTTTCTTCACTATCCTTTACATTACCAAAGCTTCAAACCTTCGCTCCAAAACCTACCATTTCAGCAACTTTTAAGGCTTCTTCTTCACATGAATCAACTCCTTTTATCAACAAGAAGCAAATTTTCCAAATGGGTGTTGGAATTTTGGCTGCTTCAATAGTGGCTTCAGCACCTTTAAATGCTGATGCTACCAGAATTGAATACTATGCCACTACTGCTGAACCCACTTGTGAGTTCAATTTTGTCCGTTCTGGACTGGGGTATTGTGACATTGCTGTTGGGTCTGGTGAAGAGGCTCCATATAATAAGCTCGTTAATGTAAGTGTGTATGTTCATTGAAGCTTAAACACTAGCATTTTCGTGTGTTTGCCGTTTGTCGTTGATGCATATTGTTGGAATTGCTGTACAATTTCTCCTAAATTTCGTTTAAATTTCAATAGTTCGTGGTGAAGAGAATGTTGCGGTCTGTTGTTATTTCATGATGTGAGTTAGAATCAATTCCTAACACTTTTGGTCTCCGTCAAATATTTCGGAACTCCACCTGTTAGATTTGTGTTTTCTTGATAAGCATGGTGTTTGAGTCTATTTGTGCCGCAACTCAACTAATTCCACGAGATAACTTTCACCTTTCACCCGCAACAACTATTGGGTAACTTTATCCATCAAGATTCTGCTATTAGGTAAAAAATAAAATAAGCGGGAACTCATATTAAGTAGTACAATTTTTGTTGTTCTACTATTTTAAAATTTATTTCTAGAGTGTGGTGCAGTTTTCTAGGTGTAATTTCTGTTATTTTTCTTAGTATATTTTTAGTGTCTACTGTAATTTGTTGTGTTGCATACTTTAGGATTTGATGAGACTTTTTTGGTTGTTTATAGTTAATTTTTTTTGGCTCAACTTTATATTATTGATGACATGACTCTTAGATAGGAAGGAATAGAGGTTGCGTACTAGGGTCGAAGGTTTGTAGGGGTGAATTTTTGTCTTGCCATGCGTAGGTTTAGGCTTGTTAGTGCCTGTTTGTACTAGTCGTACCCTTGTAGTTCTTGTCTTATTTAGTGTATTGTGTTTCGATTATGACACTATTTTCTTGTTATTATTGTTTCTTTCTCGTAGATTTTACACTGCTTTTCTTATTAATCACTATGCTTTCTTCATTGTTTTCTTCTTCTTTTATTTGGGTTTGATGCACTTGAGTTGAGGGTCTTTCGGTAACAACCTCTATAGCTCCTCGGGGTAGTGATAAGATTTGCATACACTCTACCCTCCTCAGACCTCATTAGTAGGATTTCAAATCTAACCGACAAAGTTAAGTAAATTTTTGCAGAGAGAAACTGTTAACTTTTGACAAACTTAAAGGACCGAGATTGATAGGTGCATACTTACGGAGCTATTTTAACCTATCCTCAAGCACAAGGTGTTATTTTGTGATGCCATCTACGTATTGGAAAAACTAGATTCTTCAGCAACTATGTAAGAAGTAAATGCGGAATGAAGTAAATCAACACAATAATTTTTTTCATGAAAAAAGCAAAAGAGTAAGACCTACCTCATAGAATTTCCCTCTCAAATTACCACCGAATTTGAGTTACAATTTTTGGTTACAACTAATCAAGGAGCTAACCACTGTACACCTATCCCTTTCTACAATTCTCCCTAACTGTAGCTCACTTCTTCAACAACATCATGACCCTTTATATATGAATAGATGACTGCTTCTTGTTTTCCCAACAAGGATTAGTGCATGAATACAAGATTCTAGTCCAAATTTGATTAGGTTCTTCCTTCACACGTCAACGACTGTTTTGTTCCTATTTCCAAAGCTTCTCCCATGTATCCAAATATGATAATTCTGCCATATTCTTTTCTTGCTTGCTTCATTGGATTATCTGCAATCCTAATTCCTTAAGGAATCCTTCGGCGCACTTGGAATCTGCTTTGCCATCGATCAACTGTCTTCTTCAAGTCTACTGTGAAGGACCTGGTTCCTTCCCTCCTAGCAGTATACTCTTGATATCATCTGTTATAGTAGACATGTTAAGGAACTGGTTCTTCACTAGTTCGTTGTCATAATCATTACCAGTCCTTTTTCGAGTCATGTATGATATATGATTCTTGCATGTGTTTGTTATGTTTTGCTATTCATTTGTTAATCATCAAAATTTCGTATTGCTAGCATAGCTCGTAGCTGCTCACATAACTCTTACTAGCTAATGTAACTCAACTTAAGGGATCATTTTTGTCATTTTCTTGTATCTTGATTATCCTAACAAGTTTCTTCTATGAGGTTCTAAGGTTGTAGTATTATTGTTGGAATAACAAAAGAAAACAATTATATGTACAAATATATATCTCTTCTCTGTCATGATACCGTGAAAATGAAATTCAAAACTATGTGGTTGATATGTCATTTTGAAAGTCAAAAAGAAAAAAAAAAGACTTGATTAAAGAAAAATAAAAATGAAAGAGTCAAGTTCCATGCTTTGACGATGTTAAAAATATTTAAACAATCAGGTTACCTATAAGGTAATTGCATATAAATTTTTCTGAGAAGATTAACCAGTAACTTGGTAAAATCGATAATTGACCTGTGATCACAGGTTAAATTAGACTGATGGTGTAAAAATTCTATACACGGGTGGATAAAAGGAAACAGAGTTGATTTTTGTCTTCTATTGTTCATCGAACAGAGGAGAGTAATGAGAAAGATAAATTGAAGTTATTAGAGGATTGCATCTTTAGTATTTTGTGCTTAAAGACGAGATTGAGCGAAGAAAGAAGAAATGGTCATTGTTTGCCTTTTATTTTCCCCATGAGGACATACCACTGCTTCTTTAGTCACACAGGAAAAGAAAGTTTTTTTTGTGTATTGAATATCTCTTCTAATTTCTCTTGAACTTGAGAAAGGTTTGTTAAGTATCCTATTCATACAGATTCACTATACTGCAAGGTTTGGGGATGGTATTGTTTTTGACAGCAGCTATAAACGTGGTCGAGCCCTTACCATGCGCCTCGGCATGGGCAAGGTATGTTACCATTAGGGTCCGATCTAAGTTATTGTAACTGATGGTATATAATGTGACTGTATTACCTTCTGCACTGCTTGTCTGTCCCAGATTATAAAATTACTAATTAGGACCAGTTATTTATCAGACAGACAGTTGAAAAGGTTTTCATATATCTTTAGTTCAATACACTATGTGCATCAAAACATCATAAACAATGTATGAAGCTGGATGAATATCTATGTACTGACAAAACTAAATATGCTCGCAGTTTGAAGAGAACAATGTAAAAGACACTGTCATTGGATTTAGCAACTGTAGTATCATCAATTTTCATTTCGACTGTTTTCTTGACTTCCTTAAATTCTTGAAGTTGAAAGTCGTTGTACTTTTGATACAATATCTTACTTTACAAAAGCGAGTCTCTGTCAAGCACTACCATCGTCCAACTACACTAGACTTTTCGGCTCTATTAGGCTAGTCTTACCCTCTATTAACATCTTCCCTATTCCTCTGCGCTCTCAATTCATAATTTTTGCTACCAAGATCTTTTATCCATGCTTATCAAAAAATAGAAAAAAAATTGTTTATCCTCACAAAAGAGAAGGAAAAGGAATGAATAATAAGAGAAGCTCGCAGAAAGGAAACAACCATGTTTTGGGGTATGAAATGGAGTAGAATGGAATAAGTTTATTTCCATGTAGCGTCAACAACCTCATTTGATTATTGACTAAAGGAAGACAGAAATAATGTGCTGATAACCAATTCTTTCAGTAAGCCGTCACTTTTTTCTGTTATGGGATCTCTTTTATATATGCTGATAACCAATTTACACCTCAAATTGCAATTAAGATGGCATCCAAGAGCTTTATCTGAGGCTCATATAGAAGGTATACATGAACAAGAAACATAAACAAGAAACTAAATAAAGAATATAGTTTAATTTTTTGCAATATCTTATCTACAATTTGTGAACTCCAGAGCATGTTGTTGACAGGTGATCAAGGGATTAGATCAGGGAATCTTGGGAGGTGAAGGGGTACCACCAATGCTAGTTGGTAAGATTTTAAAGCCAATTAGAGCCTACTGTGGATCTTTTGCTTGTTTCTTTTTAGTATTCCCAGTATAGTTCACTTTAGAAGTTTTAATACATAGGTGGCAAACGTAAGCTTCAGATTCCTCCACATTTGGCATATGGACCAGAACCAGCAGGCTGCTTTTCAGGTGTGTTTTTGATATGTTGTAAATGCATTATATTGTTTGGTTCCTTGAGACAAATATCATCTCGCACATCAGATGATAAGGCTTATTCTTTGATTTCTTTCTCTCGAAACAAGATAGCAGAAACGAGTTGTATTTTTTTTCCTTTGGTTAACTGGTGACATCAGAATGTATCAAAACTATTAGAGAAGAAAATTTGCATTTTTGTTGGAATATATAAAACACTTAATTGCAAGTAGCATCTTAAAAAACTTTGCTTACTATATTCTGAAGGATGGATGTGAATAGGTATGCAATTTCTCTTCATAATCTTAATCAATGTATATTCCTCATTTACATGGTCTAGGCTACCATTGGCCTTGGGAGGCTGTGAAGGACTCATATACCCAGTTTCATTGTGTTACTCATCTAACCTTTTTCATCGCTGTAAATAAAAAGAAGATATTCAGTTTGTCGCGATAGCAGTTATTTACACATTAATAAAGATAATGTTTTTTAATCTGTGTAGGAGATTGCAATATTCCTGGAAATGCAACACTTGTATATGACATCAAATTCGTTGAATTATACTCGGGAAACAGGAAAATGTGATGTGATGAAAAATCTGAAGCTCAAGCACAACTAGTGAGTTCCTAAGACACCTTGTGATTAAGGTTTTCTTCCTTACTTGTTTTGTTATATCATGGTGTCACACTTGCTTTTGTACTCCCTCCTCCTTCCCAATCTGGATGTCCCTATTAAGTGTTACTATATGAGACTTGCCTATATGAGATTCAGGATGATAGTTAAAAACTTAAAATGTATATATAATGGAGTGTCAAAGAAATATCACACCTAGTTAAAAGTTGTAAAGAATTTGAGCATGTGGTTATTTAGTCTGTATCTGCAAAAAAAATAAAAAAAATCACCCTTTGGGGTGGCCCAGTGGTTTGGGCTTATGGAAGTGGCTTGGGACTTCCATGTTAGACGTCTAAAGTTTGAAACCCCTTGGCGGTAAAAGCAATGGGTTTGCCTTTTGGGTCGAGCTCATCGCACCGGGCTTGGCTTAGTGCGGGTTACCTCTCTTGTATGGTTTGCCAGCTATTGCATAGGAGCGGGGGTTTTACCCTATGCGCACCCAAAAGGTAGCGGTGCCGGTTTCCCTTGTCATAAAAAAAAAAAAAAACTGACAAGAATAGAAGGTATATATTTATATATGAACTACACCTAATTCCCAAACTAGTTGGGTTAACTGTATGAGTCCTCAAATTAGTTTGACTATATTTACGCTAACCTTCATCGTTCTGTACATCTCCTTTATCTAGGCTTGTGACCTGTTTTGCTTTGCACATATGCGGGATTTGTATGTTTACATTTTTAGTTAGAATTATCATATTAGGGATTTCCATTCCAAAAGAAGGTCAAGTAGCTTGGGGATAAGGGAAAAAAAGTAGGTCTTATAAAATAAAGGGGTTGGGAAGAAGTAGCTGATTAACTGGGAGTCTGGGACAGAGAAAGTAGCACTCAACGTTTTTTTTCCGGGTGGCTTATCATACCATGTTTATAATTGATGAACTAAGCAAAAGTTAATTGCACATATGGAAAAGAGAAGACTAAAAGGAAGAATGAGTTACTGTTTCTGATTACTAGGAGACTGATAGCTCTCTTAATTATTGTGCCTAGAGAGAGTTTCCAACAAAACTAGATATTCAACATAGTTATTCACCAGAAGAGTAAAGCCTTAAACTTTTGGAACAAAGCTCCTACATCATTGTACAAAAGGAGTGTGTTCATTTTCTAAGCAGGAAATGCCATATAACCAGATATCAGGGAAGTCAAAGAAAGACTGATGAGTGAATTCCAGGTTTACCCAGTCCCTTGTTTCATTATAATAAATGAACTCAGGATGACTCGATATAAATATTCTATCTTCTGAACTCTAGCTGGCTTTGGTGATGTTTGCTCAAGAAAGACACAAAAGTAAAATCCCTCTCCTGCTGGGTCTGTGACACTTCTTAAAGAAATAGAATAAAGTACAATTTTCTAGATAAGTTGTCTGTAATAAGCTCAATATAAAGGTAGAACAACCTGTTATTGTTCCTGTTTACCACAACCTTTTTTCATCAGTAAAGGGTAGATTTTTTGAATAAACGCTGTACCAAGCTAGTACTGAGCTAAGTATGAAACATTTCTATGGAATGCCCGAAAGCTGAAAGCATTCCAAAAAGTTCAGATTACAATAATATCAGTAGCAAAATCAGCAGTATCCGATTTGTTTTTAACTCTGGATAAATCTTTTTTTCCACAGTGAAGAATTCTTCTCCTTCCCCTCGAAGCATTTGCAGTTTTTCTCAATACAATACTTGTTAAGAGAATGGACATTGAGCCAAACTCAACCTGAAAAGCTAGCTCATGAGGTGAGGATTCAATTGTCTATCCCCAAACATTGTTGGGACTACTTACAAACCCTGCATGCCCAGGCTTATTGATTGGAGCATGGACAACATAAAATGGAGGCCCAACATCAATAAATTTAAAATTTGGGATTGTCTGGCTCCGATACATATTAAGAAAATGGACTTTGGTCTAAATCAACCCTAAAAGCTAGCTCATGAAGCGACTATTGCCCAATTGCCCACCCCACAAACAATGTGGGACTACTACGAATACTCCACATCATGCAAAATGGAATGGTCTTCCAGTCTTCTTTGTGTCTTTCCTCATTTTCTGGCTTTGCCAATTGTATAGGACTTGCTTTACATTTGTTGGCGTAACCCATTGGACTCCAGAAAGGTTGAGAAACACGCACCAGAGTTAGTATCCAAAGATCATGCCACCACCTATGGAAACGTCAAAAGGAGATATTGGTTGGACGTACAATCTGCCTTGACTCTATTGCACTCTGGTCTAGCTAGCACCTCTAGTTGAAATGCTGACCCATCCACAATATCCACTGTAGTTAACGATAACCATCGTTGTTAGTGAACATGAGATGCCACTTTCAAGTATTTACCTGTGTAGATTTATGGTGAATTTCTTCGAGTATTGGACTCTGCTATGCCAAAATGTTTTGTATGTTGTGGATGTATAGGAAATCATGGTGACTGTTGCCTACAATGATAATAGTGATAAAAATCTAGAGTGATTTTAGATAGAGAGATTTGCTTTCGTAACTTTTGGCACCATAATTGGTTAGATCATGGCAGCATGTGAGGAAACTATATTCCAGTAAAGCAACCGTATTCATATCGTACCCTCTGTTAGGAACATTAATTTTCATTTGAATGGCATAGTAAGCACTCATCCTTCTGTGTGTTCCCTCTCATTTGGCATGATATATATGTTTAGAGCTACTTGAACTCTGTGGGCTTACAGGGTAAGAAGTTTCAATATCCTATAGGTTGCATAACTAATACTTTTAAGAGCTTATGCATATTGACTTCTCATTTCTTCATCTGACATATTGTTGATCTCTTGACATAGGATCCACCCAGAATTAGTTTGAATGAAGATCTAGAGCAAAAGGTGAAAGAATATTTTTCTAGAGGGAATAAAAGTAAGTCAAGAAATAGATTTATTTTTCCATACAAGATGCAACTTACCTAATGGTGAGGAATGCTTGCAGAAGCCAACTTTCTGGGATCATTTTTGAGCTGGTAATCTAAGTTCCTAACATTGTGTATAATTGACTGTTGTACTTGATTTAAGTATATGCAAACTAGAGTTTTATGTTCAAAATACTTGAAAATCTTGTATAATTATTTTATGTATATTTTGTGACAGATACTTGAAAATCGTGTATAGTTATATCATCTGTATTTTGTGACGAATACCGTTGAAATTAAATGTAAGTTGTTAGCTCAATTGCAAGAATCAGTGAAGATTCTTGGATTGATATGAACTGCTGAAGAACAACTTAAGAACAATTAGAAGGGAAGAGAAGAATTAGAGAAGAAGAGGGATTTAGAGAAAAGAACAATGATTTGTATATTGATTGATCTGAAGTGTACATACGAGATGTGTTTATATACAACTGTAGTAGTGAGTTATTTAGCCTAATTCTCAACTAACTTCTTGATCGACTAACCAACTCTATGAGCAGTAGTTCAATGGAACAATAATTCTAACTAACTGTCAGTTAAAACAGAATCTGCTGACATGACCAATGCTAAGTCTAATTAGCTGATTAGGGTAACAATACTCCCTTCCTAAAAGAGATCCAGGTACCTTCAATGCCTGATAGAATTCCCAAAGTAGCATCATCAGCAGACAAACCTTTCCATTTGACCAATACTTGTGACATATCCTTGCCACCCTTCTTGACCATTCGCTTCTGAAGAATACTCTCAGAATTGGGACAAAGTGGATGGGCAATGTCAATGACAGGAGGTAATGAGACATGAGCAGGCAATGCAAAACACCTCTTCAATAATGAGACATGCACAATGGGTGGGGTGGATTTTGACAGAATCAGCAAAGCAAAGAGTGTAAGCCACTGGTCCCACCTTACTCAAAATCTGAAATAGACCATAATACTTGGCTGCCAGCTTATGAAAAGAGTGGACAGAAACAGTACTCTGCTTATAGGGATGGATCTTGTAGTATACCCAATCACCAACCATAATAACCCTGTCACTCTTGTGTGAATCAGCCTGTTGTTTCATTCTCAACTGGGCCCTTCTCAAATGGTGTTTCAAGAGCTCCAACTTCATCTCCATGTGAAGTAATGTAGCATCAACTTCAGCAGAAGCAGAAGCTGATTCACCTAGAAGATATGGCAAGTATAGTGGAGGCGGCCTCCCATAAAGTGCCTCATAGGGAGTCGTTTGAATAGCACTATGAAAGCAAGTGTTTTACCAATATTCGGCCATAGCTAGGCAAGAGAACCAAGTATTAGGTTCTTCACTACAAAAACACCTTAAGTAAGTTTCCAAGCTTCTATTCAGCACCTCAATTTGACCATCAGACTGAGGATGGTATGCTGAAGAAGTGTTCAATTGGACCTTTTGTAGGTTGAACAATTCTTGCCAAAAGTTGTTGAGAAAGACAACATCTCTGTCACTAGTGATTGTATCAGGCAACCCATGCAATTTAACTATTGTGTCCATGAAAACCGCAGCTAGTGACTGAGCAGTGTAAGAGTGTTTCAAAGGAAGAAAATGAGCATATTTACTTAGTCGATCCACAACTACCAAGATGACCTCATAACCCTTGGATTCGGGAAGACCGTCAATGAAATGCATGCTAATTTGAGACCAGACCACTTCACGAATAGGTAGTGGTTGTAATAAACTTGGATAAGTAGCTAGATCAGATTTATTCTTCTAGCAGGTGTCACACTTCTGAACAAATAACTTCACATCAGTTCTGATAGCCTTCCAGTAAAATAGAGTCATGAGCCTCTTAAGAGTAGCTTCTACACCTGAATGCCCTCTCTGAGCAGAAGAGTGCCAAAAGGAGATGATATCAGATCTTAACTCAGACACCTTACCAACTACTAATTTCCCCTTTCTTCTAAGCAAGTTATTTTGCCAAGTTAATTGTTTATGGCAATTTGGATTAGCTACCCATTCTGTAATGAGAGTCCTCAATTCAGGATCTGCATCCCAGCTAGATGCTACAGCTTGAGGAAGATCAGAAGAAGTATTAGAGAGTATCAAGGTCATTAGCTCAGCACCGTGCACCTTGGACAAAACATCAACCACTTTGTTTTCTACCCCCTTTTTTGTACTCAATGACATAGTCAAATGGCATGAGCTTAGTGAGCCATAACAACTGTGAGTTAGTGTGTAATTTTTGTTTCAACAGATACTTCAAAGAATTTTGATCAGTTCTGATAACAAATTTTTGGTTTAACAAATTAATGTGACCACTTGGCCATAACATGCACAATAGCCAACTGTTACCTATCATACATCGAGAGTGTTGCATGCCTATGTAAAAGCCCTTTACTAATGAAAGCAATAGGGTGACCCTCCTGCATTAGTACAACACCAATCCCAAATCCACTAGCATCAGTTTCCAGAATAAACAACTTATTCATGTTAGGTAATGCCAACACTGGTATCAATGCATCCTTAAGTTGTGCTAGTGCCATTGAAGCTTCCTCATTCCACCGGAACTTGTCCTTCTTCAGAAGATCATTCAATGGTCTTGATATAGTACTAAATCCTTGGATAAATCTTCTATAGTATCCAGCTAATCCCAGAAAACTCCTCAACTGTTTAAGGGTAGTTGAAGTAGGCCAATCCCTTATAGCAACAATCTTCAAGAGATCTGTAGACATCCCTTCTTGGGTGATGAAATGACCTAGATATTCTTTCCTCCTCACTCCAAAGAAGCATTTAGATTGCTTAGCAAATAACTGGTGGTGCTGCATAACCTCAAAGACAGTCGTTAAGTGTTTCAGATGATCATTGAGAGTTCTGTTGTAGATAAGAATATCATCAAAGAAAACAAGAACATATTTCCTAAGAAAGGCCTGAAAGACATAGTTCATCAGTCCTTGAAATGTGGCAGGTGCATTTGACAGGCCAAATGTCATAACAACATATTCAAAGTGCCCATAATGAGTTCGAAAGGCTGTTTTAGGTACATCTTCAATTGCCATCCTTAGTTAGTGGTAACCAGATCTAAGATCAATCTTAGAAAAGATTATAGACCCCCTCAACTCATCCAATAGGTCCTCAACAACTGGAATAGGGAATTTATTCTTGATAGTGTGTTTATTCAAATCTCTGTAATCTACACACAACCTCCATATACCATCTTTCTAGCCCACCAACACCACTAAAGCAACAAATGGACTTCAACTAGGCTGTACCACCCCTTCATCTAACATTTGTTGAACCAACCCTTCAATAATGTCCTTCTTGACTAAAGGATATCTGTAAGGTCTTTTATTTATAGGTTCGGTATTATTGTGCAACACTATTCTATGATCAAAGACTCCTCTATATGGAGGTAATTGTTGGGGTTCCTCAAATAAAATCGTGTACTCTTGTATTAGACTTAGTAGTCTAGGGTCCTTCTCAAAGTTCTCCTGGGCTTCAATTGAATGCGACTGGTCTTTGTTACACTTAGATGACATTACTTGAATTATACATAGTTGGGAATTGTTACCTGACATTTTAGCTAACTTTCCAGCTCATATAGTTCTGATTTGTTTGCTTTCTCCCCTGAGAAGATGCTTTCTCCCTTTATACCAAAACTTCATGGTGAGTTCCCTGAAATTCATCTTGATATCTACAACGATTCGAAAGTACCCCCTAGAAGAAGGGAGCACCCTTAGGTCGGAAACAATTGCGTACTTGACCTTTCGTAGGTCTCGTACAAGTCTTAGCTATCATTCATTACATAAGACATGAAAAGTAGTGCGGAATTAAAACTTTTCACGAATAAATTGATAAAGAAACCATCTTTCATAAAAGCTAAGGATTGATCTCGTCTTCACAAGCCAACTTAAGACACGACATAATATCTTAGGGACACGACCCTTTACATTGAAAGAAATACATAATAAGTCTTAATAACAAAAACTAAGAAACATAGACTATGTCCTCGAATATATGAGGACATACCAAGTCTTGAGGGAGTAGATTTCCCAAGCTTTGCCTTCTAGACTTCTCCTTGCTTCCAAACCTATATTTATAGAGTATAGAAAAGTATGGGGTTAGTACAAACAATATACTAAGTATAACATATGCAAAAACATGCAAAAAAAAGACATTTTAGTATAAATAAACTTTCATGCCAAATAAGTGAAACCTTTATGAATATAGAAGTAAAACAACATAAGAATCATCATTTAACATTTAGAGAAGGATTTCCATGATTTTAACAAAATGAACCATTTACAGTAAAACATAGTACCATTACAGTGAACTTAAACAAACTTACAATAAACCCTTTTTGTTCCTAAAACAGTGAACTCCCAAAGTCAAGCCAAGAGGAAGTGAACTCATTTCCATAGGAGTTTTCCAAACCAAAGTTATCCTAAGACTCTCAAAGATAAGACATGAAGGAAACACCCATACACCTCCTTCAATACACACCTAGGTGATCCCCAAGACTATCCATCCTAGGCTTACTCCACTCGGAATAACAAGTCCCCACTCAATAACAAGACATTAGAAGAACAATCAAACACTTCACATAAGACACACCTAGACTTTCCTTTCGGAATGCCTACTTAGTGCAATGAATAGATGGTGTCTCATTCCACCACCTATCTTAAGTAGTACATTCTTTTAGAAGACTTAGCTCACTCAATTCATATAAGACTCACCAAGACTTCCCTTTCGGAATGCCTACCTAGTACAATGGATAGATAGCGTCCCATTCCACCACCTATCCTAAGTAGTACACTCTTTTAGAAAACTTAGTACTTTCACTACTTTTGTGGGGGTTAGCTTAACCGACATAGATCATGAGAGCTAGACATGGAATCCCGATATTAACCCTTATCGGATGAGGAATCCTCACTTGCCTAGAGTAATGTCATTCTCTTAGCTTTTACATAGCTTTCCCAATAGCTACACCTATGCGGGTGCATAGTTAAGGGATAAGGAGATTGCTCCTAAGTGACTCATTCTCTACTAACGAGGAGTACTCATCTCAAGAGTTACATTGGAATACAACATCTCAAATCACGAAGTATAACCACCCCTTCTTCATATCCTCTCGGTGCTAAGCATAACTCCCCACGGATTCTCAACATTATATACTATAGGTTAATGATAACTAGTGAACACCACATCTCAACTCACGAAGGGCATTCATCCTCCGACGTATCTTAGAAAGCTCTTAGGATGTAGTGAGGTTGCTACTAAACACTTCATCTCAACTCACGAAGAGTGTTCACCCCAAAACTCCCCTGTTGACTTAACTTAGCTTCATTCATTCATTCAAGTGTGTGTACATGTGAACACACCTTGCATATAAGCATCATTTCATTTACATTAACTTCTATAGATGCTTAGACCTTCATTCATCACATTACACACTTTAACATGCTCAACATATGCACTTACTTCATTTAGGCATAATCTAAGCAAAACATGCAATTCAAGCTTCATAATACACATTACAAGAACCATCTTCATTATCACTTCATTTCACACATTAGGCCTTCAAAGCCACACTTACAATACATACCAAGTATATCTAAATTCATTAAGGAAACACCGCCACCAATAAGGTGGATCATACCACTCAAGAGCATTTCATAAAGACAGTTAACAATGAAACCAACTTACCATTCTTCCAAAGCTTTCACACCTATTTACAATTTACTCAACAATTCATCATAAAATAGCCCTTAGGGAATTAGCTAAACAACAATATCAACACAAGGAAACCAAAGCTCAAAGACTACAAAACCAAGCTCATTTAACCCATTCCTTAAGCCAAAATTTGATAAAAAGCTTTAACATGTTTTCATTGAAGTTTTAGCATTAAAATCACCAACTAACATTAGAAATATCATATTTGAATCATTTAAAACGTTTTCATGCAAGACCCATATTTAGAGTTAAAGATAGAAGAAGTTAGGGTTGAAAACCCTTTTTGAAAATTTATTAGAAAGAACTCCTTGAATGGAAGAGAGTTCAAGGATGACTACCATACCTCAAATGAAAGAAACCCCATCGATTTTTTATGAAGAAATCGACCACCAACAGCCCTCCTAGCTCTTTCTTGACTTCTAGCTTCTATGGAGGTTTGAGAGAGTTTTCTTGAGGGAAGGGTTTTGGGTTTTAGAAAATGAAGTATAAAATTAGGTCTTAGGGTTTGAAACACCTTAATATACCTAAACGAACCTAAAAATATCTTCTAAGGTTTGTAAAAGACTTGGGGTGAATTTACCAAACACCCCAAGCCAAAATAAAATTTTGACAACTTTTGGCAGCATCACCAACGACTCCAACCAACGGACCGTTTGTCAATCGACGCCCCGTTGGTTGGGTCTACAACCTCCAAATCCGTCCAATCGACGGACCAAGTCGACGAGCCGTCGATTGGTCAATTGGCCGTCGACTGGTTCCGTTGGTGGACACTGCCTAGGCAGTTTTGGGTCCTAGTCTTGGGCCCCTCGTGGGTCCTGGGTGGGGTCGTACTCAGACGTTAAACCCTTAAACATAGTCGTCTAGGTCTTAGGAACATCCAACATCAATTTCGATTAAAACAAACGCATAAAACTCACTAAAACACATGAAGACACACAAGCACAATCTAAGACATATCTTCTGAACGTCATGGACGTTTGACCTCCAAATATCACCAAACTTCACACACTGTCTAAGGACATCATTATAACTCATTTTAACACAAAATTAACTCAAGAAACATTCATGAAGCTCTAGTTCACCTTAGTTCGTTTTAGGGTGTTACAATATCTCCTAGTGTTAACAACCATTGAATCCTCAAAACTACACCACAAGATCCTAATGGCAACAAAAAGAATTCTGCTGAAAACTCCACACCTTGTAACAACCAAGAAATATTGCACATTTGTCTCATCTGCAGATCATTACCATTAGTTGTTGTTACTGCCTGAGGCGTAGTAGATGTAACTTATCATCCCAAACCCTTCACCACTTCAGGATCAATGAAATTATGTGAACTTCTTGTGTCTACCAAGATGTGAAGAGGTTTCTTGGAATGGTAACCAGTGACCCTTAATGTTCTGAACCCCAATGAGCTATTAAGTGCATGAACATATATTTCCATCTATTCTAATGGCCCGATTAATAATATCTCCTGTTCCTCCAGAGTTGCTTATTTTTCATGTTCACTCTCCACTTCTTCAAGTTCCTCCACCTCTATCATGTATAACTGTTTCAAGTTCTTGCACTTGTGGCCAAACACATACTTCTCATCAGAAAAATAACACAGTTCCTTGGACCTCTTTCATTCATTTCTTCTGCACGCAATGTTCTTTTATTGGTCCCTCTAGTTGTTGTTGTATTTGTATAACTACTTGGTGTGGGTAATAAGAGAGGTTTACTTTGAAAATTCTGATCACTATACCTTCTTGGTTGATTTGAATTCTGAACAGGTTGTCTCACAGCTTCTAAGTATGCCTCCAGCATTCTTTCCGACTTATAAGCTTGAGATAATGTGAGAGGGTTTGTTATTTTTATTGCCATGTTCAACTCCTTCTTCAGACCTCCTACGAAGAAACTGATTGCATTTTCTTGTGATAGAGTAACCTGGTTAGATTCCTCTCAAAAATAGCCTGGTAATCTTTCACAACCATTCTTCTCAAAAATAGCCTGGTAATTTTTCACTGCTCCTGTTTGTATCACTTTTTTATCTCTTCCATCGGGTCATCATAATCTGCCCCAAATCTTTCTACTAGAGCCATAACATACTCACCCCATGTTGGTGGTTGTAAGTACTGTAAGTATTGTCTATACTTCATGAATGACAAATGTCATTGAACAGCCTCATCGTCAAACTGTAAAGACGCAATTCCTATCCTTTCCTCCACCGGAATGTTGTCCATACCAAAAAATTATTCGATCCTGAATAACCAAGATCTGAGATCTTTTCTAGAGATCTCAAGAATTCCATCCTCGGCCATCGAGAGAATTGAGAATGGTGATTGGTAAAACTACTTGCACTCTTTTTCCTCTGGAACCTTTCACCGAATAGTTTTTGTGCATCTGGCAATCCCCCTCTTTCAAGATGAATTACAGGTGATTTTTCCCCTTGATTTCCTTCAGTAGTTGCAGGTGATTTATCTATGCGGTTTCCTCCAACAGTAGCCAATTGATCATTCAATTCCAACATAACTTGATTCAATCTCTTAAGATTCGACACTTCCCCTGCAAGAGTCCCCATCTCTGATAACATTTTCTGCACCATCTCACGAAATTCTCCCACTTCATTGTTAGAAGATCCATCATTTGCTCTTGTATTTTTTGTAATTGCTGTCAAGGAAAGATCAGCTCTGATACCAATGTTAGCTTAATTGCAAGAATCAGTGAAGATTCTTGGATTGAGATGAACTATTGAAGAACAACTTAAGAACAATTAGAAGAGGAGAGAAAAATTAGAGAAGAAGAGAGATTTGGAGAAAAGAACAATGATTTGTATATTGATTGATATGAAGTGTACATATGAGATGTGTTTATATACAACTGTAGTAGTGACTTATTTAGCCTAATTCTCAACTAACTTCCTGATCGACTAACCAACTCTATGAGCAGTAGTTCAATGGAACAATAATCAACAGTAATTGTAACTAACTAACTGTCAATTAAAACATAATTTGCTGACATGACCAATACTTAGTCTAATTAGTTGATTAGTGTAATGTAATTAAGTTCATCGTTCACCTTTATAACATGAAGTTGAAAAGAGTCAGAACAATTCCATTTGTCCTCTTTTCCTTTCTTTTTCAATAATAATGGTGTCTGGACTAGTTTTGCCTCATCTCAACTTTTTAATTGGTTACACGTTACCTCTCATCAATGCAGGGCAACTTTTCCCTTCAAGGCATAGATGGATGGGAAGAAATCACCTAGCATTTTTGTTTTTGTAACAAAGTAATTGAACCATGGTCTCTCGAATTTTGACCAATCATTGACTGTTAAGCCATTCCCTTGAAAATATTTATATTATTTCTGATTATGAGTGACTCGAGTCCAATATGAGCTTACGGTCCAGCAATTGTGTGTTGAATCAGGTATCACGACGGTACGGAACATAGACACCTAAGATCCTCTATAGGTCAGTTTGACAAGATAAAAGTACTGATAGAATTCACTGTCATTAGGCATATTAATAGTTTTCTATTCTAAGTAGAAAGAACGTTAAATTTGTCTAAGTACTAGACATAAGGAAGCGGAAGATAAACGTAGAAAGAAAAAGTCTCTTCTCCATTCTAATTAAACGACGATGGGGTGCAAATCCAACTAGAAAAACTTACTTTGGGCTTAGGAATAATCAACCTTATTCGGTGAAGTTTCAAATTAGAAGAACTCAAGAATTTTTAATTGAATCATACAAAATGATAAAAAAAAAAAAAAAAAAAAAAAAGAGTTAGCATATGTGTTAGAGATAAGTGACTGTATGGTAATAGACGAGACCAGGGCCGGCTCTATGCCTTCTTGAATTAGGCGTTGGCCTTAGGCCCCCAATTTTAGGGGGCCTCAATTTTTACCAATAATAAATTTTGTGTCATTTTTTAAAGAAAATATTAATTATTTATGAATATATATATATATATATATATATATATATATATATATATATATATATATTAAAAAAGTTATTATTTTATTTCCTTTAATCTAATTTAAATAAAAGAAATCACGAAGAATTGTTTTATTTTCTCACAGTCTCTATGCTAATATTCACATTATTTTATTCTCTTAACTCCTTTGACACTCTCTTCTTTAAATTTCTACTAAGTTAGAGTCATATTCTATCAAAAATATGAATCAATAGTCAAAAAGTGTTGAGCAAGTCAATTGTAAAAAAAAATTCTATTTCTTCTTAGAGTTTCAAGCATTACAACAAGCATAGTAAAATGTGGGGTATACAAATCAACTTCTTGAATCAAATTATGTTAACAGTTTATATTATAATTGCCCGAGTAAGCAAATGTTTTTCAACGTGGAATTGATAAAATCTTATCTAAAGCTAATAATTAAAAAGAAAATCGAATAAATCATTTATAAAAATAAATATTAAATATACCTTGCATTTAAAAATGCAAAGTTTTTTTTTTTTTTTTTTTAAATAATGCATATGAAATTTATTAGATTTTAGGCCTCTAGTTGAAATTTCGCTTTAGGCCTCCGATTGCGTTGAGCCGCCCCTGGACGAGACTGATGAGATACAAACGTTATAAAGTTGTGAATCATTGTGGATATAATTCCATGATTGTGTGTG
This sequence comes from Solanum sitiens, assembly GCA_016801875.1. NCBI lineage: Eukaryota > Viridiplantae > Streptophyta > Magnoliopsida > Solanales > Solanaceae > Solanum > Solanum sitiens. The sequence goes on along the minus strand of JABWTJ010000364.1, from coordinate 178,993 downwards.
ACTACTTATCATTGCAAAGGTTTGCGATAACTTATATATATGTTTTTGGTGACATATATGTCTAGTGATGTTTATATGATGTTGACTACTCTTATTGTTGAGTTATTGATTACGTATTGTAGTACATGTCTACCTATTTTGTTGAGTTATATATATAAATACTTGTTACTGATTTGAGTTGAATTATGATGCCTATCAATACATAGTGTTTGTATTCATGTTACTCATTTACTTTTCTTTGATGCAGGTTGTGATCTAGAGTCTTCTATGCGACCTCGTATCGAGCGCAACTGGTTGGTCGATCTAAGGGAGCTATTCCTAGCTAGGCTATCACCTTCGATCGATGTCTATTTCTTTTCGGACATTGTTTTACTTATTTAGTTTTTAACTACTTTTAGACATTGTTAGTTAGAGTCGTGATGCGACAACTTTCGAATTTTACGCAATGTAACAGTTAGATTATGCACTTTATTTTATTTATATTTAGAACTCTTATTTCATATCTTAATGCTTAGAAATATGTTAGATGAATTAATTATGTCATTGTTTAGTTGGCAAGATATGGTTTGTTTCTTTGAGTATTAGTTGCGTGTTAAACTATTAATCATGGCGGTTTGAATCATAACAAAATCACTTAATATGATGATTGGAATTTTTACTTATTTGACAAAATTGTTTTTATCTTTCTAAGCTCTTAAATATTAGGATTGAATCTCTAAAAAAAATTTAAAATATTATTTAAACATTTTATATAACGAAAAAAATGAAAACTCTACACGCAAATAATATTTTATCTAACCAAGTAAATTTTAAAATAATTTTAAAATGAAAATGAACTAAAATTTGTATATAACAATATCTTATTATTGGATAAAACTACAAGTAATTTACAAAATAAGTTAACACATCTTCTTGTTAAAAAGTTGTTTGTGTTTAGTTTTCTATTTATTAAGTTTGAACAATACATATTTCAAGAATGTTTACCCTCTTTTTGAATCAAAGGTGAAACTAACTTTTTAAACAAAAATATGTATCTTATCTTTTTCTTAAAATTTCAAAATAAATACATATTTTTTTTAAAAAAATAATTATTATATTGTACTAATAAGATATACCTCATAAGAAGGGTAAGTATAGGATTTTTACGGTCATGTGTTTAATTTTAAATATAAAAAATATATTTAAAATTAAATGATATGAAAAAAGCGTCTAGTATAAGTAATTCGACATATTATGTAGTCATTTCTGTTTCAAAAAGTTTGAAAGATACGTATTTAAAAAATATTTATTCTATTTTTTAATCAAAGATTTCAACAAAAAATGTTTCTCCACTTAAATCCATAAAGAATAAGTATATAGGAACATTTAACTTGTAGTTTTAATCATTTTCTATATTTTAGTGATCATATATTTAATTTACTTAATTATGAATATACCTCATGTTTTTTTTTCCATAAAATTAAACAGCTTAATATTTTATATTGAAAAGGAAACATTATGCAAACAGATACTTGTGTAAAATTTTCATGATATAATAGTGATGGTCAAATTGATCTACAAATACTTTTGATTTCTATATGTATTTTTATTTATACACTACTATTTTATTTATATAATTAGTTTCAATACTTGATTTCTTTTCATATATAACAAGTTGATTACAATTAGCCCTAAATGGGTCCTTAATATGTAGTTGAATCTGTTATAAAACTAAAGAATAAAAGAACAATAATAGAAAGATGAAGACAAGAAAAATATAAGACAAGAGGAACAAATAAGATAATTTTTTTTCTTTCAAGTATTCACTCAATCTTCAAGTGTATACAATATGAACCCTTATGTCTCTATTTATAGTGTAACATAGAGGCATACAAAAGGTTAGTCATAAACATGACATTAATATGAATATAATGGGGAGGTTATGAAAGTGAAAGGTTACAAGAATAATGGTTATAAAGGTGGAAGTTATGGTTATCTTCATAATAGAGGAAAGTAATGGAGATAGTGGGTGAGTAACTTCTTGGTGTAGTGGACATCCACACTATAATATTTCATAACACTCCCCCTCGGATGTCCATAGATAATGTGTCTCGTTAAAACTTTACTAGAAAAAAAAAATCTGTGTAAAAACTCCTAGTGAATGAAAAAGGGTACACATATCTTTTAATAAGCTTGAATGTTGCTTCGTTAAAAACCTTTTCAGAAAACCCATTTGGGACAAAACCATGGTTAAGGAAAAAAGTACAACACGTATTTTTCTCCCCCTGATAAAACTTTTACTTGATATCTCGGAGACTCATTCCAATCTTATATTACAACCTCTCAAATATTGATGTTGGAAATCCTTAGTGAATAAGTTTACAAGATTATCACTTGAATGAGCCTTTGAACGTCTATCTCACCATTTTGTTGAAGATCATGTGTGAAAAAGACTTTTGGTGAAATATTCCTTGTCCTATATTTTTTGATTGTATCCTCCCTTGAATTGAGCTATATATTATTTTCGTATATGGTGGCTAGAATATCCTCCGTCAAAGGAAAATCACATATTTTTTGAATATGATAGATCATGATTCCAACAAACACACCCCCGACTTACTTCATAGATCAATATTATTTCTACATAATTTGAAGAAGTTGTTATCAATGTTTGTTGAATACCAAGATATTGTTGTGCCTCCATATATAAGCAAATAGTTCAATTGTGATCGAGCTTTATATAGATCAAATAAATATTTTGCATCTACATAATTAAATCATTTCTGACACATGAGAGATTGATCAATTTTATTGAAACTCGTCTTTTCTTCTCAAAGAAAATCACACATCTTTTATCATCTGCATAACCAACAATCTGTAAGTGCACCAATTGCACTAATACATGACATTTTAAATCATTTTCATGAGGTTGAAAAGATTTTTCCTTTGTGATAAAGCAATCTCAAAATCATTGGGTACTCAATGGAATTGCTTTAAGAACTTTTAAATCCTTCAAGGATTTTCATATAACATTCATCGTCTAGTTAGACGTAATCATCAATCATTATGCATATTTAAGTATTTTATCTATTGTCATACTGAAACAAGTCTTATTGCATCCACCACTAGAGAATATATTATCATTTAATAATGTCAGGATTTCTGCGAAAATCCTTTTGCCCCGAGGCACGAACCACACTTTATATCTTGCGGTTATACTTTCGCACAATGGTTCATTTGTATCCTCACTGACATATATTTTTATCTATGAACTATATGTTTAAAATCATCACTTTTCTAAGTGAAACAAAATATACTTGAATAGTGTCAATCATTTATCTGTCCACACTATATGACAGATTTGAATTTAAGATCTTTGTAACCATTTATAGCATTGAGTGCTACATCATATCAAATATACCATCGACGGTCATTTTGATATCGATTCCAATACGACATAACTTATCGATATTTTTTCATTTTTCATCATTTTCAGGTACCTGAACCTTTGCCAAGGTTTTATGAAATGTTATGTCATAGTGCTCTTTCAAAGCGCTTGTCTCATTAGCAATGACCATTTTGATAATTTGCTCCTCTCCTTTATCAAAGAGTTTTACATGTGGAATCGATTGGTCTATCACGCTTCTAGCGTACCATAGACTCTGTCCTTCAAGGACTATTTATTGGAGCATTTGCAGCTTAATTAAAATATTGGGTTAGCAAATACATCTGACAAATTACTTGCAACATTTTGGAAATGAATTATCTCTTGAACTTCAAGTTCACATTTTTTTTAACGAGGATCTAGATAATTCACCCCACACATAATTTTCAGCTGCTACACATATCTCCCCCTAATGTTAGGAAATCTAACATTCATTCTCAACCTCAATTGAGGATCCATCTTTGTGCATGGTGGAGCAATAAAATCATATGTGCACACGTCAAATTTTTAGATGGAAATTATTTGGTTCCTGACCATGAACCAATTGTGATGGGAGAACCTTGTTCGATTGATGCATACATGTTAAATAAACTCATCTCATACCAATTTTTATTTGAGAGATTTGTTCTCATAATCAATGGTCTAGCTATAATTGGAGGCAAACAATTTCTGCTAAACCAACCAGTATTATCAACATGACTTTATAGTTTGAAACTGTACTCGTAATTTAATAATTCGAGCAAAAAAATCAATTTGTAAGTTGATACAAATGCACATGTGACCATACCATAGAAGCATCTATTAAATCATAATAGTAAACGGCTCATATGGTAGGTGAACGGGCCCATATTTCTTTTTATATGTTCCAAATAATTTTAGGGGATACACTTCCAACCTTAGTTAGTATAATGATCATTTTATCACGAGAACAAGCAACACATGAGAATTCTTGGAGAATCTTTTATTTCTTCAACATATAACCACATGAATTCTCAATTCTTGTGCATCATATTTGAACCGAAATGATAACCGATTATGCCAACTGATATTTATTCTAGCAAACTTCTAGTTTACTTTTGCATGTGATTCTATCATCATGCCTATATTTTAAACAACAAACAAGAGAAAGGTGGGTAACCTTTTATGTAAATATTCATAACCCGCTTTGATTGTAGTAATCTGATGATATTTCATCTTTCAATAATTTACAGTCTCAATATAATAATTATTTTCAATTCCTCTAAAAATTAAAAAGCTTCTTTTGAGACTTACTACAACCCCAATATTGTGAACAATTTTATTCCTCCGGATAGTAACAAATTAGCTCTTTCGGAACTCTCAATTAATTTTGTGTACTACCACAAATTTCACAACGCCATTCTTATGGTGACCATCTCCTTCAAGAAGAAAATTATTATTATTGTCATGGTTAAAATTATCACATGCAAGCTTATTTCTTGACAACCAATGACAAATTTGTGTTGTCACACAACAATATTTATTTTTGGTCACCACAACCTTTATAGAAAAAAGTTATTTCTTTCTTTTGTTTTCCAATAGTTCATAATAAAACATGTCACAATATTGTGTAGTACTCAAAGTATATGACCAAAATGATTATTATGTCACAATATTTTTTTTCAATCTCTCAAACCTCCTATAGAGGTAAGACATGATATTTATCCAACAATACATGAACATGTTCTTATCCATACGAACACAAGTCACATTTTCTTCAAGAAATGGACCATAATCATTTTGTACATGCTCCATAAGTTTTTATTAGAAACTCATTGTCATGCTTTGATATTATCAAATTTATGTGACTCATCTCAACATCACTTTAAGAGGTCAAATGTACAAAATGTATTACCACTTTGTATTCCTTTATTTTGATGGAGGATTTACAAAATTTTTCAAATTGGCTTGCACCAACAAAAATGTGGTCAATAACTTTTCATACCATTTTGATGATGAAAATTACCTTTACATTTGAAGGATCATCTTAAGAACCCATAATGTTCCCCCTTTTAATTACAACAATGATGATCATTAACATTTTACCATACTCATATTCATACATTCAACCACTTGTCATTTTTCAGACATATCATGCACTGCTACCACATTCACATAAAAGAATGGAGCAAATTTTATGGCCTTCAGTCAAAAGTATACAACTTTATATTAGCCATCATTATATCATCATTATAGTGCATTGAGACTTAAACCCAAAGTCTTACTCATATAAAGACGCCTTTGGTCATGAGTCAATGAGACTTGAACCCAACTTCTTATTATCATGATGCACCGAGACTTTAACTCGATGTCTTACCCACTTGATGCGGTGAAACATGAATTCACCATCTTACCCTCAACCAATGTCTTAATAAACCAAATGTAATATCAAAAACAAATATTGAATATCATAAATATAATTTGAGTTAAACTTAAAATTAGATAAAGTAAATAAATTAATTAATTAGAATAATATGTTAGAACCACAAATCCCAAGTAAAATAAATTTAAACATTGTACCTCACAATATTGTTATGAAGATTATCATAATTTACTAACCATTTTAAATAATCACAAAACAAGCTTTGTTAGTACAAATAATATATAAGATATGAAGTATACCTTGCAGCCGAAGAATTACTAGGATGATTCATAAAAATCAAGAAATACCTACCATTGATTCTTGACGGAGAATGAGCTACTCGTGCTGATAACATGTTGTGAAACTAAAGCGCAAAGAACAATATAAAGATAAAGACAAGAAGAATATAAGACAAGAGGAACAATATGAGATAACTTTTTTTCTTTCAAGTATTCACCTAATCTTCAAGTGTATACAATATGAACCCTTATGCCTCTATTTATAGTGTAACATAGAGGCATACAAAAGATTAGTCATAAACATGACATTAACATGAATATAATGGGGAGATTATAAAAGTGAAAGGCTACAAGAATAATAGTTATAAAGATGGAGGTTATGGTCATCTTCATGATGGAGGAAATTAATGGAGATAATGAGTGAGTAACTTCTTGGTGTAGTGGACATCCACACTATAATATTTTATAACATAATCATAATAATACTATCATGAAGTAATTTATGAGAAGTTGTATGGAATTCTCGTTAATTTTTTTTCATTTTATTAGTGTGTGATTGGACATATTTATAGTGACATTTGAATAAAGTAAAAAAAAATTTGAAAGTGAATGATATTTGAAAATTAGAATGGTGTTTGCCTATGAATATAAATCAAAATTATTTTTTTGTGAATAATTTAACATGAAAAGACCTTTATTTTTTTTTCAAATTTTAAAATTCAATTTCAAATTCAATTTCGAAACTAAATAACCAAATGCATTTTTCCAAAAGCTCCCAATAAAATTAAAAAAATTCACCAAACGTGTCCTTAATATATAATACATATTGAAGATGAAAGAAAAATAAAAAACACAATACATATACATAATACAGATAAACCCTAAACCCTGAAAACGCCTCAACTGAACTGAACTGAATTGAATTGCTCTAAGAAAGTTAATTCTTCAGCCAGTTGTTGAAAAATATGGCATACTGTCGACAAAGAGATTTTATGTTCTGTGAAATGTGTGGAACAATGCTTGCTTTTGATTCACCCAAGTATGCTCGATGTCCCTTATGCAAATTCAAGAAACGTGTCAAAGGTTTAATCTTTTTTTCTTAAACTTTAATTTTCTCTGTAATTGAAGCAGTTCTGAAGCGTTTTACTCTAAATTCTTGCGCTAACATGTTAATTGGTTAAGTAAATGTAGCATATGCCTTGTTTTTAACTTTCTTGCCCATGTTTTATTTGCTTAGTTAGTCCATGTTTGAAGGAATGACACTGGAAAACTGGCTAGACATTGATTTTAGAGTAAGGGTGTGTTTGGTATGACGAAAAATGTATTCTTGAGTTTTTTAGGAAAATAAGTTCGTTTCTTAGTTATTATCTTGTGTTATGTAGGTGAACAGAACATGTTATTCTGAAAGCATTTGTGTATTATCTAGGCAAATATTGTGAGACGCGGGTGTGGTGGGGATGGGGGCTATAGGTGAGGGTGGGTATGAGGTGTTTTATTTGCTTAGTTAGTCCATATTTGGGGCATGACACTGTCAAACTGTGGCTAGACATTGATGTTAGAGTAAGGGTGTGTTCGGCATGACGAAAAATGTATTCTTGAGTTTTTTAGGAAAATAAGTTGGTTTCTTAGTTATTATCTTGTGTTATGTAGGTAAACAAAATATGATATTCTAAAAATACTTGTATGTAATCTTGACAAATATTATGAGAGGCGGGGTGGTGGGGATGGGGGCTATATGGGTGAGGGTGGATATGAGGTGTGTTGGGTGGGGAGGATACAATAAAGTATCAATGTGGAATGCTATTTATGGAACTTATTTCCCTTACATCCATTAGATTAGTGTTTTCAATTTTTTTAAACCAACCCGAACACACCGTAGATCTTTTATGTCCTTCACTATGAGGAAAAGAAGCACTGTATATTAAACCTGAGAAATTGTTAATAGCATCTTTTAATAGACAGTGGCAGGTCTGCCATAGTTTGTAGAAGAAGACTAAAGAGGCAAAGAAGCAGTGTTAATCCTCGCGCTACAGATGTTTCTTGTATCAAGGGTGTTAAATAGCATGAATACACCCAGTCACACACATTTTTAATCATGTTCTTTACTTCTGTAAAAACTGAAATTTTCTGCAAGGGAATCTAATTAACTCCGTTCTTACCATGTAAATCCACCAAATGGACTGTGGTGTGTGGATCAGGTTATGCCACACCTTGCCTAATTCCATCGAATAGCTTGTTACAGCCCACAAGAAATAGGTGTCAAGTAAACCCGTCCTACATGGATGGGGGTCTCATACCGACTGTTGTAGTGTAGGTCAGAACCTGGGAGCTCCATTATTTTACTCCTAAACCTCATCCACTCAGGCATCTCTTTGGTACTAGTAAAAAGCATGTTATTTGTCTGTAGTTTGAGGGTGTCTCTAGAGAGGCCAGTACAATGAACTTGATACCTTTAGGGTAAAAATGGTTTGTCCAAGGTTCTTTTTTGTTTTCTATTGCAGCTGGTACAGGTGCCTACAAGTTGTTACCCGCTATAATTGTAAAATTTAAGGTTAGTTTTGCCATGATCTATTGAAAGACACATAATGCTTTCATAATGATTATGAATCATCTTTCTATTTGTTCAAAATGAAAAATTTGTGAGATTGACTCATTGTATGTTTGTCATCCAAAACACCGACTCATCTTATGTCTTCTGTTTCTTTTAACTGGAATTAAATATTCTTTTGTTGACAACAATAGTTTCTCTTGTTTGATTTTTCTAGAGATTGCTGGAAACGAGATACAGTATACCGTTTCTGCTGAGGTATGCTTTAATTAGTGAATGTATTGAGCTTTAATTAATGCATGTATTGAGATGAAAATGAGAAAGCTGAATGTAATACAAAAGTCGCTAAAGAAGCTGTTTGAAAAGTTTTTAATCCAATGATATTCTGGTGTTTAGAGTTCAGGAAATGTTTGTTTTGTCTTGTTCTTTTCTTCAGAAATAAGTTCTACGCAACTAAAAAGGCATATAGTGGAAAGTCCATATCATACTAAGCATAGCCATGTAGTAGTTCAAGTTTTCCATTTGATGTTAAGGGTTGATGAAGTATGATGTGGAATTGATTGTCTGATCATCTCCACCAACAGCAGTTTAAGTTAAAATTTTGACAAGAACGGTGCTTGTCTGTTTGAGGATATGGAAAACTGCCTTCACGTATTACTTGTAATAATTTACCCATCAGAATCTCTGTTTTAGTTTGTATTTAACCTCTACTCACCAGGTGCCAAGTGATTGAGATTACTTTTTGGGTCAATGTTAGCAAAGTAACATAATCACGTGCCTGTGCCCTGTCTATAATAGCTACCCAAAGTTTTAAGCTGAACTCCTAAGAAAATCATCCAAATGTGGGAGGTGATAGCCTGACAAGTATCCCATGGAATTAGTTGAGGTGCGCGAAAGCTGGCACAGACACCACGATCATCCAGAAAAAACTAGAAAATCATCCAAAAGTTAAAAGAAAATGTGTAAAAAAATGATCAACTTACTCACCTTAGCTTGACTTTCTGTTGTCTAAGAAGGCATTTGCTCTTCTGTTGACTTTCATAGTCTTTGCAACACTGTTCTCGTGTCCCTTGTTCTTCCCGTCTAGTTGTGTGATATGTCACTTCAATTTGTAGAAATAATTTGGGTACGCGTAACTTGCCTTCTATCTCATCATGTTTTCTCTAAGAGTTGTTTCCCATATTCTTTCCTTCAATTATTGTTGCTTAATGTTGTAATATTGTATGGTCTTTTGTAGTACTAAACATGTTTTCTTAAACAGAGATGTATTTTTTGTTAGTTTTTTTTGTGTTTTATCTGGGTATTGAACATTATGTTGATGGAATGCTTAGACATAAAAGAAGGATTGCACAATCTGTAATTATGCCTGATGCACTGGCTTAGTAAATATATTTTTAAAAACATTAATCACTATTAAAAAAAGTCCCCTATAGATTGGCAAAAGCTGGTTCAAAGTTACGAGGAATGCCAATTAGGATCCAAGTTTCTTCGACCTTTCCATTTCCATATATATTCTAGTTGTAGTTCTAAACTTTAGTGTTTCATTTTCTGTGCTTCTGTGGGTACAGTGGTGATTGTACTACTGATGGTTGATTTGTCATTTGAGTCCTTAAAAAAAAAAGAGAGTTGATTCGAGTTTTGACTTTTGAGTGCTTGTTACTGCGGTCAGTCAATTCTTTTGCTAGGACGTTCATTTCCTCACTGTTGGTTTAAGATGTCCAGTTTCAGCTCATTCAAACTCATTTTGCATCCTAGTAATAGTAATGGTTTTGGAATCTTGCTAAACAAATTCATGCTACTCCAGTTTGAGGAATGAACATTTAACATGTGTTCTGCATTAGCAGTTAGTAGTGAATAACTAGCTACATAGCATTACTACTCTTCTAGTTTCTGGGCATTTTTACTTATTTAAAGGCATTGAATTCCCTGGAAACTGATGGGGAGCCCTTAAATTGTAAAAGGGTTTTTAGAGGAAGGAGATTTCAGAGTTCACCTGCTGAATAATTGCTAGCAGATCAGGAGTGCATTTGAATATTTTCCCAGTGGCAGCATGAGAGGAGAGAAGTTGAGGTGAGAGTACATGGGATTGCTGTGCCAAAATGTAAATAACTTGGATATTTAGGCTCGTTTTTCTAAGAGAATAGAATGATAGATGAAGATGTTAGTCATAGGATTAAAACTGGATGGTTGAAATGGAGAAGTGCTACCGGGGTGCTAATGTGACAGTGCTACAATGTTACCTACCGAAGTGAAAGGTAAGTCTATACAACAGCTATAAAACTAGAAATGTTATATGATAGTGAATGTTGGGCTGCTAAAGTCCAACATATCCACACGATGAGTGTTGTTGAGATGTGGATGCTAGATGGATGTGCGGTGATACCAGATTAGTTCAGATTAGAAATGACCTCATTCTTTGAAGGCAAGTAGCAAATATTACGGATAAAATGCGAGAAGCACCGGTTCTAAGGTGTGGAACAACGATAAGTGAAGATGTTACAAGGGATCGGGGTAGACCTAAAATTAAATGGAAGGAAGTGGTCTCGAAAGACAATTGCTTAGTAACAATATAGACTTAGCTAAAGATACATCACAATTGAAGAAAAAGGTCCATATAGGTGATAGCTAATAGTTGTGGATAGGTTTTTAGACTCTAATGGAACTTTTATTATTATCCTTATCGTTATTATATATTTTAACGTGTTTTTCACTTTTACTTTATTTATTACCAAATAGCCTTCCTCTATCATTGCATGGATTAAGAATAAATTTTGATCTGATATAGAAGAAAGAAAATGGTGAAATTGGAGAATGGGAAATATTAGGAGGACGGTAAAGAATGCAAAATACATAGAGCAACACTATATTAGACTTTAGACTATTTTTGACTAATGCCTTGGGAATTATTCTAGATGGCAGGAAGCTTGTCTATTTTATTTGTCATTGTTGTGCTAACGTGTCTTTTCTGAGCATATATTAGTTGTTTTTGTAGGCTATTAAAAGGGAATTGGGCATATCTTCATTTGATGATCTTGAAGAAGAGAAAGAGCTAAAGCAAATGGTTAGTACAGTTTGCAGTATTCAATAACATGCCTTGTGTTCACACGCTCTTTTGTTAAAATGGCTGTTCTTATGGTTTACAGGATTATAATGCAAAATGTAAAGGTTGTCAGCATTTAGGCATGTCATACATAGCCAGACAGGTAAATCTTTCTTTGCATTTGTTCATATTCTTCCTGGATCTTTGCCTTTTGCTGCTTAGCCTTTCATGTTAACCTATTCCAACACTTTTTGGCTTCTCTGAACAGATTAGATCTGCTGACGAAGGGCAAACTATCTTCTATACATGCCTTGTTTGTGGAAATAAACAAACTGAGAACTCATGAAAACACAGCTCTGCAGGTTTCCAGGGTGAATGGAAGCTGTTTTTAGTGTATGCCCATCCTTCGAATTTTGCTAGAGTTCATACCATATTATTGCCTGTATCTTTTTGCATGGAAACACTTGTAAAAATCCTACATTGTCTATGAGTTCTGGAAATAGGATCTTAGTTTTCCCAGCTTGAACCAAAGTGAAAGGACATGCATATAATTCTTTCATGAAATGCTCTTGGCAAAGCTTCAAAAATGCCTCAACCCTACATGTCTAGCTTTTATTGTACACCCTGAAACCTGATTGATTGCTGCATCTTGTAGCTTGGTGTTGGAGCCTTGGCGCGCCCAATTGGCTTGCACTATTGCATTGGTAATATGTATGGATAGCATGAAAATGTTACCCCTACTATAAGGTTCTATTTAAAGTTCCCGTACTGTATTGTGTTAAATGGTGCAATGCAAGTGGTCGACACTTGTATTTACCACTTCAAGTCTTTTTTCTACCTACTTCCTTTCTTTGTTCTTTCCTTCATCCACTATGAAACCACTGAAAAACTACCATTGCAGCTTCTATTCTCTCTTTCTCCCGTCATGTATGCAAAACACATTCCGTTCATCCTTTTCTTCTCCATTAAAACGCGGAGAGGGTGGTACATACTCCCCTTTATATGTTGTCTCTAGAGAAGATTACCATGCAATAATTTTATATATGTTAACGTTTAGAGAGTTCTCCAACTCTAACAATATGGTAATCAACTTTTTGTGAGGTATGACTTAAATTAGATAGTATTACTTGTAATTCATATGATAAAGTCAGTATATTTTACCCCCAGAATTAGTGTGAGTGAGAAAAAAGTGACAGATTTCTATCTCTAGAGGGAATAAATGTGAAGTCAATATTCATATGGGTTTCATCATACAATATGCAACTTTCCATACATGGTGCCAACTTTCTGGGGTCATTTTTTGAGCTGATAATCTAGAAGTTGCTAACACTGTATAATTGACTGTACTATAGTTGATGACCCCACTATGCAACATGTAGTCAAAAACAAGTCTGGGCCATTCCATTGTAAAAATAGGTGTGTCCAAGCTCAGTTTTCACTGGATACCTGCTATAGGTACCGCGTCACTTCACGGGGCAGATCTAGCCCCTTGAGGTATGAGGTTACAGGAATCCAGTGACTTTTGTACATTCCCTCTCAAAATATTTTAAATGGTCTATTGTGAACCTGGTTATTATTTTATGTTACTTGAAATTATTGTGGGAACGACTCACAAACTTCAAAACATGGGTTCGCCTCTGGTAACTTTGTTGGCCACCCTAGCTCTCTTTCATGATACTAATTCACCATTTTTTATTGATTGTTATGACATACCCTCGAGTGTATTCCACTTGGCCTCTTTTTCACTGTCACTATGATATTGAGCAAGAAAATTGCAAGCTAGATGAAATTATGGGAATTCATTTATGTCATATATATCTCAATAATGTATATATGATGTAAGCATATTCTTTACGATTCTAAGTGTGAAGATAAATATGTATACATGCCCACTGAATTTGCAAGTTGTGTGATGCTTCTGAATCTTGAGGTCGATTTGCTTATGTAATTGTTTGGTGAATCATCTTTTTGTGACCTGCTCTAGTAGTATCAATTATTGGGTAATGTTTTATATGGAAAAATATTACTCCAGCCTGGTTGGTTAGTGATAAAATTAAGTTGAAATTTGTTTACCCTAAACATGGTACATTCATATGAGGTCAAGCCTCTCCCTTTAACCCTTGTTTTTAGTTTGTTTACCATCGAGAGGTTTCCCTTAGCTCTGAGGATGCCTTGAAGCTGATAAAGAACTAATAAGTAGAGCAAAAGAAGAAAATATATTTTTACCTTTCTTCAAGAAAAAGTGGAATCTCTTTTTTGCTTTTACCTTATAGGTAATTCATTTTCGCCTTAACAACTTAGGGAAAAAGGCTATATATACTTAGATGCTTCCTTTTCAGTTTCAAAGTTTTGGCAGTGCTTTACTATATTTGTGAACATACTTTTGCCTATGATAAAGTATGGTTGTAGACTTACGCTTATGCATCCATCGTGAGTAAAGGAGGAGGATCGTAGTAAGTTGACGACTAGCATAAAAGTGAATCTAACTATCACAAATATACCGGAGTAATGGAATAGGATGTTGATGAATTATATAGTTCGTTAAGAAATTTAATATGTCTGATATCATATTAAAGAAATGAATCTTGAGTCTGACTTAACCCAAAAGCTAGCTCAGGGGTTGACGATTGGACAAGTCATATAAAGAAAATCACTATCACCTAATAACAAGTTAAGATTATCTTACTTAGTGCTACTAACAAAATGCTCCTTCAATCTTTTGGATGATGCATGCATTTGATTTAGTCAAAGACATTAATCCTAATCTTATTAAAATTAAAATTATTGAACTCAAATTTGAAAAATAAGTTGTTAGAACATCCTAATCCAAAGTTTAAAAGCTTATCAAATAAGTTTTTGAATTTAATTTGTCCTAGAAATGCATTTTTTTTCTAATAAAGAGTACATTCCCTTAAATAGTGGGTCCTACACCATGTGAATTAAAATTATCTGAGCAAATAGATTTTGAATAGTAGATGATTATATAAAGTATTTGTTTGAATACTTTTATCATTGTCCTTTTAAGCATATGAAAGGAACCCATGAAGCTTAATTGTCTTGATTCTTGGGACATATTTCCCGAGGGAAATTGAAGGTGTGATCATTTTAGAAACATTGTGTCTCTAATTTATTCAGGTTAGGGTTAAGCGTTTATCATCATGTCAAAAGTTATAGATGATAGTAAAGTCGTAACTTATTTCTTAATTAAGTCCACGCCAGTAAGTGTCATGTTCGATCATGACTCTGATCCGATCTATCTAGCCCCTCGTGGGCCTTGCTGTAGGCAGGATTTGACATTACGCCCAACAATTCCCGTAACAAGTCCCAAGACCTGGTTCAAGCGTTTACTATCATGCCAAAAGGTATTAGCTAATAGCAAAGGTGCAACTATATTTCTTAACTAAGTCCACCAAGCAAGCGCCATGTTCAACTATGACTTTAACCAACCATCCAACCTCTGGTAGGCCTCGTCATAGACAAGATGTTAACATTATCCAACAATTCAACTCCCAACACCGTCTTATGCAGAATGATCTCTTAGGGCTACACTTACAAATTGAATAACAATATTTTCATATATGTTACATGTAAAAATGAAAAATCTATTATTAAAAAAAAATAAAAAACTAATAACAAATTTGTAAAAGATTACAAAACCATTTGTCATTCAAAGATTATGTTACTTCTTTTTTATATATTTTCTAATTATCATAGGTGTTGGCCCCAATTATATTTGTGTAACAAATAGTAGACGGTGAACCTTAACAACTAGCTTTGCTGTGATCTCAATGTTACAGCTGTGTACACAACCACCAGAGGAAAATATTCATCATCCTACCTGGTCTACATTAATTCATTTTAAAAAGAATAAAAGCCATTATAACATGGTAAAAGTACTAAAAATAATTTACATCATTGATGTATTTTAAATTTTGACCTTGTACCAGCTTGTCTTTTATTCAAGTTATTAATTTAATTTTTTTTTTAGATAATCAGATAAAATTATCTTTTAGATTATCTAATCGATCGATTAGACATAATTTAGCTATGAATATAATTTTATTTTTATTTTTTAAAAAAAGAACTCACAAGTATATTATTATTCAATAACTACAAGTACTAGTAGTTTTACTACACAAAATTCCTGAGACTGCTTAATGACTCCAAAAAAAACCATGCAAAACTTACAATACAACAATAAACTTTTCAACCCCATATATCCCCACCCGATCCGAATAATAACAACATATTCAGTGTGATTTTATTAGTGAGATCCGAAGCTATTTCTGATAGACCCATCTCGGCATCTTTCAGTAGCTTTCTCGTACCTTAATAAGTTACATGATGGAACAAGCATTAGGATTGTCATCACTAAACATGTTGACATAGGAAGGATCCTCATATCTCGCAACAGTACCCGTGGTTGGGTACTGATCGACCCTCCTGACAAAGCCAGGAGGCGCCTTTTTGTCATAAGCTTGAGCAGCATATGGTTGGGATACCAAATTGTATGGGACATAAGGCCATATCTCTGCCTTCTTTCCTGTTGACTTTGCCTTCTTTAACACTTTGTTTGGTTCCACATAGCCTGTTACTGTCACCTTCTGTTGTTTCCTGTTTATCTCCACTGATTTCACTCCTAAATATTTAACAAAAAAAATAAATATTTGACCTTAAATAAGTCATAATATACTTTTTTTTGTCCCAATTTATGTAGCGTTTTGAATATTCAAAAGCTATATGAAAGATATTATGAGTTGTAGTTCTTCTCATATCAATATGACGAAAGAATAAATTAAACGTTAAAATATTGGTCAAAGTTTATACCGTTTGAATCTCAAAAAATAAAGTACATCAACATAAACTAGGATAGAAGGGTACATCTTACCATACTGTTAAGAGTAATAAACTAAGAAACTTGAACTTATTGTTTCTGAACAGATATTTGAAAATAAAATTTTAAAATATATGACGTAACGCAGGCTATTATTAGAAAACTTACCAGTCATGGAAGATAATGTATTTTTGACTTTCATTTCACAGCCCTCACAATCCATTCTAACTTTAAGTTCCACTGTATTAAACTGCTTCTTCTTCTTCTTTGGCTTATCAATACTCATCATTTCTGATATATACTCTAATGTTCCTCCAACACCCATTATTCTTTAATTTAGAGGAATTAATTAAGAAAATGGTGTAATTATGAGTTAATTTATAGTAGCTAGCTAATTGAAATGTGGGGAGTTTGTAAGAAACTTCCCTTTGGATTCTTGTTTAACACACAAATTAGCTTAATTAATTAAAGAACAAAAGGGAGAAATAAAAGCAAAAGGCCTACTAAACTTTTCTTTTATTTTTACACTTGCCTGCCTACCTCTTTTATAGACGTTTTTTAGTACCTTTTTCTAAACAGGTTCAAAAAGACTAGGGTGGCCCCCTGGCCCCGGTTAAACAACACATAGAATACTGTTTGATACGAAGAAAAATATTTTCTAAAGTATTAATAAATTTTGTATACTAAGGCAAATTTGGACTTTTAACCAAAAAAAAAAATAGAGAAAAGTATTGAAAATACACATAAACTCAATAATTATTAGTTTCATCTCTAAATTGTTGATAGCTTTTAAAATACTTTTTTACTTGACTAACTGATGATCTTGGAACATGAGTAAAATACACTTCTAAATTCTCGTCAAATTTAGGGGTGTTTACCATACTTCTCTTGATTTTTTATTAAGAGATTTATATTTTTACAAAAGTTTGAGACTGCTTACTATATCATGTTACATATCAAAGATGTATTTAAACTTAGTTAATCATATATATGGTATTTTTTAAAGTGATCAATAATTCTGAAATAAAATTAATAATTTACATCAAGTTCGAGTTTTATATATAATATATATATATTAGAGGTAGTGTGGAAGGGAGAAGAAAGTGTGGGCCACGTTAAACCACCAATAATAGAGAGAGTAGCGGTTACGTGTTTTTCTTTTGAAATACAACGGTCAATGTTAGAGATCAGAGGGAGCTGTATTCATTTTATTTTATTTTCGTCCAAAAGATTTGCATTTCATTAGAAAATTTTATAACAAAGTTTAATTAAATTTAGATTCATGTTAAAATTTTTTATTTTGAGGTAAAACTCTTCATAATAAAAAAGATTTTGTATTCAGAAAGATTTAAAACAGACATCTCTAATTAAAAATAACAAAGTACTTACTATTTTATCACCGTCTGTCCTCATTGATGTTTCATTTTCTTTTTTTGGTTTGAAATAAAGGAGTAGTTAGGAGTTGATTTTGACGTGTTTGTGTGAGTTGATTTTTTGGCTTTATTTTTGGCGCCTTCTTCATGTTTAAACATTTTACTTTCCCAACGACGCTCTAAGCTTGTTACCTAAGGGTGTGTTCGATTTGAAATATTTGATTGATTAAAATATTTATACGAAAGATATTTTCTATACTAGGACTATATATTGGGAGGATCATATGATTAATTATGCTTAACAGTTTTATTTATCGAATATAATATCTCATTCCACATATTCTACATATATAATTTTAAAATTTTGTAGCATTTGCTTTTATGGTCTTACTCTTGTGATAATTAATAAAGCTTTATTTTTCTTGATATAATTGTATAAATCACTTCCACAAATGTGAATAAAGATAAGTTGATAACTATAAACACGGAGTTTAATTTGCTAATTAGTTGTCTACTTGAGTAGTTATCTTTTAACAAAGACATTTTAGTTAATTTAAGTATATAAGATATTTTATATGATAAGTAAACATAGTGGTTACTTAAATCCAAAGTAGTCCTTTATCATATTTAATAACTCATCTTTATCAACCTTCGTGTAGAAGGAATAGTTTATTAAAAAAAATATATTTCATGACATTTCACTGATGGAAAGAGCTCCATCTAAAACTTATTTTAATTAGTATTAAGTATTTCTACGTTCACTTATACTTGTTCAGTTTGAACTCTGTATATTTCTTAAAAAATTATAATTGATATGAGTATTTATGTTTAGCACGTTCTATTGATACGTACTTTCATCATCAATCAAGTGAAGGAACCCATTGGATATATTTAAGAAAATAACCAATCATAATATGCTCATCAAATATAGATAAAATTATTTCTCAAGGAAATTGGTCAAATATAAATCATTTTTCTGTAAAATGAAAAAAATATTTTAACAAAAATATTATTTAAAGTAAAATAATTTTTGAAACTTGACCGTAATTTCATCTCCAATTATTTGAAGGAGCGGATAGGAAATTGATTGACAAGATGTTCGTTTATTTTCAAAATAACAACGTGCTTTTTAATTACACTTACCTTCCCTTGTCCTGTCATAGTTGCAACACTAGACTAAAAATATCTTTAGCAATAATTAATGATGATAATAATTTAATTATTGTTAAATATATTTTTTTAATGGCAATTAATACTTATTATAAATGTTTTTAAAATATTTAGAGATATTAGATGTAGTGACAATTAATAAGTATTGATAAATATTTAATTTAATATTTTTATTAATGCACATATTTATACTGTTAAAAGCTATTTTAATAACTGTGGAAAGAGATCAATATTGGCTTCAAGATTTCATCTTTGCTTGAATAGCACCAAAATGTTTGCTTATAACATCTACTTTTTGTTTCGTCTCTTCAATCTGTTTATCTCACTAATATATGCAATATAAATTTATAAATAGGATCTAGAGCTGATAAGATATATATAAATCATGTTACTATTTTTGTAGGATAGTGACATCGTTTTTAATAGACTATCGATTCAAAAGAAAATTTACAAAATCATTACAAGAAAAAAATACGACAACAACAATCCAATACACAAAGCAAATGAAGTGACAAATACTAATACACATTGAATAATAAAAAATTATGTAGTTACTAAATAATATTACTAAGATTAGTTGTCCCCAATACACACGCAAGTGTACATGGTCGCACAAGTAATATAATATTTTTTTAAAAATGAGTTATCGTTCCCAAGAGACTTATAATCAATTTATATTTAACACTTAATTCTACAGCTGAAAGTAAAAGCTAAGTAACTGATTTAAGAGTTGATGATTGATTATTAACTACAATTACTTTAGCAATGAATAAAAGTAACCAAGATTGAACGATTTAAAGATGGTGTTTCAAGCTACAAAAAGACAATTCCAAGGCTGCAACATATGTTGAATCTCATGCATCATAGTATTGACTTCGAACTAATTTTGGTTGTCAAGTTGCTGGTTTATAGGGTTAACTATATGAGTCGGGCTACACATCTCTCGTCGCCTACCCCAATTAGATACCTAACTACATCGTTGAGCGGGAATAAGTAAGCTAATTGGCGAGCATTTATATTTAATCCTATTTCATAACCAAGCAAGTTATTCGTTCGGGCGTCAGTCCTGAACACAAATCACCTCAATCTAATGTGTCGATCGAGCTCTATATATCTTCTGGTCTATCTAATCCCTCCTCTCTCGATTTTAGATTAGACACTAAGTTTATCTTATGGTGATCACGCATAAAATAATAAAATAAAAATATAGAAGTAACTTGTGTTGACAACCAAGAATTAACTCAAAAACTAATAATATTCAACATTTGATTCGTAGCTACAGCCCCAGAATTAGTGCGATTAGTCACTCATACTATTCAAAAACCACTAAAGACAATTCTTTCTGTGATTTTCAAAAAATAAAAGAGTTAGAAGATTAAAACCTATTACAAACTTGAATTCTTGCCTTGCACACCAATCAAATAGTCGAACCCTCACAATGAGGCCCTAAAGGTCTATTTATAGTAATTAGGAAAATAGAGTCGAATTCTACTTCAACTAAAAGTCCTTTTAACTTCTACTTTCTTCAAAAACTTCGCACAGGGCTGGATCGCCGCGCCAGAATCGCACCTGGAAGGCTGGGCCAGCTCTGCCAGTGCGCCTGAAATCAACCTCAAACAAGTTTGGCCTGGCGCGTCACGCTCTTGCTGCGTCAGGGTTGCTGGGGCGCCACGCCAGTGTCGCGCCTGACTGCATCTTGTCGCCTTCAACTCCTTTTTCTTTCAATACTTGATCATTTCCCTTAGTAACCTGAAAAATCACTAATCATGTATATTAGTGTGAAATCATCGCAATCTTGAGTCAAAATATGCTAGTTAGATCAGATAATGTCCTAAACTAACTTTAAAAATGGATAGTAATTGGGCATATAAATATGCCCAAGATCAATTAGCAATTACTAAATAATATTACTAAGATTAGGCCCCTCCCTCTCACACATAAAATGTGATAATATTCGTCTTCCTATTAACCTTCTATCTTAATTCTTGACATATGCAAAGGCTAACCCAGAATTTGAAGATAGGGGCACCACTAAGAGTGGCTCTAGGATGAGGTTAGGAGTGACTTAATGGTAAGGTTAGCAAAGCACCCTGTTTAGGCCACAAAACTTTTTAATAATGAATTTTTTCAATAGATATTCTTTCTCTAGGATTTGGTTCAAGTGATTGTAAATTAAACACATCTATGAAACGCAAAGAAATTGTCTCTAAAACTAGCATTTGTTTGAGAAGAATTATGTTTCGTCAAAAATCTATCCATTTCAAATCACAAGAATCAACAACAAATTTTACAAAAAAAAAAATCACTTATAAATAAGAACTTACCAATTTATGCGAGATAATGGAAGTAGGACTTCAATTATTCAATGAAGAGTACTTGTAAGTTGTATATTTTCTAACAGTCTTATATTTTGTTTAGAATTGTGTTAGAATTTTTATATATCTTTAATTTCAATTAAGAAAAGAATGAGGCCAAATGAGATGGCAAAAAAAAGGTGGTTAAGAAAGAAAATGGGGCAATGAGGTGGGAAAAACTAATTTTAATATAAAACATTTTTAAAAAGGTTAATTGAAAAGAAAAAAAAAACTGGTTTTAAGGTTAAAAAAAAGGGAAACTTGTATTATATTTAAAAAACTTTATCATTTATAATAATAATATGTTTTTCCACTTAATGACTTTAATACATTATAATACACTTTAATACATATTATAAAGAACAATTTATTATTCACATATAATACAAATTCTATTGATGGATAATCATTTGTCACACATTTTAATATACTTGTAATGCAATTTGTCAATTTCCTACCGAACAAACATAATATATTTTGAAAAGACAGTTATAATACATGTACATTGCAAACATAATTCACTTTTAATACATATTGCATATTTAACATAATATTACTATAAATGGTAATATATAAAAAAACATGCTAAAATCTATAATTATTTATTAAAAGGCACTCATCCAAGTAAATTTTTTCCAAAAAAAAAAGAAGCCTTTTGGGGGATTGAAACACGCGCATCAATGGTTCAATATGGCGCCTTCGGTGCACCCGTGTATCCTTTTGTTATAATAGTGCACTATCATATATATTACCATTTTATGAACTATCTATACATATATATAAGATTTTTTAAAAAAGTTATCAGGTGCATGTGGTCCGCGCCTTTAACTTATGTACCTTTCTTTCTAGGGTCATGTGTTCAATAAGCTAAAGTGGTGTCATGTCTTGTGTAATCACTTTGTGCCCCCTTGTTCTTCTTCGTCCTACCTCTACCTCTCCTAACTCTTGTATACACCTCTGTAGTGGCGCATCCATGACCTCCTTCTTCACATGATTGAACCATCTCATTCTCGCTTCCCTTATATTATCTTTCATAGAGGCCACTCAAACCTTGTTCCGTATAACTTAATTTGTTCTTAGTCATAACTCTCATAGTATGGTTACACATCGATATGAGGTCCCTCATCTACGCTACATTCGTCGTTTGAATGAGTGCATTCTTGACAGGATAAAACTATCACATACAACAATATGTGCTCTAAGAAGTACTGCCCTATAGAATTTACGTTTGAGTCTTGATGATACCTTCTTATTGCAATATATTCTGGATGTGAACATTTATTTCACTCATCTTGCTTCAATACAATATGTAACATCATCAGCAACCTTCCTATCTCCTTAAATTTTGGACTCAAGATACTTGAAACTTTCTTTCTTTCGTATCATGACTTGTATTGAATTTGCAATTCAGATACTTTGTTTTGATCCTATTTAATCTGAAATCTTTAGACTCTAAGGTAAGTGATCTCCATACTTCCAGATTATATATTGGTAACCACGCGTCTTATCAATAACATACATCACAGTACCTTATCTTGAATTGAATATGTTATGTCAATTTATAGCAAATAAAAATGATCTAAAGATTGATCCCTAATACAATTTTATCACGTTCGAAAAGTGTCGCGAGTCGCCTCGCACTGTCTTAACCTGGATTACTACAACTAGTGCATGATTCAAAGCTTACTATAAAATTTCAACAATTTCAAGTTACAAACACTTTAATTATAATTATACTCACAATCGTGTATTCATATTTAAATCTTTTATATATATTTAAAATCTAAATAAAAGTTATTGAACTCACATCAATTATTGATTAATACACAGTAAATCTTGCTCGAAAAGTAGAAAATTGAACTCATGACCCTACAATTTGAATAATAGCATATTTACCACTACACTCTTGGTGATATAATTTTTAATAATAGACCTACCAACATATATTATGAGAAAAAAATTAAAGTATTCACCGTCTTTTATTATTTTATATATATTAGGCAGATGGGAACTCTAAACTAAACACAATTTAGCATCACCCTATAAACTTGGCAGATACAAGGAACACAAAAAGGAAAGGAAGGACAAAGTAGCTAAAAGACCAAAAAGTAATGAGGTTAGGTTATAATATTATTTTATAATATATTAATGTGTCCTATAATTTGGTTTTATTTATATTTATGTCTTTTAACTTATGTTATTTATAATTATGCATTTAAATTTGTATAAAGCTAAATAAGTAGATATATGTGTCCTATTTGACTTAATACATGTTCTATGGGATGTCACGTGGGACGTATATATTTTTTTTTAAAAAAACTTTATATAAATTTATGCGCCTGTTTGTGCATACATGGACGTAACTGTGTATTATGATCAAATTAAATGACATATTTATATAATATTTTAAAAGCTTTTTGAAAATGAAAGGTGGAGCCCTTAAAGTCAATCATGCACTCCATTAGGCCCCCAATAATTCCATTTTTTTTTACAAAAACATCCCCTTTTTCTTCATTGTCTTCTTTCACATATGCCCATCCATAGTCCAAAAACTAACAAACCCACCCATTGATTAGAAATAATATCAAATAATGTGTTGCTAGATTTGGTAATTATATTTACCTTTCTAAAAAGTTCATGCACACGTATCTATAAAAATACGTGTGAAGCAAGAATTTTATAATATATATATATATATATATATATATATATATATATATATATATATGGACAGTACGACTTGGAAATAATTTATGAAGCCATTTTGGCACTTGTAATATTTAACTAATGAAAAAGTTAAGAAAAAAGAAAAAGAAAAACAAGTTATCTACCATTGTTTGCTAAGATAGAAGACTATGATATCTTCTTTTTTTAAAAAAAACATACTTATCAAATATGAAACCCCTCAATAATACATAAATAGTATGTCCATATAATTAGTTCAAAGGGGATAAAAAAAGCCTATACGTTACAATCATGTAAGCAATTCTTACTTAAGTACTACATTTAAATTTTAAGAAAAAAAATATATTAATTAAAGAAGGAAAATGCCAAATACTTTCTTGTGTTGATAATCTATTACTATGACTTTATGAGTGATGAAGATAAAATAGTTTAATTCATAAAAAAAATTGAGCAATTAAATGTCCATATAAGATCCTAAAACAAATACTATCTAAAATATACTAGCTCTACTGAAAAATTCATTAAAAATATTCAACGATTATTTTGGTCCACACGAATATTTTAAGTAAATTGATGTTTTTATATGGAAAAAAATAGAAAGTTCTTCACTATTTTAGTGAAAATTTATTTCTATCGTTTATATTTCTGATATGTTGATAGAAAATCATATTTCATAACACAATTCATACTTTGACAACATTTATTACTAAAAAAACTCTAAAGAGGAAAAGTTCCAAGTACTTTCGTGTGTTGATAATCTAATACTATGACTCTATGAGCTAGTGATGATGCCAATATAGTTAAATTAATTCCTAAACAATTGAGGTATTAGATGTGTATATATATATATGGACCCAATTATTAAAAACAAACATTATGTAATTAAATACTAAAGTACGAAACTGAAGTAGGGCCCTTGTTGTTTGTTGCTAGGAGAAAAAATAGAAAGCAATTATTTGCAAGGGTGAGACTTTTTGGCATCTATACGAATATCAAAAATCGAAATTGAGCAAAGAAGTCACATCTGAGCTAATTATCATTAAGTCATTCGCTTATCGTTCTTTTTTGATGCACTCGCTTTATATCTCCGACATCAAACGTCAAATGAAAAAAAAGGGACGCTGTACACACAATTTATTACACAAAACTTACTGAAATGGTTTGTTGATTAACACTATGATTGCATTAATTAACAATGTATATTATATCTTAAAGTAGCTCCCATTAAAAGGATTATTACATTAAACAACATTATACAATTGTCTAGCTAATTGCAGAATAATCCTAAGAAGAACCAAAGCTGTCTTTTTGGGCTTATTCTAACACAAACAATGTTTATAATGTCTGGAAATAACAACAGTACTAAGGACACTATTTATTATAGAAAGAATAAATAAAATAAATACTTGCAATCAATTAATTAAGGTTGTTTGGTTATGGAATCTTCTTGGATTTCCTAGATGGACATCTCTAAGACACTGATAATTATTTTTTTTATTTTTGATACACGTAGTACAAAATAAGTGTTACATATACGGGGCAGAATTCACTTTTCATCAGTAACAGATAAAACTCTAAAATAAAATAAAAAATGCTCAGCCACTATAGTTAAAAATATCTATTACGATGAAATCCTAAGTAGCCCTTGTTTCTTTAACTAATATTCCCCCGTTTCAATTTATTTATCTGATTTTAATTTGAAAATTTTACGTAAATTTATAGTGCTAAAAGCTAATAACATTATATCTCTACTCGTTTTCAAATTACAAAAATCTTTAAAATTGATAAAATTCGGATACATCCCAAAATGTCTCGATACATTATGTCCCAATTTCAGATATGTCCCTCAACGTTCTAATACATCGCACAACGATTTCAAATATGTCCCTCAATGTTTCAATACATCACACAACGATTTCAGATATATCACTCAACATACTAAATACACCACATAGGTCTCAATACATAGCATGAAGTTGTATATCCAAGAATAGGAGAGGGTAGGAATTTATGTATTTTTTTCAATTAGTAGAAAATTTTAGAGAATATAAGAAAATAAGTTGTATATTCAGATAATTTTTCCAATGTACCATAAATACACAACTTATAGATGTCATTTAAAAACAAAAACAAAAAAAAGATGTTCCAACAATATATGTCCAACGGAAAAGGTGAAAATTGGAAATTGTTCCATTTTTGGGGCTAAATAGACAAACTTAATAGAATCATATGAATGGAATTCAACAGTATGCATTACATATGTATGTATAACAGTGTCTGATAAGGGAACACCAAACTGAACATCCCAAGTCAGAAGATGCATAAAACAAGCTCTTCATCTAGGAGCCCCATCCTATCTAATGGCTAATATCTCAAAATAACAATAAACCCGAAAAAGGCGGGGGGATGGGGAATAAGAAAACAAAAACGGCTCCAAAAGACGGAGACATGATTTACAGGGGAAACTACACATCTATAATACTATGAACCTATAGGGGATGCCATTATCAAGCTTAAAAGGTAAATGTATGTAAGGACCATCGGAAGTTACTTGATACAAGCAGTAACTGAAACAGCAACTTTGTTAAGCATAACTTGGATGGCATCCCCCGACTAGTTGGTGCTGCAGAATTTGAGGGTGTCCTCCCGGCAACAGCAGGGGCAACTCCTGAGCTATTAGGGGTATTCTGCTGTTCTGCTGGCAGTGAGTTTGGCGAGCTACCATCTGCTGGAGCCAATGGCAGTCTATTATTATCAGTAAGGTCTTCACCTGACAAGCAGAAACTCTTATCAGAAAGACATCCAAACACTCTTATTAGAACAAAGTATCATTTGTTGACAAGGAACATCTGTCACTTAAAATGGAAGTCCCTGACAAAAGGAATGTAAAAGAGAATCTACAGTTGGCTAAAGCTTCCCTTGCCTCTGCTACCCAAAATATCCCCCCCCCCCCCCCCCCCCCCCCTTCACTTTCCGGACAAGTAAACAATGGAAATAAGCTAAGGAAGAAAAGCAAATTAGTTGCAAGCCGTTGTCATCCGAATCCAGATGACGGATATAGTGTAGTTAATAGTTCCTTATAGTTAACAAAGTTTTTTTCAACACTAGAGGATGGCAATCAGTAAGATCTTGCAAACACCTTCCTTAATTACCATGTGGCCTAACACAACAAGCGACAACGCCTAATAGACTACAAAGAGACCGAAGGGTAGAGATAAGTGGTTTGAGATGAGCTTAAGAAGCAACTGAAGGAGAAAGCGACGTAGAGGCTAACATGACAAACAAAACTTCCACTCATATGTTCGACTAATAAAGTCAATAGTATCCGGAAGACCATAGTTCATGTACAACATTATCTGTTGGACTTAGAATATTTTGATGACTGACAAATGGTTTGGGTCGAAGGAATTGAGCTGGACCAAATAAATAACTTAGAACAGGTGCTAAACTAAATGAACCAGGTAAAGCAGTTTCATGTTCCATTCAAGAAATATTTTGATGATTGACAAATGATTTGGATCAAAGGAGTTGGGCCGGGCCAAATAAATAACATAGAATATGTGCTAAACTGAATGAAGCAGGTACAACAGTTTCATATTCCATTCAAGAGTTTGACTGTAGGTAAAACTCTATGAATGGAGTCTCAGATAGGAATAAAGGATAAGAAGAATATGGGAGTCTTTGAGAAGATCTTGCATAATCTTTCGTAAAATAGAACTCCTAAATGTTTGCACAAGTCTGGCTGTGTAAACTGTAAATCAAGGCGTTTGTCTCAAACTCAAACACTTCAAGTAATACTTTTTTTCTAAAAGTATATGTTGTTTAACTAACTTGCTATATTGAAAAGACTCACACACATATACTGAGAGAAATAGTACAATCAAAGCATAAAATGAAGAACATTCATAAATTCGTGTCTAACCATTTAAGGTGTGTGCTGATACAAAGGAACAAAATGAAGGAACACCTTCCACGTATATGTGTCACAGTGTCTTCAATTCTAGTTTATTGTATTAGGATTGTTATTGAGTTGTACCTATTTTCAACTTTCTTTGCAGCATTGTTCAGGTATCTTTTATCGGGAAAAATTAGCTTCAATTTAGGGTTAACTTCATGATTGTTGTAAGAGGGATTAGAGTTGGTTCTTAGGTTGTAATTGTTTTGCAATCTAGCTACATTCTAATGATTGTAGGGGCAAAGGATTAAAAGTAGTCCCTTAAGTTGCAAGTGTTTGTAATCTGAATTCTATAGAGGCTCATGGTTTTAGTGAAGTTCGGGTTAAACCCTGCATAGGTGTAGGCCGTGGCTTTTTCACCCTCGTTTGCTGGGTGTTTCCAACTTCCATGTAAAAAACGTGTGTTGTCACTGTTCTGCTTACTTCATTCAACAAACTACTCATAAGAAACAGATAAAGTAACCTGGTCCATCACATCGGTATAACCCAATTCAAGCCCCCTTTTGTGCAATTAGATCATGCAAATATAACATAATCTTTTGGTGGAACTGTGAAACAAGCTTGTGTAGCACATTAGCTCTTGTTGGGTGTAGAAAGGCAATTCAACTTCTCAATACACAAGAAAAGGTTGTAAGAATTAAAATTAAGAAAATGAACTCCTTTTAAGTTAATCACTCATGGCTACAAACAATAAAGAGAGAATAGCTAAATCCAGATCAGACGAAGAAATTATTAATCAGAAGTTGGTACTCACAGTCAGAGCGTGACCAGCCCAGTTTCAGGTTCTCTCTATCAAACACCATGCGATATCCCGACATGAAGTTCTCTGTAGAGGAAAATGATTATTAGCACTTCCAAAAAATTGAGAGAGGAAATTGCAACACACTTCTGCATTCAGAAACTTTTTCCGCTTTCATCCCCTACTTTAGCAGGTGGAGGTTATTTGCAGTTGTAAGTATAGAGAGACGAAACCATAAGAAAAAGAGGATCAGGCTTACGTCCAATCGTTCCAATATCTATGCCTGAAGGCTCCACAGCTAAACAAAATCCAACAGCACCCTACATCAATATTGAATATATTCAAACATGACCAACATAGAAATACCTGACAGGCTATTAATACAGTACTGGTGAATGAGTCGAAATGATCAGAAGCGAAGGACCACAAGCTGGCATGATAAAATAACCAAGAGTAGGAAACATAGGATGCCTCACAGATTATGTAACTGAAAGAACCAGAATGTTCATCTCTGAGATGCAAAAGCAGGTGGTGTACATTCAAGCACTTACTTGACTGCCATAAATCATAAATACGGGATCCTGGACTATAAAGCTGCTATTCATCGTGAACTTCAGAGTAAATGAAGGGATCTTCGGTAAACCTTCAGAACTGTCTAGGTTCAAATACTCATTCAGTACATATGCACAGAAACAAGAAAGTAAATCTTTCTTTATCTTATGTCATTACCTGGATTTATAGCAATATTGCCAAGGATATCCTTCAAAGCTAGCTTTTGTAGCATTCACTTTTCTGTCAAACTGTAACAGGAAAAGGACAATTAAAATACTGCACTTTATAGTACAATAAGCAGCAAGTAGGTGTAAGCTTACCTCATTAACAACTCTATCGTAAATTTGATCTGGGAGAAATGTAAATGAGGTCCCACTATCCACAATGGCTTTGAAGCTCGTCTGCTCAATACAGGAGCTCTCAAAACAACATGATTCCACGCCAACAACATAAGTAACACTGGACCATGAATTACTCATAATGTGAGTCAACACAGAGTGTAACAAGCCATGCATGCAACACAACAGCAGAGGTAAACAGACAAATACAGCACACAAACTAATCAATTCTCTAAAATTCGCAAGTGTTCTTTTTTATAAGGTAAGATGAAGTCTCTAAAACTCATAAGTTGACATACAATTGTCCTTCTGAAGGCAGAAAAGAAGTTGTCTGCTGGCCAGCAGGCCCTTGGTCTCCAAAGAAAATCCTTCCTGAATCATCTTCCTTAAAACAAAGAGAAAAGGAGTTTCGGACCAATCCAGCTTTGGCAAGACGACTGGGAACTGAGATCTCTCCAGGTCCCAAACCCATAAGGCCATCAGGTGCAACTCCATTTAGGTAACCACCAGTTTGCTTACTGCCACATCTGACATGAAAAAGAATTAAGACCTGTTTAATATAGTCTTGGCATACAGAACCACGTGAAAATGGTCCCATGCACGAAATTCTTATTTGAACTTGAGATACAAGCAGCAAATCAATGACACACACCCAAAAGTGACTGGAGCCCTGGCAGAGCCGTTGGCTGCCATACGGCTGCCTGATGCAAGGTGAAAGATATCTTCCACAAGCACTCCAGATGTGGATGTATCTTCTGATACATAATTTACAGTGTACGGACAGGGTTGCTTAGGGTTTTTGCAATTTGAGCCCAATTCACACAACTGATGGCTGCACGACAGGAACTTACTTGTGCTTGAGCCAGATGGATTGTACTCATTTAGATCTTTATCCTGCATAATAGATGCCCCAAATACCAGGGAGCACCTGCCAATCAATCATCTGATATAAGTGCTAAACCTGTAGGCAGTATTAGCAAAGACTCCGCATCTACATCGAGTACAAATATTTACATAAAGGAAATGAGAACGGTAATTTTATTAGGACAGCCAGCAACTCCAAGAAAACTATTCTCACTTCCCATGATGTAACAAGACAGTTCACAAATGATATTGAATAAAATGTAGAAATTTCTGAAGTTCCCAACATAATTTATGAACTGTGTTGTTTTCAGTTGTCCAAATACAATGTACAAAGATGAGATGACGTAAAAATCCATGAAGACATAATAGTCACAGGTTTGTTTACCTGACGCTTATTCTGTTGGAACCTTCTTCCTTTTTGTATTCAGTTTTTAAATTAACTTGTTTCTCTGGTGGCTTAATGTATTATAGAGGTGTCCAATTAGGCCAATATTAACGTAACCTGGCCAATTGAGACTAAAGTATTGATGGGTCAATCTAGACAGGTAGGGTCCAGACCAATTGTTTCGCTTAAACTGATCCAACCTATCTTTGACCAAAACAGCCATTGTGGGTTGGTCATGGCCCGTTTAGTTCACTCACCCCACTTCAATCCCTCCAAGTTGCCCAAACCTCCCCGTTAACAATCTTAGTATAATCAGCTCCCCGATGATCTCTGTCTACTATAGGCATAAATTATAACTAACATAAGGATCATACCAATGGCATTGGTGATACTAAACGTATCTGAAATGGCCTTAGACCTTTCTGTTATTCTATACTCAAAAGTAAAACTTCAGTTTTTTTAGGGAAGTTATTTTTAGATGGCTCAAAGTGGTATCACACTACTTGTTTAGTGGCATAAAACAGTCCGAGGAATCATGATCAGTTATCAACTAAAACTAAAAGAAGAAGATATTAAAAGACAAATGGTAGAAACAGAAACCAAATAAAGAATAGGACAAGACTTGAACAAGTTTATAGACGGGGACGGGGTACTTGGACCGTTTGGGTTGACTTATTTTAGGTGTTTTTAAGCTAAAATAGCTTTTAATCACTTTTGAAGTGTTTGGATAAGATTAAAAAGTGCTTATAATCGCTTACAATTCTAACTTATGGCTTTTGGCTTATAAGCCAAAAGCAATAAGCCAATCCAAACAGGCTCTTAACCAGTAAAGGCCCAATTTTAGTTTCCCCAACTCCAATATAATGTTAGAAATTCAGAATAAACAAGAAACATTCTGAATGCAGTATGAGACCTTGTCTACCTGATAAATGAAAGTGTTACAAGTTCTAGTGATTAAGGCTTCTTCTTTCCTTCTCATGTAATTGACATCAAAACTTGAAGAAAAAAAAATTAACTGCTCGTTAGCAGTATGTAATTAATATAATTCCTAAAGCATTAGAAAAAATCAGAAGTCAACAAAGAACCTCGTGGACGTGATCTCTCTCAACTGAAGGTTAAGAATTGACCTTTTGTATGTGCCAATGAAAATATTGCAACCTTCCAAATAATTCACTCTTTTAAAATTTAAATGAGAATAGAAAGGTATAGTGTTTGGCTTCAAAGTCAGGTCACAACTCACTACTAACTACCATACCTATCCTTCTATAGCAGTCTAAATGTCAACTGTAAAGAAAACATTTTTTTGAGAAGAAACTATAGAGGTAAAGATTAGTGTGCCGTATTTATTTGATAACTAACTTTGCAGCGTGATTTGGATGTCGAACTGCTCAACTGAAACCAGCAAAGGCAAATGTCATCTACGAGCCTAACCCATTTGCAGTCACTCCCAGCAAGAAGCTAGCAACAAACATTTAGAATAGTGATATAACATTCTTGATTAATAATGCATACCAGGCTGCTATAATAACTGGCTGAAAGAGGAGCACATTGTACACATTCACATGGAACCCACAGCAAGTCACTTCCAGCATCTAGTGCAACGAGAAAAGAAACATTTGGCGTTCCTATATCAACCCACATGTAATGTAACCTGAGCAAAAGTGCATAATATGGATTAGGATCATCCTATAACCCAGAATGCCAACTCTTCATCATAAAACACGGAAAAAATAATAACTTAAGCCTCAATTTAGAAGTTGCATCAAATTTTACAGATCAAAAAAATGTAATCCACATACAACATTAACCTCCTTTGATAAACCCCTAACCATGTTTTAAAATTTAAGTCAAGCAAAACTGCTAGTTTCAGAAAGGTTTTCAGTAACATCCTACATTTCACACACACACACACACACACAAGGAGAACAATAATACATTAATCAAATCCCATAATCCTTCTGTTCACTGGTACATGCATCAGTCCTCCATATCACTCCACTCTGATTCCACTATGTTCCATTTTTAGCAAATATGCTAATCTAGTGTATTCAATGGATAATCTACAAGGCAAACTTAATTACGGAGTAGCTTGTAGTTACAATAATTATGGGATAATTTATAACATACCATTGTCTTGGGACTTAGCCACCATCCACATTTGATGTTCTTTAAAAAACCATTGACTTTTCATAAATGTTTTCAGAACTCAATTTTTTGTTTTTATTTAACAACAAACTATAAATTGCTCAGACAGGCAAAAGCCAAAAATCAATGAAGTCCTAATTGCACTTACATCCACTTGAAACTAAAAAATATCCCAAAGCTTCCAAACAAGAAAAAATGTCACATCATCATCCCAAAAATAGAACTTTGACAAAAACACCAAATTTAGACCATACAATTAGAAGATAAATTTGTCCCTATTATTTAATGACCCATTCACTTTTTCATTAATGCTTCCAAAACCCATATTTTAAAATTCCCAATTAGCAACATATATTATAATAAACATGTTGGATATATATAAACAAGAAATCCTTAACTATATACACAGTGATTAAAAGACACTCCTAACAACAATCACAACTCTTTTTTCAGAAAGTTGGATTCATTAACCCCTCAAACAGTCTATCGAAAACATTCTCTCTACCCCTAAGATAGTGGTATATCAAACTTTGCTCAAAAAAGGATATTTATTTAGAAGGATAAACAAAGGAGAAAGAGGGTAACTAACCATCCAAAATCATTTCCCAACGGCATCGTTTTGCTACCCTGAGAAGGAAAAAGTAGCTGAAACTGAGGACCAAGCTTCATTTTTTGCCGCTGCAAATCACTGTTCATCAACTTCCCATAATACTCGAAGCTCCTATGTTGCGGCCACACAAAACCCACTTCCCCATTCCTTGAAACCCTAACTTTCCTCACTTCATCAGAGAATCTATGAACTAATTTTGACGAATACATATCCGATACCCCACATTCAACCAGTATACCTAAACCCAACACCATCGCTACAAAACCCACTTTCCAAATCTCCATTTGAATTACAACAACTCCTCAACACACACACACACTTACCCAAGATCTAGTTTAACAAAGTCTTCCTCATCATAAGATATTGCAAATAAATGTGTATATAGATAGGTCTCTCTCTATTTACAGAGTGAAATAATACAGTAAGATGGGATAAAATTAATGGCTATTGGGTAGGTGGGTGATTGTATATATATATATATATACACTCTATATGTATAGGTGATAGAGAAAGAAGAATTTTGGGGCAAGTGAAAGAGAGGAAAGTAGAAAGGGTGAGGAGTAAGAAAGAAGACGAAGATGGAGATCACGCGTGTCACTAAGCATTGTGGTGGGAATCTATATAATGCACATACACTTTTCGGCTTCGGAATTCGTATTGTATTGAAGTCTTTGATTTAATTTAAATTTTATTATAAACTCATTTAGAAATTATATTTAAATTAAAAAATTTTAATTAAAAATAAAATAATTAATCATTATTTTATATAATCAAGCCACTCGAAGAGTTGAAAGATAGAATCTACCCACAATCATTATTTTGGATGTAATTATTATCTTGTGAAGGTACTAATAAGATTCTCAATAATAAATTTAAAGTATAAAAGATAAAATAATGCAAAATATATAGCAATTAATAAGATGCGGGATAATTTTATAAAAAGTAAGAACGAGTAGTAAACAATAGATGATAATAAATTTCACAATTTAAAATGGCAAAAATTACTTTCTCCATTTCAAAAAATATCTTCTTAACCTTTTTTCTTCTTGCTCTTTTAAAAAATATTTAATTGGAAGAGTTCTTACACTATTTTATTTTGTTTTAAATTTCAAATTGTTTATGCTAAAATGGGGAGTGATAGACTGGTTATGAATGAAGTTAATTGATATAAGAAATAAACAATTTTTTTGTGGCGGATATAAAGTTAGAAAAATGAGGTTGAAATTGTTAGATAATTAATAAAAGTATTGAACAGACATAACTAAAGAAGACACGACAAAATTTTAAATAACTCGAAGATATGATCTTAAATAAAAAACGTATAAAACGCATATTCTTTATTTTTAGTTGGAATGGAGAGAGTAGTTGTTAGTAGTACTAATATGTGTACCCAATGGTCTCTCATGTTTTATCTATTTAACTATTTAAATATTCGTAATTCGACATTCAAAATTCAATAATAAAGTGCACAACAATTAAAATGTGATTTTGTAAAAAGGAGAAGTATATATTGAAAATATTTTTCTATTTGAGATAAGTTATTAGTTTTGTTTTTAAATCTTAAAAATATTATTTTTATTTGATTAATTAAACTTAAATATACCCTAAAATGCAACATGACATAGTAAGTAGTTTCAAACTTTTGCAAGATCTGGGTATATCTAAATTCAGTTAGTCAAGTAAAT
This sequence comes from Solanum sitiens, assembly GCA_016801875.1. Lineage (NCBI taxonomy): Eukaryota > Viridiplantae > Streptophyta > Magnoliopsida > Solanales > Solanaceae > Solanum > Solanum sitiens. Next base: position 143,673 of record JABWTJ010000364.1, on the reverse strand, counting down.
AGATGATTTCAAGATCGTCAATGGTAATTAAACTACTTTCTCCGTTCATTTTTACTAGTTACTGTTTGATTTGGCATACTTATTAAGAAATTAATTATCGATATAAGTATTTTTCACCAAACTATCTCTAATAACTTATGTTTAATATCATGTTTTGGAAAATGACTTGAAAAATAAATATTTAATATTAAGTATAAATTTTTTTTTAAAAATTACTAATAAAAATAAATTGAAGAAATAATAATTTACACAAATCTAAAAATATTTTCAATACCTTGTAAAACATCGGTGAATAGTTACAAATATATAAAAGTAAGAAATAATAGTAAATAGTGAGACATCGAGCACCAAAAATAATTGGCATTGTTTTGCACATCTAAACTACTTTTACGTATTTCCAAAAAAAATGGTAGACTTTGCATGATATTTTTTTATTTTATATTTACTTAAGCCACCGTTAACCTGATATATTTCTTTAAAAACAATAATTAAAATGTATTTTGTTAAATTAGTATTACTGATTTACAATTTTAAGTATAACTACTATATTACTATTAAATGTAACTAGTAAAATAATTCAGGTCTCGCGTGAAAATTTAATATTACGAAATTTATAAAATAATATTAAAAATTTATCCGTTATTATAATTAAAATATTATATTATCTTACATACAAGATCACATAGTAACAAACATTAATAATGCAAAGGAAAATAATAATTATAACATCTTATCATTTATTCTTCAATCAGACATCTTTAATTTGATTTTATAATTTATCCTTTTGCTTCCAGGAAGTGTTACTATTGATATTTTTGGGGAATAAATGTACATCAACCTGAGATATTAAATTTTCTAATAAATAAATAATCGTTGGTGAAGGGATAAATAAATATTAAAGGGCTGAAAAAATGAACAAATATTCTAATTCTAATGTGTAGAAAGTTCAACCCTACCTTTTACTTTACATATATCATTTTTGTAACACTCTGAAAACTAGTAAGTTGAACTAGAGAGTTCTAGAGCTTTTCGTAAGAGTTTTGGAGGTTTGAGGATTAAAATCACAAGAAATGACTCTCGTACTTAGAATGGAGGTTTTAGGGGTTATACGCCAAAGTGCGACCCCTCCCCAAGGACCACCCAAGGGGTCCTTGAGGGGGGACCCAAAAACAGTCCCCAAACCTGCAAATTTTAGTGACCTACGGTTGCCACCTACTGGTCGTAGGTGGACACACACCTCATAGGTGGGGATCGTGGGTCAAGGCTTGCACAAGCATGCAACTTTAGGCCACAAACCACACACACGAAAGGTGCAGTACGGAGTCCGTGGATGGGTGGGTTCGTGAATGAGAGCAGTTTTCAGATTTTAGTTTTAGGTTGAGGGTTTGGGAATGAATTAGTTAACTAATTAGGGGTTAAGGTAGGTAGGTTAGTTAGTTAGTTAGCTACCTATATAAGCTTAATAAGACCCTAAACCAAGTCATTAACTCATTCATCTATGAACCCACTTTTTATCAAGAAATTCTCTCTCTAAAAGCCAAGAAGAAAAAGAGAAGGAGTCTAATTCAAAAATCACCATTGAAGTTTCTTTAGGACTTTGAATCAAGGTATGTTTAGCTTATTCATCTATGGGTTCTTCCACCCATCGATCCCCTTAGTTTCCCCAAATTGTGAAGTCAAAAATCCAAGTCTAGCTTGGATTGTGCTTGCATTGTGGGTAGGGTTTGGATAAGATTCCAATCTAGTGGGTAGTACCTAATTATGATTGTATTACCATTGAACTATGATATGATGATTTCATTTGATTTCTATGGTTAACCCTAGTTCTTTCATACTGTGTGGATTTATGCCATTAGAGGTGAAATTGAAGGTTCATATGTGATCTTCTTAAATCAGTGTCATGTGTAGTAATTGATCAAAGTTAGGATCATATAATCATGAGTTGAACTAGACTCTATTGTGTATAATGAATCTTGACATGTAAAATTGAATTTGAACCTTTATGATCAATTGTAACTAGAATCACCTAGTAATGAAAGATGTGATCAAAATACCTTGAAATCTAGGTATAAAGAAGAGATTAAGGAAAAAACCTTGAGAGTAAGGTTTGTGATCATGATAGCTAGGGCTTTAGGGTGAAGCTAATGTGATTTACTAGATGTGTTAAGGCTTTGAGAGTAAAGTCTAAAAGATAATAGAAATCGAATTGGTTGGATTATGGTGAAAGGCCTATACTCGCCTAACATATAAATGTTTGAAAGTTGAAAGTGATAGCATTCTTCCATGAGAGATGAGTGTTGAGCAAGGCTTAACAAGTAAATCTTGGGGTGTATGCTTGGCTCCAAATGGATATTGACAATGAGATGAAGTGTCACTAAAGAGAAGGTTCGGGCTCCAAGCAGAAAGGGTAACCACACCTAGTTGATGTGAGGACTATCCAAGTTAAAGGGAAAACTCTTACGTAGTAGAGCGTGAGTTTATTCAAAGTTAGGTCTCATGAGATGAGAGCCTTCACATGAGTTGAGTCAAGGTTCCTAATAGAAATCTCCATGTCCTATGAACTAAGACTTGAGAAACATCTCATAGTGTTCAAAAGCATAAAGGAACTAAGACTTACTTAATGAAGTAACTCATAGTGTTCAAGAGTTAAAAAGAAACTTAACATACTTAACAGAGTATCTCATAGTGTTCAAAGTATAAGTGAATTTAGACATGCTTAAGTAAGTATCTCATAGTATCCATGCTAATAGTGAACTTAGACATACTAAAGAAAGTATCTCATAGAGTTCAACCTAATAATGAACTAAGATGTGCTTAAGACAGTACCAGTGTTCCAAAGTTAAAGAGAGAAACTAGGTTTCAAATCAAGAAGTATTAGTATGAGAACCTAAAATAGTACTTAGCATGAGTAATATTATGGGATGTTATTCATACATTGCACAAGTATGATTTAGGGTTACTAAAGAAGAGTTTTGAGATTGGATTGTGCTATAGTTGTCTTCCTTGCTATAAGTGACTAATGGGTGAGAGATTCCCTTAGTTATGAAAGTTAGGTTGATAATGAGGCCAAAGGAGGGTGGAATGACAAAGATGACTTCAAGGCTATGCTTAGTGTGAAGGGTAGTATGGGATGCCTTTCATGCATTGCACAAGTGTGCTTTGATGTTACCTAGAAGTTTGGTGTCCTTATGGTAGAAAAGCTTAGAGATTTGACCATGTACATAGACTATGATTAAGATGACCAAAAGAAGTATACTTGGCTTGGATGATATTATGGGATGCTATTCATGCTTTGCACATGTATGCTCTTGAGGTTACTTGAGAATGGTGCTATTATGGCATAGATGACTATGAGTCAAGTATGCTTATATGATTATGAATTATCTCCTATGCTCATTCACTGTCTCTTATGTTGACTTATGATTATATGATACTTATGTTGGATATTATGCTCTGACTATATTATGCTTATGTCTTATGTTGACTAACCATTTTGAGATGCGCTTATGTTGTGAAACTAGCTTTCATACTCGGTACATCTTGTACTAACGCAAATTTTGCCTACATTCTAATCAAATGTAGGATTTTGGAGATTGCGTTGATTTTGGAGGCTAGGTTTCTAAGTGACAAGAAGGGTTGAAGATTTTGTGAGTCCTCATAACTTCGAGGACAAACACTTTATTTCATTTATGTCATTTCTTATGTTTTAGACTTTATATAGGTTGTGTCCCAAGACTTTTATTCAAGAGTTTAAATAGATGGTTTGAGAAAGAGATGTAGTAAAAACTACCGCTTGTTTTATGACAATGCTTTCGATTATATAGTTTAAAAGAAGTTTTAAATTTTCCCGTACTTTCTACTATCTTATGTTATGATTATGCTAAGGGCTTGTATGAGACCCCTTCGAGGTCAAATAGGTCATGTTATGTCTAGGGGGTATCCTTTGGTCGTGACAATTTAAAATTTTTCTATTTAAATGTATCATAAATAATTATTAAAATGAAAAAATTAAAGGGAGAATGTATCATCTTGAACGACAATTCAACTTATTATATATACTTGAAAGAGAAAAATATTACACAAAATTATTCAGTTTGTTTGAGTGTTTTTTTTTGAAATCGGCATACTAGAGTGATAAAGTTCAATTTAAAACAACACCTCTATTCCAATGGCATTGTCGAGAAACACATTTATTACTTCAAGAAAAATATTTACAACGTGCACCAAACTTGAGAATATGTCCATATTTCATATTGAATATGAGCAATATATGTGGCTCCAGTCTTGTCATATTACTCTACAGGTCATCTGGCACATCCTTGAACTCATATTAAAAGTTTATTAATTCTTGTCTTCTTTTTCTAGTTCATTTTGCATATCAAGGTGCGATAAAGTTTTTAAGGTCGTTATATCCTTACAATGGCATACAACATATGAATTTTGTCTTCAAGAGATAATAGTATAGAACTTTAAGGAATTTTTTTATTGTACCTTCAAAAATTTCAGTAGAGAAAATTTGTATGAATACTCAATTGACGTGTGTTATTTAATTTGTATTAACAAATACTTATAACAATAACGTTGCTGAAACATAAACAACAAATTTAAAACATGTACCAAAAACAACAATTAATATCATAGACATAAATTGATGACGGTAAAAAAACATACCAGGATCTTTAACAATAGAGTGAAACACAAAGGAAAAAGTCGAGCAAAATAAATACACAGTGTCCTCTTAAGGAAATTATTATCATGTAGTACCCGAGGTTTAAAAGGAATAGATTCCATTTACCAGTGTATTGATACAGAAACAATGGTGTCAGTGCACCACTCAACAAAAATAAAGTAAACGAATATATAATTGTGCAGAAGAAGAAGAAGTTCAAAATTTTCGTTATTTAAAATGAGAGAAAATTCCTCTATTTATAGAAAACAAAGGGTAGTGAGAACAAATGTATATTGTTCCTTACCAGAAAGATCAAAACACTTTGGAAAAGTTACAACCCTTAGGTAAGGTCACAACCTTTCATAAAACCTACAACTTTTCATAAAAGTTACAATTCTTCATAAAAGTCACAAGGTTTCATAAAAGTCACAAACTTTTCATGAAATAGGAATGCTAGTTTTGAAATTAAATAAATTAAAAGGGAATTCTAGTTTGTGGTGGTGCCGCGTAGACGGGCGTAGAGTTCTATATATATATATAGAGTGAACTCCACGCTTGTCTACGTGGCACCACCATAAATCAGAATATATATATATATATATATATGACTATTTAATACTAGTAAATGGATACGACTATAGTTGAAGCTATAAATGTAGGTTTAAATATATAGAGTACATAAGTATTGTTAATTCATGGAGTATTATATTGGATTATTATTTTAAATATGATATTTGTTAGTTAGTTACATAAAATTTTATTATATTGTATTGCTAATTCTATTGTTATGTAGTAATAATAAAGCCTCATTATTATGAACTATTAATAACGGTGATACCGAATTGTTACTTTATTTTTAAAATTTATTTTTTTTCCTTAATAGTATTTAGTAATTTCATTTTATTATTTAGCCTGTTATTTTTTTTTATGATCTCCACTCCTTTAACTTGTTTTTATCTTCTTCTCTTTTTTTAGTTATTATATTTCAAATCTATCGAATATTTCTATCTTCACAAGGGTAGGAGTAAGACTATATAGTATATCACAGATCTTTTACATTTTTTTTATGACTGTAGTATCTAGATCAATTTTCGCACACGTCAATTAATTTTATGAAATACCTATCACCTTCCAGCCATTTGCAATATGTGTATGAGCATGAAAATAATGTCATTCAATTACTCCAAGATATAAAATTGTGTGGATTGCATTCATAATTTGTGATAGTTAAAGCTCAATGTTTGGTTTCAAATAACTATCCAAACTCCGACATTTTAACCAAATTAACTCCAAACTACAAAACAAAAATTGCCTTAAAAAGATAAAGCGTTGAGCAAAGTAAAAGAGATAAAGTCCTAAATAAAATATATATATCATATTCGTCTCAAAATACTTATCATATTTTTGAGGTGTTTGATTATTTTACTCTTTTATATATTTTAAAATAAAATACAATTTATCCTTATGAATATTCATTTTATTTATGTGTCATAATTGATGTGTTTGCAGTTTGTAGTCTTCTGGAATAGTTACTATACTAAGAATAAAATGAAAAACAAAATTGATTTTGTCTTGAACTTTAAAAATGGCAAGTATATTGAGACAAATATTTAAATAAGAACGATAAGTATTTTGAAACGAAGGAAATAGTTGTATAATTAAGCTTTTGATTGAGTTATATGTAGCTAAATATTCTAATGAATATAATACGATTTTATTTTGATCTTCATTGTCACAAACCTTATTTTACCAGGCAAGTTACATATTAACTAGTAGATTAAAAAAAAAAAAATTGCTAGTCAATAACATTTCAGTATAGTTTCATTAAGTAAGGTTTGAAAAGTGTAAAGTGTACACACTATACAAATCTATCTCTATCTTAAAGATTGATAGGTTATTTCAAACAACAATATATAAAAAAGAAATATATACTAATATACAAATGTATATTTTATGTATATTATATATTAATATACAAATAATATATATATTTGACTATTACTTTGATTGACTACTATTACTTCAATTTTTCTAGAGTTGAAAATTAAATTGTAGTTCCTTCATTTTCCGATTACGGCAATTTTGACAATTTTGATTATTATTTTTCCTTTTAAAGATGCTATTACATTATAATAAAGTCTCACGGTTAAAATTTGAGTTAGAATAGGATAATAAATATGAGTTTTATTGAAGTGGTATGACTGCCTCATTCATATTCAGAGATATGAAGAAAATTCTGTTGGAAGCGCCACCTTTGACTAGGCCATGCATTGCGTGATTTTAATTTAACTGGGACTCTAATATAGGCCCTGAACAGGGAAAACAAAAAAAAAATAATAAACATAATCAATAAGTTTTCTAATATATTAACCGTCTTACAAAAGAAATTTACATGGTGATAGCTTACCTAAATATACCAATCAAAAGAGAATTAATTAAGTTACAATCAACAAGAAAGAGAAGTTGTTTTCATTGTTATTTGAAGAATTAACTTGGTACTTTACTTTAAGCAAAATCATGTGCTCCCACTTAATTAAAATGATAATTGTCTTAAAAAGCTTGAGAGATTTGACATCATATTCTATGATATAGACTCTATTTAATTAGTCTTAATTATATTGACTAGAGGTTAATGTTAACATCACCAAAGATGAATATTACTGGTTAGGAGATTAATTTGAGGATGAGGTTTTGACACATAAAATGATTAATGAGTACATAATTATCCATATAACACACAAAGTTACTCCAATTGTACCACTTTAAGTGGCCTAGCGCCACCTTTAATTTTGTTTTAAAAAGAAAGAAACAAGAATTAAGAAAAAACTCGTGTACTCAATATTTTAGATTCACACAAATAAGAGATAAGTAACGCTTGCTCTAGTAATTGAATATCTCTTATCATTAAATTATCAGTTAATCACTATAAATAAGAATCACAATCTCAACAATAGTGATTAATATTGACATAATAGAAGTAAGTGGATCGATTAAGTAATTGATATCCAAAAAAAAATCATTATTATTTTACATTAATATGATGTTTAGAGAAGGGTATACAATTCACAGAAATAATTTTACGGGTGTTCTAAGTCTTCCCCTTCGTCTAATTTCACTTTCTATAGAATAAACTAATTTTAAGAGTAATATTTGAGCTTGATTAGTCAAATTATTAAATAGATATATAATAGGTGCTTATTAAAATAGTATAAAATAACTCTGCTAAAATGATTAAGTCCTTGTTCGAAAAGATTATACTACACACATTAACTATTCGGATGATAGCCAAATTCCATAATTTTGACAAGTATTTGGATTAAGGGTGTGTTTGGTATGGAGAAAAATATTTTCCATGAAAAATGTTTTCATAGAAAATGTTTTCCTGGAAAACAAGTAGATTTTTGACTTATTTTCTCCTGTTTGGTTGGTGAGTAGAAAATATTTTTCAAAAATGATTTTTAGTGTTTGATTTATGAATGAAAAATGTTTTTAAGAGACATCTTTTATTTTTACTAGAGTAAAAAATAATTTATGAAATTGAAAATATTTTTCAAAAACAAAATTATTATTTTTTTGGGGTGGAGTGAAAAAATAAAAATTTGAAGTTGATAGTATTTTTAAAAAACAAAATTAATTTTTTTGGGGGGGTTGGGGGTGGGTAGGGGGATGGCCGGGGGGGGTTTAAAAAAATAAAAATTTGAAGTTGAAAATATTTTGAAAAAGCAAAATTAATTTTTTAGGGAGGGGGTGGCCGGGAGGGGTGGGGGGGTCAGGGATCGGGTGAAAAAATAAAATTTTGAAATTGAAAATATTTTTTTAAAATTGATGGTTTTCCCAAAAAAAAAAATGTAATTTGAAATTGGAGGAGAGTTTTGAAAAATGTTTTCCTTAATTTTTGAAAGGAAGTCATTTTCCTTAATTTTGAGGAAAATGAGTTGATTTGGAAAACATTTCCAAAACTTTTGTCCCAACCAAACATGAAAAAATTGGAAAATATTTTCCAGAAAATGTTTTCCTTCATACCAAACACACTCTAAGAGTAAAGTTGTTTCGTTACGATTTATATGTCATGAATTCAAATCGTGAAAGTAGTCATGCTTGTATTAGGATAGACTGTTTACATCACATCCAAGAGAGTGTGACCCTTCACATATCTTGCATAAATCAAGAATATAATATTTTGTGCATCAAACTGCCTTCGATAACATAAGTCAAGTATGAACAATTATAGATATAACACTTTTTCTATTATATTGTTTCTATTCTCTTGATTAAGGCAAGAAGAAAGGATAAAGCTTTTAAATAATGCAATATACCTACTCATAGTAACTTGTACAAGTAATTTATTGCAACTATCATAAACCAAGGAGCTTATATTAAAAGATATGGTGTAAATTAATAGGTCTTTCACTTCTAATTTGGACTAATAATGGCAAGGAACACATCAAACTTTGCTTAAGTGACAAGTAGAATTAATGATAGAGAAAAGTGAAAGCTGAAAAAAAAGGATTAATCAACAAGAACAATAATTGAAGGCTCTTTCACTTTGTATTCTTAAAAGGACAAAAGTTTCAAGATTTTTAAGGCCTTTGGTAGCTCAAGTGTCCTAAATCACTTCTGTTGGTTTTGTAGCTGGAGGATGTGACACCAACCTTTTTTTTCCAATAATTATGAGAGAATTTTCATGTTGGTACTTAAAACCTCTAAGAAAATTGCTATTTTTTGGGTCCCCTCTACCCCCCCCCCCCAAAAAAAAAAGGAAAAAAAGAATATCTTTGTTCATATCATGTGGTTAGGGTTTGAGTATAACTCTATTTGAACAAGTTCGGATCAGTTATATAATTTTCGTCTGTCCCAATTCAATATTCAGCATTTGGATCTTCCTAAAAAAAGGAAAAAAGGAAAACTAAGAGAATATTTTTGTTCATATCATGTGGTTAGGGTTTTCGTATACAGCTCCGCTTGAACAAATTTGGATCGGTTATCTGGATTTTTACGATATATATTGCCTTTTTTAAAAATCTATCTCAGTTCAATATTCAGCGTTATAAGTTCTCTACATTTTCTATTGGCATACATGCAGCATGCTCATCAACTATATTGGTCTAAAGCAAAAGTACTAACAATATAAATCTTTTTTGTTCTATTGTATGAAGAAAAAATATCACATAGGCCAAAAGACTAGTAATATTTTATGTGAGTGATGGAACACCATAGGACCATACATTGTTTATGATATATCAGCAACTTGCCTAAGATCAAGTGTACTGAATTGCCAATTTGGGAATTTTTGAGTTGTTGGCCATGTGAGATGATTTGCTAGTTCGTTTTGTCACTTTTATGGGGGCTTAATGTCTCCACATTAGAGTTTGACTAAATCTGGATTCGCATCGGAAAGTCTCTCAGTGGGTAAATTGATCTCTAACAAAAGCGACTCAGTATCAAGTATGTTCGAACCCGAAATCTCTGATTAAAGATGAAGAAATACTTATCACTCTGATCGTTTTCTCACTTTGTTTTGCTTTCTTTACATTAATAATGTTGTCATGTTGGAAATCAAAGGGGTATATCATGATGTCACTGGAACAAAAGTGAGCCATGTTAGAGGGACTCACTTTTGTCTCCTTTTTCACAAGGTCCATGCCAATGTGAATTTTATTTCTATGGATTTGACCCTAAAAATATTTCAATCAAGACTTTTTCGGGGTCTATTTTTTTTTGGAAAAATAACATTAGTTGCCACAAATTTTAATAGCTTAACTTTATAGCATTTTACTCGAATACACTTTAAGCTCAAAATATTACTCCGTCTGTCTCAATTCTTACAACTTACTTTTTTTTTAGTCAATCTCAAATGATTTAACATTAAAATGTCCATTTTAGCCTTAACGAAATAATTCATCCACACAAATTTCTATCATTCATTTTAGACCACAAGTTTTAACCGTCTTCGTTTCGTTCTTAAATTTCGTGTCAAGTCAAACTACCTCACATAAAATGAGACGGAGACTAGTTATAACGCAATCCTCAAAATTTAGAGAGGATGTAAGATGTAGAAAACAATGGTTACCGTCAAAGAAGAAATATATTCTGGTCAAGTTTGTCAGTTGTTCTTGATTTATACATTGTGTAACTGGTGTACAGTAACTGTATTACATGCGTATACATTATATACTATGTATATTGCTCATAGATTTATCACACAAATTATATATATTTTTTAAAATGGCCGTGAAGAATTACAGTGGATACACTAGGTACTGATAAAATGTATATATTCTGTATATCTTATAAAAACATTGTAGGAAAAATTACATGAATTGGTACATTTTAATAAATAATTACTGATTTTAGCAATACTTTTTATTTATTACCATTTATAGCAATACTATGTTAAATCTGCAATATGTATTAAAAGTGAATTATGTATGCAATATATATGAATTATAATTGTTTTTAAAGTATATTATGTTTGTTTGGTAAAAATTTGACACATTGAATTATAAGTGTATTAAATGGTGTGATAAATGAATTATTTATCATTAAAATTTGTATTATATGTGAATAAAATTTTTTTCGTTGTAATATGAATTAAACTTGTATTATAAATGCATTAAAAATGATCAAGTGAAAAAAATTTATTATTGCTATAAATGGTAAATATTTTTTATCATGATATTTATGTAAGTTTCCCAAAATTGTATCTACAAAAATCACAGTCGTCTTTTGTTGGGTTCTCCCAAATTCTATGATAAACTTACTCCTTCCTTCACTATGCCACTGTCCCTATATGAAGCATCAGAGGATCATTTTCACAGGCAAAGGAGTTCACTCTAATTTAATTTAATTTATTAGTTAAGAGGACAACTAAATGAAGCCAATCTTTTTTCTTTTTCACCAATGTTCGGTACCCACATTGAAGCACAACTAAATTCAGATTTACGTAAAAAAAAGTCCCACATTAGAGGTAAAACGCTCCCTTACAAAGATAACTTCGTAGTAGAGGACTCAAACACAAGACCTCTAGTCAAGAAACAAAAAATACTTACCGCTTCACCATAACCTTCGTTGGTAAATGAAGGCACTTATTTATCTCAAATTTTGCAGTCTAAATTAGTGTCCTTGATTTTATAACATCTGCTGTTTCTTGATCAAAATTATTTCTTAACTTGTAACATCTTTCTAAGTAAGAATTCAACAACTATAGTCCAAATTTCATTCTAAAAATTGGTAACATAAACAACAATATACAGTTATCTTTTAAGGAAGAAGAGGTGATTGATATTAAAAACAGTGCATACAACAGACTGAATACTCACATAACAATGGGAAGTTATTAATCACAAATTCACAATACACATCCTCTACTAAGGCAGTCCAAACCAAAAACACTGTTTTCTTTCATCAAACATATGAATACAAAAAATACAAAGGAAGCAAACCATGAATCCAAGTCCCTTCCTTAATGATACTAAAGTGACTCGTGTTACAAAAGAATACATTGACAACAGCCGTTACAACAACTAAATATGATCGAAACGTAGTAACACCTATACCAGACACTATATACATTCACCTTATAATTAAACAGGAAGAAAGGAAACAGAAAACCGAAAAAAGTTCCAAACATTTGTTCCTATACCCCTAAAATGCAGTTTGAGTAACCACCTTATTCCATTTGCTGCTTATTGGACCATTGGAATTCTATTTCTAAATTCCTTGAGGGTCCGCTTTTGCTCTCGGGCAACAAGGTGTACTCCCCAGCGACTGCACCCAGCATAACTACGCGGTCAATCTGGATCGTGACCTTCCCGAATGAACTCTGTCATTAAATTGGAATGAATTTAGCAGAAGTCAAGAAATGACCATTAATTGTAATAGTAACAGGAGAATAGCTTGTATCCTCTTACCTTCCCCATTTTGCTCTTATTCTTGCATGAAATATGGAGCTTCTGGCCTTTAGGAGGACTTTCAAAGGACCATGAAAAGCTCTCATCAAACTCTGGATTAGGACCAGTTGAAACAACCTGACAGGAGAAAAACAAGGAATTGTGAACCATACGAGGGTGTGAAGGGAGTAGCAAGAAAAGATCTATGCATATTGAGTGTACCAAAGATGTTCAACTTAATTATGTTGTTGTTGGAGAAGTACAAGTCTTGATTACCAATCACTGTTGAATCAAACACAACCAAATTTTCCAATGCATTATTTGAAGTAGACAAGGTAAACTCAACCCCCCGCTTCCCAGGCGCAAAGAATGGCCCTTTCCCACTTTGCTCTCTTGGTAACTCGAACCCCAATCTCTTCCTTTAGTAAACAGATCCCTACTTTGTTTTCTAGCGCCATCTTGTTCTACTTAATTTACAAGTTTGCAATTTAGAGTGCCTCACTCCCCGCCCCGCCCCGCCCCAGCACACAAAGTAAAAGTTCTTTATAAATTAGAGTTTGGTCAACACTGCACAAAACGGGTTCAACCCCACATAGCAATGAGAAATAGTACTGAACTTGAAATGAAAATGGGAAGTACCTTCGTTTGGCGAGGTGGAGTATTTCCAAGGGTAAGCTTGCAAAAAACGCTTGGATTTCCAACCGATTGTCTCATGTTGTTCCCTCGCTTTATTATTACCACCAGAGTCCCAGGCAAACATTGCAGTAAAAATTCTGACTTCTCCTGAAACCGAGGGGGGCCAGATTGTATCAGATACTGCAACAATGGAATGGCATCTGCAGCAGCAATGGATTGTGCCCGAGAAACTTCAGCAGGACATGCTGACCAAGCTTGGCGGAGAAAAAACAGAGCATCCAAAGCAGCTTCTTGAGTTGCCTCGGAACCAGTCTTCAGGGATGTCACTAAATGTGGAATACTCAGGGTTGCAGGCTCAGTAGCCCTTAGACGGGGGAAGTTTCCAAATAGTGCATTCAGAGCCTTGAGGTACTCCTCATTTACAGTTCCCGAGGCCCATAAATCTTTCTCAATCGCAGCTAAAAAGACAGGAAATCAATTAAATTTATAAGCTATTAGCACTAACAAGAAATGACTCCATTTGCACATAAACTTTTAATAGTAAAGTTAATTAACTTTTTGGACACAATAACACATCATCTAAACTGTTCTTTCATATTAACCAACCTGGATCAAAAATAATGGGGAGAATCCGCCATCATTTTACGAAAACTTCTATTTTGGAGATACTAATTTTAATATATGAAATGTAAAAGAAAATATAGTTAGCCATGTATATTACACTCGTACAAGTTCCAGACAGATCGTATCTTGTAAATTAGAAATGATTTCTTTTGTTTTTTTAATCCAACAATAGGATTTCTTAGTTAAATAATGAGAACTAGCTAATTTTTCTTTTTCCAATCAGTTTTTATCTCATTTGTCTTCTGTAGTTTCAATACAGATAACTCTGTAACAATAGATTACGGAGAAAGGAAAGTTTACCAGTGATAGCCCTGACAGTTTCACTTGAAGCATACTCTTGAATGGTGTTATTGGAAAAGAGAAGCTTGACAAACATTGCCGCCTGTACTGATGTATCTGTCTCACTTGAACCAATCAGATCTAACACAACCTGGACACCACCAGCTTCCGCAACTGCTCTCTTATTTGATCTGCTATACATAACAAGGTTCTGTAAGGCACATATAGCGACAACTTTCATTTCTTCAGTAGGTTGATCTTCAAGCAGATTCACCAATGCCCGGCAAGCTGAAACAGCATCACTGCTTCGAGCAAGAGCCTCATTCTGGAATAGGTCACCAAGAGCAAGAGTTGCCAGTAATCTTGCTTGTTGCCCTTGTGTCTGCGGATCCAAAAGATACTGTGATAAGGGCACAATTGCTGACTTGGTGGCTTTTGTTTCTCTAATCTTCACATTGTTCAGCAAAACCTCAAGGAGTCTTGCAGCAGTTTCCTCACAAAGGTGGCATCTGAGAAGTTCTAACAGAGACTCGATCGCCCCACTTTCAGCCATAGCTCCAGCACTGGTGGAGTCATCAGTCTCCAACACAAGAAGAGCATTTAATGCACCAAGAACTGTGCCTTCAGAGCCAGAGCGAAGCAATCTTACCAACACTACAACAGGTACTTCCAGAAAAAACTCAGAGCTAAATTGTAGAATACTAGATAATACTACAGCAGCTGACTCCCACAAGGCATGAGGAAGTGAAGGGTCAGCATTCATTATTACTTTAGACAGTTCATTAACGCCACCTTCTTTTGCAATTTCATTTGGCCAAGTAAGTGCAATACAGACCAAGGCCTTCACAGCTCTCTGCTGCAAAATGGGTATACCAGAACCAAGGACCCGTACCAGGGGACCAATCACTTGCTGGATAACTGGGTCCTTCTGCAGGTGCTCTTCCAAAAGCAGGTGAGACAGAAGCTCAGCAGCCAGTTGTTGCACGGCAGAAGCGGGAGAATCAAGTAAGGGAATAAGAGGTTCTATAGCTTCGTGTGATGTCAAGGTATAATCAGATCGGCACTGCAGATGCTCTAGGATATTCACAAGCACCTGAAGCGTGCTGTGTTGCCCATCAGGTCCAAACTCTGGCCTCATCAGCAATACAAAAAGTGGCTCTACCACCTTTGCAGCAGATGGTCCCTTAGCAATGGTAGCATTATTTGTCAGTATTCTGAGCAATTCAGCAAATGCAGCACAAAGGAAATCTGGTGCTTCATGCAGAATGTCAAGCACACTCTCAATAACCCCAGCCTTGACCATTTCCATCTTACAGGAAGGCCTGTCTTTCCCCAACTTCACAAGAGCTCTAGAAATAGCTTCATGAAGTAAATAATTTCGTCCATAAAGAAGGCCAACAAGGGGAATGACTGCACCATGTGCTGCAACTAGTTCAGCCAGCTGTTCGTCGTCCACAAGTTTATCTAATGCACGAACAACAGAATGATGAGCAGGACTAAATTCAGTGACAAGAAGAGAAACCAAAGGCTCCACACATCTAGCTGCAGCCATTGTAGACCTTATTCTTGTATTTCCAAACAAAACAGAACACAACTCAGCTGCATCACCCTTCAGCTCCATTGAGCAGCTTGATGCAAGAATTCGGCAAAGAACATCCACTGCATTCATCTCAACATCTGCAACCGCAAGAGCTTTTGAAGGATTCTCACTGAGAAGCCTAACTAATGCAGCAATGGCTGCATGCTGCTCCCTCTCCAGACCAGTATTCAGAATCTCAACCAAAGGCTGAACAGACTGTCTAGCTGATTCTGCATTCCTGATGTGATCTGCTGAGAACAGGTTTTCCAAGGCTTTGGCAGCACTATACCTTGCCCCTCTTCCACCAAGACGTAAAACTGCAATTAACTGACCAACAGCACCAAAAGCAGATTCGTGTCTGCATATTTCAGCAGTAGTAAATAGGATACCTAACAAATCAGTGGCAGCCTCCTCAGTTGCATCTTGTGGACCAAGTGAAAGGTATTTAGTCAGTGCTTCCAGAGCCCCAGATTCAACCATAACAATCTTATTTGAAGGACAATCTCTGGCAAGCTGAATTAGAAGTCCAAGAGCTAGAAAAGGTGCACCAGGACGATCAGGGATAGGTTTTAGCAAGTCAACAAGGGCAGGTATAGCTTTCCTAGAAGTTGCACCAACCCTAATATCATCCACCCTAAACAACCTTTCAAGTGCAACTTCATCTGGGTTACGGACCAACACAAATTCCTCTGATAGTGCCACAAGGTCCTTTATATCCTCATCAGCACAACCAAGCAACGTTATGAGTCCGGATGGCGCTCCTGAACTTGCAACAGACAGCAGAGTTCCCCTGCTACCATTACAGACAAGGCTTGCTACAGCTTGTGCAGCAAAATACCTGTTTGCTGACTCTTCTGACTTCAGCAGATTAGCTAACACAGGTATGGCTTTCATTGTTCCGTTTGCTCGTATGATGTCTCTATCTTGAAATAAGATAGCCAGAAGCAATCCACAAATCCATATGCTGCTATCCTCCTTGAAATCAATCTGTAAACGTTAATTACAAAGGTCATATACTACTGCGGCACAAGAGATATAATAGAACAAAATCAAGAGTCTTGGGTTAGATGTGGTTCTATCGCAGAAAGGGAACACTTAAAAGTGTTACCTGTGTAAACTGTGTAAAAGATTGAGAGATTCTCTCAGTAAGAACTTCAATTGCACCAGCCTCCATAATCTCAGCTTTACTTGTGTCATCATGACTGGCAAGAGCAGAAAGTAGCCATATAGCTATATTGACCCCCGAAACAACCAAAGTACTTTTCTTCACGTCATCCTTTGTTGATGCTTCTTCGGCATTCCTGGAGATGCTTATTGCAATCTTATCCCCCTGGTCTTCCAAATGTAGAGACTCTGAAGCATTTAGCATCCCAACAAAAGATTGAATGAGTGGAACACAAGACTTTGATTCATTTAGATCTTCCACCACTCTCTGATGATTCACTTTTGCAGCGCAAACAAGAAGTGCACTTCCTCCTATTTTAACCATAGCATTGGAGGAACAGATTACCCTTCTTGCAACTGAAGAAATGCATCCATAGGCACAAGCGATAGCATCGCCAAGAACAGTGGGCTGCGCTTGGCAGAGTCTAGACAATATTTCAATAGCTTTGTCTTGCAACACCGATGAGGCATCAGCAATGCATGAAACCACAGGACTTATGCTATTTGGATATTCAGCTAGAACTGCCCATGCAGGTTTGATACCACTAGCTCCTTCCAGCCTTGAGAGGAAACAAAGTGCATCTAAAGCTTCTGATATAGCAACAGAGTCGCTTCCAGTTGATTCCAGGAAAGAAATTAATGCAAGAACTGTTCCACAACGGTTAACGCAATCAGTTAAGGCAGGATTAACCTCACTAAATTGAAGAAGACGAGCAATTGCTGCTGCGGCATGGGTCCTTCCACCAGTTGTGCCTTCACGAAGAACTCTAGTAGCAGGCAAGATAATTTCTTCAGGAACTGCTTTCTCAGACACCTCGGGATCCAAAAGAAGATTGGCCAAAGCACA
The DNA here is from genome assembly GCA_016801875.1 of Solanum sitiens. Lineage (NCBI taxonomy): Eukaryota > Viridiplantae > Streptophyta > Magnoliopsida > Solanales > Solanaceae > Solanum > Solanum sitiens. The sequence goes on along the minus strand of JABWTJ010000364.1, from coordinate 125,986 downwards.
TACTGCTTGTTCTGCAACTTGTAAAACTGAGGACTTTGCAAGCACCATTAATGAAGGCAATGCATCTCTGGCAATTGCTGCAATGTCACGGCTTTCTCTAATAGAGAGAAATATTGCAGCAAGGCAGCGCGACGTGTCCACTAAGATGGATTCAGGTTCAGCATTCAGAAGCTTCACAAGTGACCACAAAGTCTTAACAGCAAGGGTACTTTCTCGCAGGTCCTTCCTGAGATTAAAAATTGCAGCAAGAGCTGAAGCAGACTTAGCCTGAGTCTCTTCCTTGGTAGAGCTTAATATCTTTATCATCGTCTCAACTGCATCATTTGCTGCACTTCCTTCACGCAACATATCGCTCAGAGAGGCCACAGAGAGCAAGCTTTTCAATGCATCTAAGACATAAATTTTGGACTCCGGAAGATCACTAGTTAATAGTGCAGTGAGTTGACTAATTGTTGCAGTATCTGATTTGTGAATCAAATGGTTCAGTGTCTTTGCAGCAATTTCCTTCCCGTTGGAGCTACCATTCTTCAAAAGCCACAATAAAGCAGGAACAGCATCTGCACTTTCAACACAAGCACGGATATCTTCACTGTGATTACAGAGGTTTCCAAGGATAGTTGCTGCATCTTCCTTAGCTTTGGCAGACCCAGTTTCCAGAATTTGAACAAGTGGAGGTATGCCACCAGCTGCTGTAATGGCCCACTTACTTTCATCATTTTCATTGGATAGAAGACAAAGAAGAGCAACAGCACACTCCTGTTGCTGCTCTGATGAGAGTCCAAGAAGAGAGATTAATAGCTGAATTCCCTCACGACCTTGTAGTGCATGCCATAAGCTACCTTCATTTTTGCATAGAAAGAGAAGTGACCTTATCAACTCATCCTGAACTTCATTTGTGGCCATTGTGATCAAACCAACCAATAGGCGTTTTGCATCAGAATTCACAAGTTTGCTTGACAGTACAGAATTCCCATACAAACTGGCAAGTGCTTCAATAGTACGCTCCTGCACTAGAAAGGGTAAGCGGGCCTTAAATTGCTTAACCAGTGTTTCTTCCACTTCCAAAGGATCTGATGCTCTTGAATTTTCTGCTTTGCTATCATATATCATGAGAGCTGAAGCTAAAGCCCCCAATGTATTAGCTACTTGTGCAGGTGAGGTGCAAGATTCAAGGCTTTGACCAAGACTTGAAATGACATATGACAAACCACCAGAAATATTTGCAAGCGCACACATTGCATGCTCCTGCAAAGCTTGGGCGTACTCACCCTGCATGAATTCTTTTGAAGGAGCTATGGTAGCATTTATCAAAGCAGGAATACCATTAGAATTTGCTATTTCCTTCCTGGAATCTTTGCTTTGGGCAGAAAGAGATTTAAGAGCGCCTGCAGCTTCTGCTCTAACTGAGGCTTCATTGCCAGGTCCAAGTAGTTTAAGAAGTTGCTTGGTGGCCTCTGCAGCTAAGACTCTTGAACAAACAGAAGAATCCTCCATCATCATACAAGCAAGGAGAAAGCAGACATTTGCCTGAGTACTTGGTTGTCCATTATTCAGTAGTTTAACAAGTATATCCACTCCTCCAGCTTGTACTGTTGCAGACCAGAAGCCCTCAGTGCTGGTTGAGAGGTTTTTTAAAGCTCCTGTTAGTAAGTCGTCAACTATATTTCCAGCTTTTAGTCCCTTTTTTAATTGCTCCCATAATACTGGCACAACTCCTTCAGTTGAAAATATTTTTGAGCCAACATGATCTTTTGCACCACCTTGAGACACAGCATATATAGTTTTTGCTGATGCAATTTGACTTTCGGCAGAGCTTGACTTGAGAAGACCAAGGAGAGGCGGAATGCAGCCTCCTAGAAGCACTTTCACTCGCAGTTCATTCTCTTTACACAGAGAACCCAAAACTGTAGCAGCCTGCATCTTTACCCCAAGTGATCCAGAACGAAGTAAAGAAACAAGTACTGGAACAGCTTGTGAATGTGAGCCAACAGCACTAAATGCGTTTTCTCGTGTATCAATGAGCTCCAGCAATTGCTTAAGTGAATTTTCTTTTTCTTGCATGGATGAGGAATTCTGCCGTAATTGCTCAATGCATTGAGCAACACTTGCTAATGTCCCATCTGGATCCTCCATGCTACTACGATCTCTGCACAATTTAACAGCAAAACGTCCTTTCAGGATTTGTTTGTAGTCTAAACCAGCCATGAATATCATGACATAAAATGCTAATGCAGGCCACATGAAGTTAGAAAAGACTGCATCATTTTAAATGATACTCTCTCTATCCCAAAATAATGTCACCTTAGCAATAAGCACATCCATTAAGAAATCAACAAATACAATGTGTAGTTTACTAGATCAATCCTATTCAATAAATGTCTCTTGAAAATTGAACACTATTAAGAAGATGAAGTATAAGGATAAAGTTACTTACTATTTTTCGTCTTGAATTCCTAAAATGACGCTTATTTTGGAGCAAAAATATTTTTGCTTAAGTGAGATTTATTTTGGGATAGAGGGAGTGTTACAAATTTTATTTTATTGCTGCTCTTCTTACTGGTAACAACTTCCATCAAATTAGTGTCTTACAACAGAAAAAAAAGGACAGGATATGGTCAACTGCAGTTTGAATATTTCCAGTTTTAAAAGACAGCAGCAAAGACCAGCAATGTCAAAAGCAGAACGTAATCCACATTCCCCATACTGATTATTACGTGAATCTAGTTTGCATCTTGGAGAATCTACGCTATCTCTGGACGAAAGGTGAATACAACAGAAGCTTATGCATGATTTATGTTTTGCGCAATTGATGCATGTCGGAGTTGCAAAAAATAGATACTATATTGAGACAAAATATTGGACCCTTTCAAACAAAAAGAAAGAATCTCTAAGATGAATTTAATTGAGGACTCGTGAGATATAAGAAACTGTATCAGCATTTGCAGATACAGATTCGAGAAGAGAGGAGAGCAACAGTAAGAGCTTTGCAAGGATAAGTCTGTTTTCATTATCCACATGGAGCCATGCTTATAGCACAAAAAAAAAAAAAAAAAATTCGCCCGACTTTAGACTAAAATGCTTCTCATCGATTAAAACACAAACCATACATCAGATCATTATGAGCTCCTAGACTGAAAGTGTTGATGTTTAGACTAACCTCGAAGATGTTTTCATAAATGAATGCGGAGTTGGAGGCTCCATATCATGAGGTTTAGCATCCCCATTTCTGTCCTGTTACAAGAAAAGAATTGATAGATATTGGTGAGGAATGAGCAATAGTCTAGAAAATCACAGCATCCATTGATGTCATTCAAGAAGGAAAATAGCACGAATATGATGTTGAAATTAACCATCAACAGCACAAGCCAGTTTTGACATGATCAAAAAACAAAGTATGTAAAATATAATTTTTTCTCAGTCATGGGAGCACAGTAATATACATTAGAGATGCAGCATTGAGTGAGTGATGCAACCCTTTTTAATTTAAAATGCTGACATGATACAGATGGCTTCTCCAACAAAAAGAAATGCAAAAATAACCTATTCCTCTCCCACGAGGTTTACTATTTTCAAAGGAAAAAAGAATTGGAACAATGGCAATCACCTGGATTTAGCTACAGAGTAATACTTAGAACACGTAAACTCGAGAATAAACTGCATTACAGTTTCAAAGAAAAACAAAGTACACCAATACTAAGATTGCTCATAGAACACTACTAGTTAACACACACCAAAGTAGAGTAAAATGCAGCAAGGGCATCTCCAGATCTTTGAGTAAAATAGTTCAACAGCTCACATAACAAATAAACCATGAGGAAATTTATCAAATCAGTTTCTTTTTCTTTAAAAAAGGGAACTTTACCGTATCACTAGTGGCAAGACTGCTGCCATTGGCAGCAGGGAACCTCCAAGCCAGTGTGGCCGCCAGCTTTGCTGTGATCTCGAGATCTTCACGGCAGATCTACCTCCCAAGACACAGAAGAAAGCTCACAGCCTCCTGCAAAGCACCAGTAAAAAGACACTTATTCCAGAACTTCTACAAAAAACACAAAACTAACAAAATGAAGTACCTTTATCATACCTTAACAAAAGAAACAGATCATATTGTACAATAGCATAGTTTCCAAGAATGATTGTACCACTAGAATTACTTAACTACCTTATTTTTCAGCAGTGAATTACCTGAGACTAGTCCAAAGCAACACTAACCAAAATTCACATATGTAAATCACATAAATCTAAGACCAGATTCAGCAATATATTCAAGTCAATACAGTATCACACATCATTTCCCTATTAAGATTCCCACAATCCAGATCAAAATTCACCATAAACCCCACAACACCAATCCAAGAAAACACAAGATCCAGATCACACACCATCAAAGCTCATACCTTTACCTCAAAAAACAAAACCCCAGATGAAATTTTCCACTAAAACCAAACCCCACATTCACATGTCACCAAGATTCATAGTCTTCCACAAAAAATCAACTAAAAGATCTAATAAATGGGATAAAAATTGAATCTTTAACACAATAAACAAACCAACAAAATCCTGAAAAAGAGAAGAGATAAACCTGGAAAAGAGAAAGATACTTGTGTTCTCTTTGTTATTGCATTTGATTAAAGAGGTTACTTAGAAAATAAGCGAATAGAAAGAGAAGAAAGAAGATAAATAGATACAAAAAAAGTGAATTAGAGAGAGAGAGAGAGAGTGAGTGTGAGCTAGCAAGAAGAAGAAGAAGGGTCACCGACAGACAGCTGAGAAAGAGTGTGAGTGATAGAGCTTAGCTATAAGCTGGCTTTCTTGAATTTTTTTTCTCTTTTCACACTCCATTGTCTCACTTCCTAAAATTTTGGGCAAAAGTAGTTACCTTCATTTTGTATAATGGTTGTGCTTCTTTTTTTCCATCAAGGTGAAATTTTTCCCTTTGATGTCAAATTGAAATTAGGCTTTCTTGTTTTTCTAAGTTTTATTTTTTTTATTTTAAAAAAAAATATATATATATATATATCCAATTCGTAGGTTATTAGTAAAAGAATTTTGACTATCATTAATACAACTATTATTATGATAATTATACTAAAAATAAATTGGAGTAATAACCTCTCCAAAAGTTAACTCCTCCTTTAATGTGATAAAGACTAAAGAAAACATTTTTTACTTATATGAATTTTGATACATATTAATTATATATTCACAAAAAATACCTTTTATTATTCTTATAATAATTTACACTTTATTTACATTGTTAAAAAGAAAATAGTTTGCCTATATGACATATTTTTAATATTCATAGCATAAATGTGTTATATTAAGAAAAGAAATAATGGCTCTAAAGTTTTTCACAATAATTAAGAAAGTTTTAAAGCATTTCATCAATCAAGAAATTTGATCCACAACAAGGCAATTTATAAACACCATTAACAATACATTGTCTTTTTCGTTTGATATTTTATTTCATTAAGATCAATCAAGTGAAATAGTTGAATGCATCACCTCATTTCTATTACTCCCCACTACACCCATGAAGGTAAATAGAAAATTCTATAAGTTTTACGAGGTTTAAAAGTTATTTGCCTTAATTCAATCAAAATTCAATTCGAGACTTAAAGCTTATTCTTTGTGAACAATGGCCAAAGCCACATAATCTATTCCAATCAAATATTGCAGTAAAATTCCAAAAATAACAATACCCACTTTGAAAAATGAATCAAACCAACTAAAAATCTCAATTTCAAAAACAAGGTTTGAATAATAAAAAGATTACTTGAAAACATTACCTAATTCATTTGAAACTCCGTGGTGAATACCACTTTAAGAAAGTAATTAAAATCAGTTCACAATCATTATTTTATCAATTTCTTGGGTTCCTGAAGAAATCCCAAATTATCATTTCAAAATTTTTAATTTGAACGCTTAAACTCATTAATAACAATAGGTAAATGAAGATTTGAGATTAGGAATCGTTATCCAACCGTTTCTTCTCAAAAATCTTGTTTAAATGCCAACCCAAAGCTCCCAAAAGTAAAAAAAGAAAAAAAAGTGAAATGGGATTGAAACTTGATTTTAAGAAAATATTTTGTCCATGTAAAAAATGTTCTTGGTAATCGCGATGACCAAATGGCCGCAATTGCGTTGAGTTAAAAAGGTGAACTCACTTATTTTGACCATTCCGATCTTGATGCACATAGAAAATGCTCTACGCAATCACAAGGGAAAGCCACACAATCGCAATGAACAAAATACAGTGCACCAGACAGGTAGAAATCAACAATTTATAAAAGTCACAAAAATTTACGAAAAATCTTCAGAATTCTTTCAAAATCAAGTTCACACAAATCAAATATGTAACAAGACCAAACTTGACGTTTCAGACTCAATAAAACCATCGGAATACGAATTCGATCTCTCCTTGATTGAAAATCGTGACAAAAAGTGAACATAGCACCTAAAAAGTCTCAATTAAGTTTGGGACCTCTGAAAATTCAATCAAAACCTTCTTTAGGCCTAAAATCATCCCCTGAATTCAACGAAACTGTTGAAAATCCAATTCAAGCATCCGAACCACAAACGTTGATCAAAGTCAATCCACATGCCAAAATTTATAAATTTCCAACTTAGAACATCATATTCATGAAAAAACCTGAATTTGAAATCGACAACTCTCTTAGATCAATTTTCACATTTCGAGACTGATGAAATCGATAGAATTTCATAACAAGGGTGAAATTTCAAAAGACATCAAAAAATCACTTTTTAACAATTTTAACCTTTTGAATTCACAAACTTTCATAATTCACAACTTTTAACTCAAAACTCAAAACTCAAAAAATTGATTTCAAAATTCATTCCAAAATGACTTGGGGTCGGGGGTCAATATTAAAAGGAGGCTAAATGATATTTTTTACAAAAAACTTCAAAAATAACCTTTTATGTCATTATACATTTATTTTTTATTTGTTTTTCTCATTTTGAGTGTGTTTGGCATGAAGGAAAATATTTTTTGGAAAATGTTTTTTAATTTTCTCATGTTTGCTTGGGACAAAAATTTTGAAAATATTTTCCAAATCAACTCATTTTTCTCAAAATTAATGAAAATGACTTCCCTTAAAAAATTAAGGAAAACATTTTTAAAACTCTCCTCCAATTTCAAATTATTATTTTTTTTGGGAAAAAATCAATTTTAAGAAAATATTTTCAATTTCAAAATTTTATTTTTTCACCCGATCCCTGACCCCACCCACCACCGGCCAACCCCATCCCCTCCCCAAAAAATTAATTTTGCTTTTTAAAAATATTTTTAACTTCAAATTTTTATTTTTAAACTCCTACCCAGCCCCTACCCACCCCCAACCCCAAAAAAAGTTAATTTTGTTTTTTAAAAATACTATCAACTTCAAATTTTTATTTTTTCACTCCTACCCCCTCCTCCCTGCACCCACCCCCTCCCCCCTGCACCCTCCAAAAAAAATATTTTATTTTTAAAAAATATTTTCAATTTCATAAATTATTTTCTACTCTAGTAAAAATAAAAGATGTCTCTCAAAAATATTTTTTCATTCATAAATCAAACACTAAAAATTATTTCCGGAAAACATTTTCTACTCACCAACCAAACATGAGAAAATAAGTCCAAAATCTACTTGTTTTCCAGGAAAATATTTTCTAGAAAAATATTTTCTATGGAAAACATTTTCCTCCATACTAAACACACCCTTATACTCTCCGCAAATTATTGTTCTTAATTGAGTAATTAAATCAATTCTCGTTATGTTTTACAAATTATATAAAGTATGTTAAAAAGTATTTTTATTTCGATAAATTTATTGTACCATACTCTTTATATATTTTTGTTAAATCAAGAGAAACTCACACTACTGTCATGTTTTAAATCAAGATTATAATTTGTTTTGTTAATATTTATCTAACATGTATTTATCAAGAAAAAATATCCAATACCAACACTAAAAAACAATTCTTAAATGTAAATGATGAATATCAAGGTCCAAAAAAAAAAAAAGATTGAGAGAGATAAAAACTTTATTAAACTTATTTTATCCAAAGCGAATATTTTTATTTAAGTAGTACACTCGAAAAGTTCAGACTTAATAAATCATAGTAATAATTTTAAAAATCTGAAAAAACTTGAAATCTTTACAATTTTTTTGAAAACAACAAAGTTATATATTAATAAATATTTTTTATGAATATCAAGCGATATTTTAAACATTAGAAATTAATTTTTTTTGAAAACAACAAAATTATATATTAATATATAATTTTTTATGAATATCAAGCGATATTTTGAACATTAGAAAATTTTACATTCTCATGTTCTATTATTATGCTTAATAAAAGTTGGTTCGTATGATTATTAAAGAATATATACGTACATTCGCGATTAGCTTGTTTGTATAAATTGGCTTACGTTTAATCTTTTAATATTTTAACCTAAACATAAAATAAACTAATCTTGCAAAAAAAGAAAAAGAAAAAGAAAAAGAAAAAGAAAAAAAGAATTAATAAACAATAAAAAATTTAAAAAACTTAATAAGTTAAAGAGGAAATAACAACCCTGTATTAGTATACCATAATTAAATTCTCTCAAAACTCACAAAGAAGCAAAGACCAAAAATAAATTATTTTTTTAAAAAAAATCTTGATTCATATCATGAACAACCCAAATAAATAATGTTAACTATTATATAACTGCGACATAAAAAAATTACTATAATCATATTAGGCATATGAAATTATATTATCTCATAAATCAAATTATGTAAATATATCTAACAATTTTCATTATAAAATTCTCTTATAACATGCAAAATCAATTAAATCAAATTAATTGATGAACACTTTTGGATTTCATATTCAATATAAATTTTTTGAATGACACTTAATCAAATCTATGAGATGTGCTAATTTATTATTAATAGTGGGGGTGGATGCATGCTCTTCTTTTTTGAAAAAAGTGTAAATGAAAGAGAAAAAAATATTTTAAAGTTAATTATAGTGTCAAGCGTCAATAAAAGAAGAAAAAAATAATAAAAATAATAAAAAATGTTATTTTGAACCTTTTCACGCGCTTCAGGAAAGTGCAAAACACATTTTTTGTCATATCAACGTTTTGTGTTTAATAGGTACATGTTTTGAACAATTTAAGTGATCAATAGGTACAAGTACTAATTAAGGTGTCTAAACGAATTATAAGAACAACTTTAAGGAGCTGTCGATGACTTAAGCCTCAAAAAAATAATTCTTTTGCTTTTGCTTTTTTTAAGAAGTAAAATTTTTTAGATTCTTCCAACAATGAAATAAGTTATTTCTATTTTCATTTATAAGCAATTTTAAGAATTTGTCAATACTTATTTAAATTTCTTTTTCACATTTTTTTTTTTGACTTTCCAATAATAATGTTGCAGGCTCGTATTCTATAATTTTTATTGAGACAAGAACAATTTATGAACAATGAGTACAATAATTTTTTAGTGAAATATTACTATAATTATAAATTAAAATAAGAAAGCAAGAAAGGTTACTATACAGCTCCAGCCAAAGGCAGCTGAATTACAAGCTGGCTCAAGCCTCTCTATTTTATTTTTGTTACTTTCTGATTTCTATGGGTTGGCACAAAATAATATAATCCACTACATATATCTTTTATGTTTTTTTAATTGGCACACACACAAAAAAAATAGACAGAAAGATACACCTAATAAGGATACTTCTATATTTAATATATTTAATTGAACTGCATGTTCTCTCATGCATATAACTATTTATAACATGATTAATAATTAGAATATCAACTTAATCAATAAAACACTCCACATGCAATTTGGGGAATAATTTTTGTACATAACTTCTATTAGGATAAATGTTTTTTTAGTGGTTAAATTAATTTTGGATTTCTCCCCAATAGATAAATGAATCAATGAGTCAAATTCATATTTAAGGAATAAACTTATTTATATAATGAACACTTGAGAAATTAATGTAATTTATTTTTATTAGAATTGTCTAATAAAAATATTTCATTATGTTTTTTGATGCTCAATCGAAAACACAATTATTCAAGCTAGGCATGCAATAACTTTCTAAAAAATGACCGAATTAAATTACATCGACTTGATTGTTAGATTTATTTTAATAGAATTATATATTATTATATAAACTTGTACCTTTTTGACTAATAAAATTTTAAAAAATCTAATTTTATTTATATCAAATAAAATAATAAAAAATTATTATAATCCAAAAATGTTACTTTGATAAAATAATGGATTGAACCTCCCTTATTTAACCCCTCTAATTTGAATGTCTAAAAATCTGTACCAAATAAATAAGCTATTTAAATCATTAGCTGAGTAGTAATGTGAAAGCACAATTTCTGTGGATTTTTTTTTTTTTGGGTCCATTAGTAGATATGAAAATTCATTTGTTCCAAAATAAAATAAATAAAAAGTTGATTAGTCATGTGTCACGTATAGTTTGAGATTTCAATCACCATATCACTTTCTGGTCAATTGGAATGTAGTAAAAGTGATTTGGTATGTAAAAAGATGCAGTATTTTGAATGAGACTGTTTCTTTCTTAAAGATAGAGTCCCGTTCTACATGTCATTATCAATACCAATGAAATTTATAGTAAAAAAAAAAAATTCATCGATTTTAAAAATCATGAGAGTTTAAGTCCCTCTATCTCATATTTGAATTGAGGGATCGGATATGAAAAAATATTGATAACAAGCCTTTCCTCCCGAGTGAGGCTTTAGGTGTCGCGAATTCGAATATAATCACATTTTAATACGATTATTAGACATCAAATAAGAAATAAAAAATATATTTAGTGATTTGGATTTTTAATCTACATTTGTCTTGCTTAATTTGCAATTTTTAATGAATTTCGTCCACTTAAGAATCCCAAGTACTAACTTAAAATTCCTTTAGCCACAACAATTTTTATGGAGAAGAGAATTAAAATTCAGCATAAAAAGTTATTTAATATCAATTTTATTCATTAAGTTACTGTTTACGTTCATTAAATTTTCAATTCATATAAAATGATTCAGTGCAATCATTGTCAAATAAAATAAGACTTAATTAAAAAAAAAAGATATTATCTACTGGAAATTACAAATATTTTTTTTGGAAATAGAGCAATCTTTTAAGAAATTAGATTAGATCAACAGAAAATAACAACACCGTAATTTCGTAAATATATAGAATCTGTAATCACATAAAGTGTATGCAGATCTTATTCCTATCTCGTGGAGACAGTATATAGTTAATTAGCACTTCAAAACAATTTGAGAAAAATACAATAATGAGAACAATAACAAAATAGTATGACATAGAAAACAATACACAATGTATAGAGAAAAGAACAACAATGACAACAAAATAATGTGATAACTAAAACACAAAAAACACATGTGATAATTCAAATCGAAGAACAAAAAACTATGAGAATATTGCCAGTACCATTGCTTAGAAAGAAGAAGGTTCATGTACGACCACCAAATATATCCCGCAGGAAATCGAGATAACATTCAACTACCAATTACTAATTTTCTATCCTTATTCAGAACGTTCAAAACCCTTGTTTAAGGTCATGCTCTCGGTAAACTCAAGATGTGTCATGTCATATCTAATCACCTCCCTACAGCATGGCTCCACCTCTCCTATTTTCACTTGTTAATTCAAAGCATATCTCAACCTCGCTTGTCTAATCTTGTCCACCATGGAGATCTCTCCTATCTTATTGCAAATGTCATTATTTTTAATCATATCTCTCCTAGTATACCTACACATCTATCTCAACATCCTCATCTCTGCAATTTTCATCTTCTATGTATAGGTGAGCCCACGTGTTCATGTAGGTGCACCCGCTAACTTGAAATATGACATATTTTATTAGGCGAATTACTTCTCTAAAATTGGTTGGTTGCACTGGTCTAAATGTTGCACATATCTATGTTTCGAGCTGAGGGACCTTGTTCTGAATCCCATTTGTTGTTTCTCTTTTTCCGTTTTCATCTAAAAACTTAAAAATATTGAATAAAATAAGGACGCTAGCTAGTTTCGAATTTGTGACTTCATGGTGCAATAACTTCATTCTCCAAAGTAAACTTTATGTAGAAAGTTATTTAATTCATATTTATATATTAGTACATTAATTTTATGTTTCCATGTTTACTAAAATCATCACCAGAATCGATAATGAGTGACATGTCTTAATTAAGATGTATTAGTCTTTAATGGTGCATCCATCGTCTTCATACCCTGAATTTGCCTCTGCTTCTAAGCATGTGAGTTCTTGATTGCCAATACTCCATTTCATACAATATAGACACTCTAACAACCACTATGAAAACTTACCTTTAAGCGTTGGCATTATCTTCTTATCGTGGATGAGTGAGCTAAGTGCTACGCATGTTTATCGTTATTGGACTTCAATGAAAAAATTAAGAAAATATTTATCGCGGAAGAAAAATCTAAAAATAAACCAGAAAATTGTGTGGACGAGTAAGCAAAGTACTGCAAATATTTACATGTGAAAAGTGGTTGATTTCCATGATTAAAAGGGTTGAAAATCAAGCTCAAGATTGACTACATTACACGTGAAATCATGACCAAAGGAGGCTGATTCTCATTGGATATTTTTGAGTTATTTTGTTAGCAAAAGAGTATTTGTAAGCAAAAAAACGTAATAATAAAGATATTTTTTAAAACAAAAATATAACGAATGGAAATAAAATTCATAAAAAGTTCGTCATAAAGTTTCACTTTTGTCCTCATAAAATGAACACTTCTTGTGATTTGCTAAGAAATTGTGTTTGTTTTTCTTAGAGCTGTCAATATGGATTAGGCCTTGAACAAAAAGGCTGTGAGCATTCAAGCTCACAACTCCATTGAAGAGCCTTTAGAGAGAAAGCTAGAACATGAAGAAGAGAGAAGAGGCAATTTTTTGTATTGATCTAAAAAACTCATTACATATGAAATCCTTTCACTGCTTATAGATGTACAAAATATCTACTAACTAATTTCATCAGCACAATAAACGAGGCAACAAACTAGTTTAACTACTAATCTGGAAATTACAAAACAGACCTACTAACTAACTTTTGAATTGTTAGTTATTTAACTAACTAATATTCACTAACTGCTTTTAACACGCCCCCTCAAGCTGACGAGTGTATAACATTGATCACTCCAAGCTTGCCTAAAAGATGCACATGTTGAGCTTGACTCAATCCTTTTGTCAATATGTCTGCAAGTTGTTGCTGTGTGTGTACATAAGCAGTGTCAACCTCGCCTGCTTTGATCTTATCCCGGATAAAATGACAATCTATTTCAATGTGTTTTGTTCTTTCATGTAACACTGGATTAGCTGCTAACTGTATAGCTGATTTGCTGTCACTGAAGATAGTAATAGGTAACTGAACATCCACTCCTAATTCTTTGAACAAGCCTAGAAGCCATGTGATTTCTGAGACTGCTGAAGCCATACTTCTGTACTCAGCTTCAGCTGAGCTTCTTGAAACAGTCTGTTGCTTCTTTGATTTCCAGGAAACTAAGGACTCTCCAAACTTAATGATATATCCTGTGATGGATCTTCTTGTGTTAGGACAAGCAGCCCAATCAGAATCACACCAACAAGTAAGTATGTTAGTAGGTTCAGAATGTAACCAAACACCTTGACCAACTGATCCTTTCAAATATCTAATCACTCTAGTAGCAGCTTCCATATGTGATTTCTTGGGAGATTGCATGAACTGACTGAGAGTTTGCAATGATATGATGAGTCACACCTGAATCAACAATCCAATCTTGAATAATAGAATTTGTCATTAAGCAAGTTGTAATACCTGCCATATTGACTTGTTTTGTCTCTTGCACATCCCTGTTCAGCATCTCCATTATTTGTTTGTACTCCTTCTCAGTAAATGTTTGTCCCTTTGGCACCTTTGGCAGGTTACTGTTTTCCACCTGACTAGTTGATGCAGTATTAGGATGATCACAGTGATCATTAGAGATGTTGTTTGCAGACTGATATCCTCTTCCATATCCACCAGTATTTCCTGAACTTTGTCCTCCATAGCCATTGAATTGATTTGTGCTTGTACCACTTCTCATGTTTCCATTCCCATTTTCATAGCCTGGTTTCTTCCTTTGTTTCTAGTCACTTGGATATCCAATCAACTTGTAGCAGTTATCCTTGGTGTGACCAAGGAAATGACAGTAATCACACTTCTTACCTTTGTAGTGTTCCTTTCCAGTTCCCTGATTCCTGTTTACACTCATTGTCATTGAACTTGGCTTCTCAACTGCATTAGCCATATAACTTGAGTGCTGGATCTCATCCTCTATAATCATAGCATAAGCTTGATTCATAGATGGTGTAGTCCCTTTAAGTAGTATCTGTCTGCGAGCCTGGTCATATGATTCATTTAGGCCACTCAGAAATTGAATCAATCTCATCTGCTCCAGGTGATCATTATATTCCTTTGATTGAGGACAAGCACCACATGGATTTGGAATTATAGCATCATATTCATTCCACAGTGTTTTTAATTTTGAGAAGTAATGAGATACAATATCTGTACCTTGTGAAAGAGTGGTGATATCTCTATGCAATTGATAAATCCTTACTCGATTTACCTTGTCAAATCTTTCCTTGAGATCATTCCACACTGAGAAAGAATTTGTGGCATAGACGATACCACTAAGAAGCTCTTCACTGACTGTGTTCATCAGCCAAGACAACACAATCGCATTGCATGTTTCCCATTGCTCATGCAGTTCTTCTCTGTACAAAGCTCTGGTGCATGCACCAGTTACAAAACCATACTTTCTCTTCCCTAGTAGTGCAATCCTCATCGCCCTACTCCAAATTCCATAATTCTCAGATCCAATCAACTTAATTGGAATCAACACAGCACTCGAACTGTCTGAATTTTCAATGAATAAAGGATCATTCTGATCTATCTTCACTCCCACCATTTCTGCAGATCTTAAGCTACAGATTTCACCAACTAGTAGAGATCTAAATTCAACTAATTCCACATACTACTCGGCTCTGATACCATGAACAAAAAGGCTGTGAGCATTCAAGCTCACAACTCCATTGAAGAGCCTTTAGAGAGAAAGCTAGAACATGAAGAAGAGAGAAGAGGCAATTTTTTGTATTGATCAAAAAACTCATTACATATGAAATCCTTTCACTGCTTATATAGAAATTAGAAGCAGAGAAAGGATGTACAAAATATCTACTAACTAATTTTATCAGCACGATAAACGAGGCAACAAACTAGTTTAACTACTAATCTGGAAATTACAAAACAGACCTACTAACTAACTTTTGAATTGTTAGTTATTTAACTAACTAATATTCACTAACTGCTTTTAATAGGCCTGTTGGGCCGACCTGGCCTAACTCGGGATTTTATAAGGTTGGGCTACGATTTTTGGAGCCCATATAAAAAAAGGGCTTTTTAGCTCGGCCTGAATAAACCTGTTGATTTGTGGGGCTTAGGCCCGGCCCGTGGGCTAATAAAAAATAATTAAAAAATATATATAATATTAAAATTTAAAATTAAAGAGAGTCTAAACTCAAAACAATTAGTTTAATATTCTATTTAGATATTTATACTTTTACTTGAAAAAAAATTTAATAAATATTATAAAGATAATTTTATTTGTGGATTTGATTAACAAATAGTACATTAACATCGTGTAATATTCTTTTGTTGATATTTATGATAATATTTTTAAATTAAAATTTATAATTTAATTTGATAATTAAAAAATATATATAATTTTTTTAAAAATGAACTGGCCCGGCAAGCCTGTAGCCCACGTACTTGTGGGTTGGGCCGACCGTTTTCTGGCCCACACCGAAAATGGACTAGCCCGGCCTGACCCGTAAAACGTTGAAGCTTGTATGGGTTAGTCCGGATGGGATGGGCTAGCCCATATTGACAGCTATAATTTTTCTTCAAAACTCCAATCTGCTCACGCTTACCGTTACTAACGAGGGATTTTTGCCCTCAAGTAAACTAAGGGCCTAGGTACTTTGAGCTAATATCTTGTGATAAAGGAAGGAAAAGAGGAAAAAAGTCATTCTGCATTGACTTTTTATTCATCATCTCTAAAAAAATAAAGGATGGTGCTCGTTTTTCTAATTATGAAGCGTTATTTGTGTTTTTGATATAAAATTATCAGATATAAAAAAAGTATCATATTTCAATTTGAATTTTGAATTGAATAAAAAATTGAAATGGGTCTTGTAGTAATTCAAATTTAATCGAAACTCTAAAGTGGACTCCAAATGCCGAGTTAGAAACCTAAAAAAAAAAAGAAGACATTATACAAAAAAAGATAACTCGTTAAAAATGGATTTATTAGTTTAAGGGGAAGTTTGTAACTAACTACCATATTGGATAACTAAACAAAGTGATAAAAACATACTTAATCTGTTTTCTTTCTTTTAAATATTTCAAGTAGTTAGAAAAATAATAAAGACATCAAACCAACTTATATTTATTTATAAGAAGAAAATAAATTAGTTAGCTTGTCTTAGTGGCTTGAAACGACTATCCAACTTAACCTAATCTATAATCAAAGCTAACAACCGAAGGACCTTAACCAATATGTATTAATATATGCAAAAATTAACCGATATGAATTGTGGTGGGATGGTTGAAATTCCTCAAATCTTAACTAGAGATCTTAGGTTAGCACTTCTAAGAATGAAAAGCCGCCTCTAAAAATGGTCTTGCAATACGCAAATTCATATCTTAATTAAACTCCAATAAAGATGTATACAAATCCGCGTCTATTTAAATTGTAATATTAATATTTGATATCAGGTGGAAAAAAAAAGGGTTAAAAGTCATTGGTTTGTAAAAAGTCTTAGCTAATTGTATTTAATGTTAGGAAGTTAGTTGGGAAATAAGGGACAATAATCAATTACTTGGTATAATAATCTTAAAGAGGGATAGATGACAAATAAATGAAAGGTTATTTTGTTTTTGGGTGCACGAAATTGAGTTAGAAAGGGATTAATTAATAAATCCATTTGGATAATTTCTCTAGATAAATATTGAAGCACACCGAATGTTTACGTCAAATGTTTGATATTTTTTTATAAAAAAAAATAGGAGCCGGGGAAGGAGAAACACGAGGATTACAAGGTGGAGAAAATCAAAGTCTCACAATTAAGGTAATAGTTCAGATAATCAACCAGCTGAATTATGGAGAAAAATCATAAAATAGGTTGTAAGAGTATGAGAGGTAACTGAGTAGTGAACATCCACACTAGCTGTATATTTTATAACACGTGTTTTTTCTTTTTTTTCATGATCACGATACACAAACTAACACCATACATACTGAGAGAGACCTATCGACCATGACTTATTTTTTATAAAAAAAACTAATTATGCTTTCATAGTATAGTTATCACTTGAAAAAGTGTATACATTCTCTCTCTTGACTTTATTGGGGTTTGGTGAATGAACCCTAGATTAGTAATGTGTCTTGATCACAAATCATATGGTATTACTCTATTAGTAATTAATTTTGGGGGGTTTTAATTTTGTGTTAATGCACTCTATTGATAAAAAAAAATTACACCTAGGAGAATGTCTCTTTTCTAAATTTTGGCTCAACAGTAAAACGAAGTATATAAAATATAGGAAAGAACAAACACTAGAATGAAAGCCAGAAACACAAGAAGCATTTTTCTTTTTAACTCGATCGTTTTAGACTCGTCTGTCTCCAAAGAAACTTCAATTTCTTGATCATATCTCATAATGAATTCAACTATAATTGTTAAGATATACATTAATCAAAGTGTCCCCTCGATCAGACGAAAACCTATTGATGCTTGGCTGAGCTCTTCCAAATTTGATTCGTTAAGGAAACTAACCAAAGAAGTTATTCAGTCATCTGAGCTGCCATTATTATACATGCTAAACAGGGTAACAACAGCAAATAAGATTAGTTCATGGAAAGTACAAAATGCAGTGGGTACTCCAGCTTGGAGTCCTTTTCATGGTGGAACTGAAAGAAACAATAACAGAAGTAACCCGTTGTACAACAAACCTGCTCGATAGTGATGTATCTATCAATGGAAATTATTCCCGGATCAAGAAAGGCATAACTACATGGATTGCAACAAGATGAAAAAAGGGATAGTGTTGCAAGCATTGAAAATGTCAACATGTTAATCACCAAAAAGCCATTCTTGAGCGATTTTTGTAGGCAGCAGATAAATTGGACGTTTGATTGCTATAATGGATCACTGTTTCAAGTGCTTATAGTGGTGGCATAAGATTGCAGCAAGGTTAGTGCTTGCTCGGTTATAGCTCTGTTCCTAGCACGCTTAACCCAATCATCAACGACTGCTGCTGCGTGAGTGTCCTTTAAACCCTTCTCAAGGGCATCAGCAGCTTCTGATAGTTTTCCCTGAGCCAAGAAACTCTCAACTTTATTTATGAGGGATTCAATTCCATCACCAGACTGGCCAGCCTCCCTAACCTGATATCAGTACACAAAATTATCTTATGGGGAAGAAATACGAATTCAGTAAACTTTACTTCAATAATCAGATAGTTTAACTCAAAGAAGGGTAAATGCAAAGATACCTTTAACCAGGATGCAACACTAGCCAAAGAATGTGTCAATATCCCACCACCACCTGGAGGAATCAGGCTAAAGTGCCGAAGTGTCCCCTTTAATGTATCGAACTGGTAAAATGAGAAGTAATTAGAAACAGAACCATCCAGTTTTTGCTCAGGTACAAGCATCAGATATGCAGACTTCAATGTAAGAACTACAAATTCCAATAAAGAATTCTTGCTCTCAACAGACACACAAGACTATAGACTTTAGGCAGAAGGAACAAAAGAAAAAAAAAATTCGGATACCTAGCAGCAGAAATCACAGAATTCATAAGGAGCGAGCACTGTTGACATATTTGATCGCAAGAGAAGCAAATTTGGAAACTGGGATAATTTAAACAGTGACCAAATCTTCTATTTTCTTTTGAATCTGGTAACTTTACCAAACTCTTCTATCAGTCTTACAGATTGTCTGGTAGTGACGATTCAACCAGGACAGGAAATAAGGAACCAGAAAAAGAGCCATTGAGTTTGCCCAAAAATATTATATGTAGAAAAGGGAAACATAGCTAATTTGAAATTTCCCCATGGGATTCCACATGGTTTGTAGAATTATGCTTCAAAGTGAGATATTATTCTACAGTGTTTCAGATGCTTGCCTTATGATTCAGTTGTAACACAGTATCTGAACCATATCTCTGTGTTTCTTCTGGAAGAGAAGACAGAACCAAATCCAGCAATGAGTTGTTATCTATCCCTTCAAGAGAAGTGTGAAGATTTTCTATTTCTTTTTGAATTGGTAACCCTCTGGACAGTGCATCTTCCAGAGCAAGCACCCCCTGCAACAATGAACAATCAAAGGATCCCATCAGTAGAGATTAAACACTTGACACAGGTTTTAGCTAATAGCCGGTAGGTTAGCATTGTTTGTACCCAATCATTCCCTTCTAATACCCTCGCCTGAGAATACAATTGTGGAAAAATAACTGGTTTTAGAGCTTAACAAACAAAGAACAAATCAGTATCAGATCACTCCTGTTCTTCTTCCTCAGCAACAACCACTGTGCTATTCTTTTCGTTGGATGCATTACATTACTTCAATTTTAAATGGATAATTTGTTTATGTTCTAAAAGTTAATAGCCTTTATTGACAGTGTTTTTAACATCCAACTTCAGAATGAGTAAGATATCACCTTGTTAAATTACAGTATGAATTTCTCTCTTATTATACAACTTTTTTATAGTTTGTTCTCTTAATATACATAATCTTTGGGAAGATGTAGACTTCAATAAGCATGAAAGCCAACGGCCATTTTTTTCTGATTTAGAACATGAGAGAGCTAAGACTTGAGTTATAGGAAGAGTTCTAACCTTGAGTTCAGAAGTTATTTAGCAATAGCATAAATGAAAAATGGGGTTACTGGAATGGTGATTACCAGAAATAAGTGAGATGGTTACATTAGAAATTATTTAGCATAGATTTAGGAAAGCTGCAATTGTCCACACTGAATTCAAGATCATATTTCACAGAGAAGTAGGAGCTGTTAGCCAAATTATTTTGTGTATGTGTTGATGGTATTTCAAGAAAACAGAAAAATGGCAATGTTAGTTGTACATTGGGTTTACCAGCTAATGTGGCCGTTAGCTGGTCATTAGTAAGGGAAGACAGTTACTGTTGAGAAAATTTTGTCAAAGTTTGCAGAAACTGTGAGTTTCCAAATGATATGCAACACCATTTTTGGGTGGAAAATTGGATTTGTTTAGACATGTTACCAAATTGTACAACTTTCCCTTTTATGTGTTGGGACAGGAAAAAAGGCTTACAGTTATGACTTATCACATTCAGGCAGCAGATTCTCCCTCTCTCTCTCTCTATCTCTCACGCACACACACAAAAAAAACAGGTCCTCAATTTTGCCTTCTTTGAACATTAAAAGACAAAGGATTGAAAACAAAAACAATCAGAACACCACCAAATTTAAGGAAAACAGAGAGTAAAGATGAAATATTAAAAGACAGTGGTTGTTATACAAGAAGGTGTCATTAGATGGATAATAGCGTGTTTAATAAATCTATTAACTAGGGCATGGCTACAGCGAGTTCAGTAGCACCCACCTCCATCATGCAATGTTTAGTAAACAGAAGTGAACTAAACATTAGCTGAAAAAAGGATGGAATAGAGGTTACTAACAACTAGAATGGTTGATTTATGGTTTTCAACTTTTCATGGTGTTTGTAGTTGAGCCGATTGACTGTCTGGAAATTCCAATTGAATTTAGAAGTTTGGTTTAGACCTTTTGGACATCATATCAGATGTTCCCAAATTCTAGCAGGGCAGTCATATACATAAAGAAAGAACTATATATACGTACTTTTGCAGTAGCATCATATATGTGGAGAAGCAAATATAGCAAGCATACACACTAACAATGTGAAGAAGGCAATATAGCAACCATATGTGATAATATTCTGTTAGTAGTTCAACAATACTCTGGACTAAAGATTGGTATCATCCCTGATGGCGAGATTCTTCAGAATGAAAGAATTTATGTATACATTGTCTAACACCCACCCTTAAACAAAAGAAGTTCTTTCAAAAAGGAAGGAGAATAGAAAAATAAAAAGAGAAGTACAGCAGAAGTATAGTTACCAGAGCAAGCTTGTGAACAGAATGAGTCTGGCGAACCTCTTCAGATCGTGCATAAAATGCCATGCACAGAGCATTTATCTGTAAAACAACAAGAACTCAAATCAAATCATCAACCATAGAAAATGCCAAGCACTTAAACAACTAAGCTATGGAGAAACACTCTAGAGAGTAGTGTTTTAAGATAAGTAGATGTAAGAATATATGAACTGCAAATTTAGCTAGCATAAAAAGATATCTAGGTTATGCTCCAAAAGAATGGCATATATGAAGATATAACACACAAATTTGGAAAAAAAATATTTGGAAAAGAGGAATGTCGCTGGAGTGATTGTTCTGTAGGAGGATACCTAGCAAAGTGATGGTTAGATTTTTCCTGGATGAAAAATTTGGTTTTGGATATTAAACTATTGCCTGTTTTCTCAGTCAGTTGCTCAGAAATTCTTTGCTAAAAAGTGGTAAAGCTATTACGAAAAAAAAAATGTTCAAAAGAAATATTGGAAGTTGCCTTCTTATGTGCATTTTATGAGAGAATCCTGAATAATTTAGGAAAAGGCTACATTACTTTAAGTTCTCGACTTTTGGTACAATGAATTTCGTTGTCTACAAGGAGGATATTTTTTTTTTTGGAGAAGGTAACATTGTGCATATTCATTGAAATCAGTGCTTGGGTTGCACTAAACCATATTTACAGCTTGTCAAAAAGTAAGAAAACTGAATCTGAATCCTAACAGGAACCTAGGATATCTATAATGGATTCAGTGTCCTCTAAATACATTTGCTTGCACCAGAAACAAAAAAGCCTGATACAATTTAGTTTGATCTTTTGGAGATCACAATTCTTGCTCTCAAAACATCTAGCATTTCTTTCTTTCCAAACGGTCCACCAAATACAGGCAGGGACAATCCTCCATCTATCTCTATCTGCAGCTCCCACCCCTACTTCTCCCCACAAGGAGGATATTTTTTTGAGACAAGGGTAACTTATACAAGGAGGATATTTCTAGATTACAAACCCTTTTGCATAAGATATGCTTAGTGAGCTTCCACCTATCCCAAACAAGCTCCATTTTCTCTTGGGAACTCAATTTTGGGAAATTAGCCAATTTTAAAAGAACATCTTTTCTGGTTATAGTTGTCCTGTTTCCAGTGAGTTTCACTTCTCCACTATGGAGGGAAGAGCCTATTTCTCAGCCGGTCTCAACCAGAGATTAGTCTTTTAAATTAATTAACATAAGCAAATAAAGAGCAAGATGGTTATACTTACTATACGAGGGCAATAGAAGGCTCATTAGCAAAATCAAAACTGGCAAAAACAACTTGTGACGCGCATGAGTGCTTTGAAAGAGACTTCACTGGAAGAGGGGAATCTTTGCCAGAGATGCGGTAGCAAAATAGAGGCCTACCTATACCGAGTGTATCAGAATCTTAACAGTTACCATTGGTAGGTATGTTCAAATTGAGGTATGGGTGGGTGATATGAAATTATCGGTGATCATTCGAGAAGTTATTGATGATGGAGGATGGTATGAAAGTGTAGACATTCCTGTGGAGACCACAACAACCAACGACAAGAACTCTAGAGTTAGGCAAGACCATATTTTGAAGATGAACGGTGTTGTGGCAGTTAAAAAAAAACCAAAATCAACCAGAGACCAAAGCAAATAATGCCCATTTTCTTGCCAAATGCACAATTGGGAAATTTAATGATCCTTTCAGCATATCTCCCAATCAAGAACAACAACAAAACATACCCAGTGAAATTCCACAAGTGGGGTCTGGGAGGGTAGAATGTACGCAAATCTTACCACTACTTCATGGAAAGACAAGTTAAAAGACCCACCATTTAACCCTGATAAAGCCCATCATTCATTCCCACATACCATTAAGCCCCCTAGCATTCCAGGCTACAATCTTGACTTTCATTGGATATTCCAAGGCAAAGTCCTCCCGCTTCTCCTAGGTTCACCTTCTTTGAACTTCATATCAATGTCAAAGAACAAATTCTTGAGCTCTTTTGGAGTATTAACTATGTTGGTACAGCTGTGCTCCCTTTGCTCTATTCTGATCTACCTTCGAGAAAAGGAAGGCCTCATTTTCGCAACCCTTGATAGCTGCTCCAAACTTCTGGCTAAGTTTGATCACATTAAAGTTTACCTATAGAGTAGTATCCTCCGTAATGAGACCTTCACAGTTTGAGTCATCAATTTACAGAGGCCTTGATTCGGAATAACAACTCAGTTGATCATGAGAATATTCTAGAGTCTCCTTAGCATCCTTTCTTATTGCAGAGCATGATCGCAATCCTCCCTGGTTATAGAGAAAGAGAATTCTGTAATGATTTATCTCCAAACACTTGATCGTTTTCGAGGATAGAGTCATGTTTTGGAGTCTCCTCCATCTTCATGGAAGTCCCAAATCTCCCAGGATCGATGTGAATTCAGAAGGTAAAATAGATGGACCTTGGATTATATTTAGGAGCTCAATAAATGGTTCTAAGGGGGTTAAATGAATAAGCCAAAAAGGAATCTATGGTTGGTCCATGTCACTTTTAAATTCAAATTCAAACATTCAGCATTGCACTGGCGCCTGTCAGGCCCCACAAAAACTATTGAGTAAAGACCTATAACCTCTTTACCTTTTTCATGAAAGTCTTCTCATACTTCCCACTACCCAGAACTACTTCTGTTTCTCCTTTACTAGCTATAGTCACCTGAAGTGTTAGTAACTATCTTTTTTCCTTGTAAATCACCGGCGAGTCTACCCATATCAGCAGAGAGAAGATTAAATTCCCATCATCGACATCAATTGGTCAGCGGTATTGTCTCCCTCAGACCCTTAATCTGAACGCGAGCCCATAGCAGGGGGTTCTTAAGTTCTGTTTCTTCTTCATTTTCCAACCAACTCCACATCTATCACCAATCTCTTTCATGACTCTATTGGACCAGAGGGGTAGAGGAAGACCATTTACTCTGATCCAAAACCAATCAAACTTGGTTTGGGTCGGAAAGGAACCCTTCATCAGAGACCACGAACCGAGTGTTAAGTTGACCATATATCTCCTCTAGTCGCCCATAAGAATGGGTTCAGCTGCTTTCCTTGATTGGAACTCGAAGAGAAACTAAAAGCTATTCATGTCATACACTAGAATATTCTGAGTCCCCTTTTTCGGTCAGTTGAGCACATCTTCTCACATCATTGCTAGTCGGAAGTTCATCCCCACCATTGAATTGACCAACTAGACATCTCCGCAGAAGATCTGTATCACCCTCTTGAGTTTTGAAAGACAGTTGGTTCTTCACAACTGCAACCTCAGTTTCCTTTGAAGTCCACTTGCTCTTATGAAGAACATCTTTGAAGTTGCCAGTGTCCTTTAATAGTTATTTATTGTACTTCCATTCGTAATAAATGCAGCAGGATGCTAGTTTTCACTGTAATAAATTTCTCAATCTTTGTAGCCACCAACCCCCCATCCCTCATTAAAAGAAATTTTCTGGAATGATGATCACAACTCTGTTGTGTCCCTTAACTGTAATAACGGAACGGAATCTCCCATACTTACTAACTTTTGAGGACAATAATATTAAGTGGAGAGATCTCTGCATCTCCACAATTTAATGTTGTTCCCCCTATTTTCTGATGCATCCCTCATTCTTCTGCAAAGCCAGAGTAAGGCTCCTTTAATCAGAGTTAACCTTCTAATAGAATTCTAGGCATTCTCCTCCCATTCGATCCTAAATACTACTTCTGAATCTGATGAATACATAGAAATGTCACAAAATTCCCCCCCAGATCTAAAATAGAGTCCTTTATCCATTGAGCCAGAGCAACTGGAGGGATGCATGAGAGTTTAAAAATGTAGTAAAAGTGGGCTCAGGTGATCGGATATAGCTGGAAAAGGGTAAAATAGGCCCAAAAAGGACCTCTAAGAAAGACCTAGGGATATGTGCCTGGGAGAGAAAGGAGATATTTGTGGCTGTAACTATTATTATTGTTGTATAAGATTAAGATATAGGACGTTCAGCAGAAATTCCGCAATAGGACAATCCTGCTATATTCCTTCTTGGCAAGTAGTAAGATTCCTTATTGGGACAAAAGAAAGAAGAAACATACGGTTGAGCAATAGTAAAGGCTGTCATCCCACCCATCATACAAAGCATCTTCTGTTTCCTTAGACATTATTATACTAACAGGTATGTGAAATCTAACATCATACGTCATAGACAAAGTAAGAACTGAAGCCATACATACAGCAATATAAACTAATGAAAACATGAAGAAAAAACTGCAGTCAATTACATCAGTTATTTCCCAATGCACGTCAAACAAACATTGTACTTGCATCCCACAAACAAAATACAAACAAAAAAGACCTTCGCTTGCCAACACTACTTTAATGGAGCAGCCATGCTGGAGTAAGTATTTTCCATTTACTAAAGAATAGGATGCAGGTGTTGGTCTAAACAGATTTTTTTGTAGTCTAAACAGATTTTTAGGATAGCAAATTATCTGATTCCCTTATGTGTAGTTCCAAAATATCTTCCTATAGATGTTTCAAGGCAGAGATAGTTTCTAACCCACAGTTGAATAGGAATTTGCATAATAATTTAAAAGATTGGTGTAACATCAAATAAAAAAAAAAAAACTTCTATATGTGGAAAACTAGTATATGGGAAGCTTTACGTGGAGATTGGCTTCAGCCATTTTTTCAATTTGAGATGCTTTCTCACTTGCGATAGCTGCATCCAATTGCGCTTTACCCAACTCCTGGGCTTTCTTTAAATTCAGCTCTGCTTCAGCTTCCTACAATTACGAATCTGCATAAGTCTGCTAGACAGAAAATATAGTATATCTTTTTATAGTCGTAAGAGAGTATAGTACCTTTTCCTCAAGTTCCGTCTTGTATTCTTCTTCTAATTTTTCTTTAAGTGATTTCAAAGCTGCGATGGCTTTTGCTCTTTCTTTTTTCAGTTCCTAATGAAATTTTCATTGATCAGTCCAACAAAGAGATTAGGATAATGAAAGACAATGATCAATCATCAAATAAGATGACCCTCCACGCATGTGATCCTAAGAAAGAAGTGAAATGTGGCAATGAATAGTTTAAGAACTGGAGTTATCATACACTGCAGCAGCCTATATGAGGGTAAAATAGGTAACCGATAACAAACATGCTACAACCTTATCCAGTAAGGCCTCTCGTTCAGCATACATAAGTTCCCTGGCCCTGGCATCCTTCAGCTCCTTTTCATATCTCTCCTAAATCATGAGAGCAGAAAAATCTTAAAATAATAATAATAACAATAATAATAATAACGACGACAACAAGCAGCAATACAATTAAAAGCAAATCATATGGAAGAAATACCAGAAATCTTAAGAGTGAAGTATCACAATAATGTTATAACATCCTCTTTTCAAAATTGTAAGGAATTGTTAAAGGTCTCACACCTTCATATATTTCTTTTCTTCAGCAAATAAGCGAGCATCTAGCTCTGCTTGTCTACTCTCAGCTTCATGAATAACCTGTAAGACATCAAGCACCAATTTTCCATCCTTTGATATGTAGGAATCACCCAAATCTTCAACAACCTACAGTTTCATAATGCAAAGATTAAGGAAAACCAACTAGGAGATTCTCTCTCTCCTTCCCTCTCTCATATCCTTCTGTCTTTTCATTCTTACATTTTTTTAGGGGGTGGGGGGTGGGAGAAGGAAGGAAAATATACCATTTGCTTGTCAGACGAGGTTGTAGGGGTAGCTCCACCCCCATTTCTTAAGTAGTATTCATCAAGGAGGGAACTAGGTTTTTCCTCATGCTGAGGGGCATCCTTCAAAAAGTAGCTGTTCAGAGAACCATGACAAAATTTGTAACTCGCAAGATAAAGTTGTCAGCACAAATAAGTTTATACCTCCATCTTGGCTCGACTGGTTACATGCTCTGGAGACATGGCACTAGCCTCATTTTCCTTCTGAAGTGTATCAGCCTGTGTGGGAGTTGGAGTGATTTCAATTGCCTTAGACTGCACCGCATCAGTAGATACCTCTGGGCTCTTCATTTCCGAAGTGTCCTCCGGTGATTGAGTAGAAGTAAGTCTTGTTTCATCAGGTGAAACATTTTCCTGATGGGAGCTGGGTGATAATTCTTTTACTTCAGTATAGTTGGCTTCTCCACCAGTAATCTCTGATGAATCGTTTACCTGAAATTGACTTTCTGATCCAGTTGTTCTTGGCTCTTCTGATCCAGAGATATCTTGTTGAGTTCCAATGCTCTCGTCAGTTTGCTTCAGACTATCAGACTCTACAAATTTAGACTCAGCATCTGATCTTCCTAAAGTTTCACTATCTTGTGAAACTTCACTAATTTCCTTTAGCTCCTTCACACCTTGAAGGCCAGTTTCTTCCCTGGCTAATTCAGGGCTAGAATGGGGCTCTTTAATGCGATACTTATCTAAATATCCAGTTTGATAAGCAGCAAAAAATCCAGCACTTAAAGCAACAGATCCAATAATGAATCTTGGCAAGAGATTCACTGTTTCTTCGGGCTTCCCCGTTGAACCAGGCCCCCGTGGTGGCCCATTTTGTTTGGGTGAGACTGAGAACTCTCTTCTGGAAAAAAGATAGGAAGGTACCTGAAACCATATACAGTTTTTTTTCTCTTTATTTTTCTTGTGGTAAAAGTAAAAAGGGAAAAAACAAGCAGATGATAATCAAGATTTAAAATAAAAATTCTGAGCATTGCCAGGAGGGGTCCAATTATGCCAATCGTCGTATTTCTCGCCAGTTCAATGGCATCAGATTTGTTCTACCTCCATAAATGCATCATAATTTACAACAATGCACCAACTCAATTTGATCACACTTATCAAAAGAGTTTCTCCAATCCTTGCTCTTTCTTTCTTTTCTTTTTTGATCTGGTAAGCTAAACCTACTTTACCACAACCCCTTCCCACGAGCGATCCAAGACAACACATCACTCAGTTGTTGAAACTTGCAACAACGCCAATCTCCTCGTTTAAAAACAGCTGCCCTCCCCACTTTTGCTCCCTTAGGGACTCAAACCCATAACCTCATCTTAGCTGCGCGGACTCTTCACTTTTGATTCTGGACCCGTGTTGGATACTCTAAAACTCACTACTTTTGGCGAATCCGACACACACCCGTTGACATTTTTGAAGAGTCCGAGCAACATACAACCTCATGGCTAAACGATGTTGTTTTACTCTCTTCAAAAATCATATTTACTCTTTCTTTATGAAGATACTGATGTAACAGAAGCACAAAAATCACGACAGCATCCAAACTTCTGAAAAGTTCCACTTTTTACTTCTCCACCATGAGGCCCCCAAGAAATTCAAGTTTGCCCATGTCATAGCTAATAAAAATGGTTCTTTCTTCTTCTTGTCATAAAAGGCACAATAAACAACAAGGAGGAGCAGATTTCTTCAAACTTCGCCAGACCGTTATCTACTTTATTTTATTTTTGATGATCATGGTGTCCAGACTAGCATTTGCGCAACTCAACTAATTCCAGGGGGAGACCTGCCACGTGCCACCTCCCACCAGTAACATATGCCAGGTAACTATGTCCCACAAGACTACGACAAATGGAAAGATTCACCCAATGCTTTTTTTTTAATTTTTTTTCCTTCAAAATTGGAGGTTGGGGAAGGGGAAATAGGGGAGGGGATTACAATATGGGAAATCGAATCCTCACCCGTGGGAGTTCAGGTATCCAATTAAGTACTAAGATTCCCCACCTAGTGTTTTTTGTTTATCTATTTAGACATATTGTAAAACGTACCTGTGTTGTAACCTCTGCTGGAATTCTTTTCACTGATTGACCAGCCGAAAGTCGCAGGATGGACCTGCAAAGAAAACAATACAGTAGAAGATCTCAAATTAGTTCAAACACATCAAATTTTCATGCAACAAAATTCATTTCAACCCTAATTCTTTTCATTGAAATTAATACTAGAGAGTAAAATCAACAATAAAATCTACACAAACTACCTATCCGATGTATCACAACGTAATGAATGAACAAAAGCTACGGAATATGAAAGTGTTTATATATTGATAACTGTAGAAATTGAGATTTTGGTTTAGGATTACCTTCGCAACATGGTGAGAGGATTGGTTGGCGCCAAAAAAAGCTGATATTGAGTTGATTTGTAGCTTGTCTGAGATGAAGCTCGCGCCAATGGCGGAGAGTTTTTGTGCTTTCAGCACGGCGATTTCATTTGCTTCTCTTTACACTCCGATTTTCTTTATTTCTGCATCCCAAACTTCTTCTTCTTTTTTCTTTTATTTTTCTTAAATTAAATTATTACTAATTTGACCTTTTGCTGCAGTATTAATTTGAGACTGTCACAAATATTTTTCATTACCTTAAAACAAGCAACTATTTATATTTCAATTTCTTAGAGTAAACCTAACAAAAAATCTTAAATTTGCAAAACATTAACCAAAAAAAATAATTAATAAACTTGCAAGCCTAATAAAATATAAATGGTAAAACAAGAGAGCCTGACAACAGGTGCAAGCATACAAATTCTACTTTTCGATAGTTAATTAAACTAATTTAAAAAATTAAATTAAATTATATTAATTCTATATCTAAAACAAATTTTAAATATTTAATTATATTTTTTTCAAATCAATATAATGAAAAAGTCCATTTCAAAACAATAGTCAAAATTATTTGATTTTCAAAAAATAAACTATGATAAGTAGAAAAGACTAAAGAGAGTTCTAGTTAAACAATTTATATTTTGGATCGATTCAATTTTATAATATACGAATCATACTAAAATAAAAAAATCATAATAAATATATCACTTAAATTTGAATTAATTGAAAAATTCAAAGTGAACCAACGTATGCATAGGCCAATAACAAGTACTGAATTAATTTTTTTTAACTAATTCATCTTATCAAATTAATTATAGGAAAAAATATTTATTAATGTATTTTTAGAAAATTAAAATTTTATAAGTTCATGTATAACAATTGATGATAAATTATTAAGAAAATTTCAATTACCACATTTACAATAATAAATACATACTAATATGTATAAAAAGTTAATTTGAGCTTATACTTTTTCGGACCTAAAGCCACCCACTGGCATTTTATCTTTACGGCTTAATCCTCTTTTTCTTTTCCGATCAGTTCCTCGGCCAACGCCAGTTTTAGGGCTGAGCCGCTCCTCTTTTTTCCG
The DNA here is from genome assembly GCA_016801875.1 of Solanum sitiens. NCBI lineage: Eukaryota > Viridiplantae > Streptophyta > Magnoliopsida > Solanales > Solanaceae > Solanum > Solanum sitiens. Next base: position 95,479 of record JABWTJ010000364.1, on the reverse strand, counting down.
ATAGCTTGCTGAAACTACTGCCGGCGAGGAGATGAGTTGCGCTACCATAAACGCCTGCAATTTCAATGCTTCCTTTCCATCACTCACTGCTACCAAAAGGATTTCAAAACTGACAACATTATCTTCAACTTTTGTGGGTATAAAACTCCCGAGAAATGCAAAAGTAAGTGTATCCAGACAGCAGCAGCAGTGCACAACTGTATGCTTATTTGGTGGTGGAAAGGGGAAATCAAGCAATGACAATGAGGTAACAATCTTTTGCAACATCATTCATTCTGTATTTATGTGTGTCAAACAATTTTAATATCTTTAGTCGGAGTGATGAACAAAAAACCATGAAATGTCCCACTGAAACAATCCCAAGCAAATTGCCCACTAATTGATTGTTTTTTGTTTTTTTTTGCAATTTGAAACTTATGAAATGCTTCAAGTTTGTTTTATTTGTAAATAAAAACCACCAGGCCTTGATTTCAAGCTAGTTAGTGTAAGCTATATGGATCTTCATTATCCATTTCGCTCTAATTTTACTCGTTTCATCGCAATATCAATAAATATGAATTCTTAGAATTCGGAGTTCTCTACATTCTTTTTAATAAGAAAATAACTCCTAACAAATATCTTACCAAATATAAGCTTAAGGACATGAAAACGTTAATGCCAAGTACTATCTCCGTTCATCTTTACTTGTCCAGTTTGAAAAACCAAGACATATTTACCATTTTGTGTCTATTTTATCCTTGCTTTAAACACTATTCGTTTTTCAATATTTACATGACTTATAATTAAAGGTGATATAGTAAAATTATCCCTCTATTAATTGTTTCATAAAGAGTGTGCCAAGTCATGGACAAGTAAAGATGGATGGAGGGAGTAGTTGGTATCCTTTTCAAATGTACCTAGTGGTTGGTATCACCTATATGAGTTTTTTTCTTCAGTTGATTGCGTGAGTTCACCATAAATTACCTAGTTTTACTTTAACTGTTAACCTATCATAAAACTCCTCTTTTATCAGAGGACTTGGGGTCGGCAATGTGAGCTTGCTCACATGATCAAAGTGAAGTTCGTTTTATTTGAAAATCCCCCAAAAAAGTTTCCAATTTTTGTTTGAAGATATTGGTATAAAAAGAAATGAAGCAAAAATTTCTCCAATGGCAATTGGCAAGGATGGTTGCCACATGACGACTCTGAGACAAACTGGTAACATTTTCTTTCACAGACCCTCTCCAGGCGTAGAACCAACTGAAAACTGATAAGGACAAGAGGAACTCGTCTAGTTAATTAAAATTATTCTAGTTTACGTAAGATAATCCAAACCATCCACAAACTAATCCAACCAGAAAAGTTTTCCCACTATATGCAGGTGGTTTTGATTTTTTTCTTTGAGAAATGGTTATATGTGGTGTGGTTTTTGTATTACTTTGAGAATCTCCAAGCCATCTTATTTACTTATCATTGAAAAAAATAAAAGAAGATGGCCTAAAGCCACATGCATCTCTAGATACCACCCAAGATGAAATCAATGGGAAACAGGTTCCCCTCCCCATATTCACTCCCCTTTATTTTCTTTGCACTTTTTGGATCATTTGGGTGTGAACACTGTCTAGTTAATTAAGATAAGTGCAAGGCATTCTGGTATATTCTTACATGCATATGTTGAACCCCTGATGGGCTCTTGCTTATCATGCCAATGTGGCCCCTGGCAGTGAAATGAGGGGGAACTCTAAAACTGAGGCCTATATTTTTTATTTTCTTTATTTATAATCAAAAAGTATAGGCCTCAGTTATGCTCTTGGTGATCATGAGTCTTGGCTGTGAAATAAGGAGGATAGTGTAAACTCTTCAGGAAGGCATAGACAGCCTTTATATCCCACTATATAATGTGTTCTGTTGCCAGGCCTTTTGGTTGCTTCCTTGTCCGTATCAAGAAACATCAACTGGCCTAGTTGTGACTCCAGATATAGCTAAAGCCCCATTTGTTTGTTACAAGTGCTTTAGCTCCTCATTGGTTAAACATAATCTTCTGATATTTGGTTATAGTCGTTTTCTTTCTCATTCATCTTAGTTTCATATCCTTATTGCTTGTATTTTCCCTGACATGGAATCTAAAAACAAATTAAGACAGTAGCAAATAATCTAGGAGAATGGTGAAAGAAGAGAATGTCTCTTTCAACCCTTCTAATCACCTACTCTTTTTCTCCCTATTCCTCAGTAATGCCATAATGTGGTTTCCCTTTTTTTGGATAGGTAACTGATTTCCATTACCAAAAGGCTAAACCATCGGTGGCCACCTAAAGTTGACACCAATTTCACAAACACCCTAACTAGGCTTTGTTCATTTTAGACACCTCATGTCATGCTCCGCTATGTCATTTTGACACTTTTTGCCGACTTGGCACATTGTGTGTGTTGCACTAACTCCAAGCGTGTGAAGAGCTTCTTTTTTCATGAAATAAACTTTTTCTTTCCTTCTTTTTCTCGTCTCTTTCTTCCTTCCACCATCCCACCTACTCCACCACCATCATATCCATCATTTTTCATCAGCACCCTTCTCTGTTACAACCCAGGTCATCCATTTCATTCATTTTTATCTTCCTCCACCACAAAACCCATCAAATTTCACCTTTCTAATCATTTGTAGTAGCAGATACAGTAAATAAAAAATGGGTTCTGAAATAACTTTCGATGAAACTCCATGTTTGAGTATTCAAAATTTGAAAGTCCTTGGATAAAAGATATGTGTTAGGATATGTAACTGTTGTCCATTCCTCTTCTAAGCTAACAGAAGTAGGTATCTGAGCATTTCCATTATCCTTAGTTGATTGTGGCTCAGGTTGCTTTAGTTCTTCACCCCCTTTTTTACTCAATCATGTCTTTGTGAACTTCTTTGGATCAGCTCTAGTCACCTCTTTCTTTTGGACCTCAGGCCTTTGGGTCTTGTCCTGGGTTGCTGGTCCTTCTTGCAATCATGCCCAATCAAACAACATGTTGCACATCTGTGGTCTTCAGTCGTACCAAATCTGTTGCTCAAACACCTTCCCTTGTGTATCCATCACTTTGACGGAATTGGGAAGTGGTATAGTAGCATCCATTTCTACTAGCACCCTTGCATATGAGGTCCTTTCTGTTCTGGCAGTGCATTCATCAGCATACATAGGGGTTCCAAGACTGCTTGCTATTCGACTCAGAGAATTACCCCCAGCATCACAGTGGTAGATTGAGTAGCTTAGTCCACAATGGCATTGTTTTTATCACTTCTTCATTAAAGTTGAACTCCTGACTCCAAGGCTTTGCTATTACTGGTTTGTTGTTTGTCATGTGTGGTCCTGTATGCACTATTCTATCCCTCTCACAGATGTTATGGAATTTAATTAAAAAATATCTATCTTTAGGGTAGTAGATGATGGGCTTGCTGACAAAAGGTCCTTGCCCAGCAATGAATTGAGAAACAACGCCTATTGTAGGGGAGTCACCCACTACATATAGTATCATGACAGCTCTCCAAGCCAGCACTTCCTTATCTACTTCTTCTTTCACTAGTTTTGCCATTTTTACTCCATTTTGGATGACCGGAGTGACGTAATTGAGGTTCATGCCTTTTGATGCCATCATGTTCCTGTGAAAAGGGTATACCATCTCTTCTTGTCCTGTCCTTTGGGTTTTTGGTTACCCAGCTTGGTATCATTAACATTTCCCAGAGATCTAACAGTTCTCCCTAAGCTTTGTCTTCTATCCACCAACTGTTTCTTTGTCTGAGAGTCTTGTACTGTTGGCCACTGTTCTATTAAACTGCAGCCTGCACTGTCGTGCCTATGCCCTCCTCCTCCGGAATCAAGCTTGTCATCTCTATTCCTTTGCCCGTCGAGGTGTTTCGGGTGTTACCATTAAACCTTGCTTCATCAGATGTGTGATTTGGGTTTACAACATTCAGCATAGGTTCCTGTTGTGTGGTCTCGCTTGCGCTAGAGCAAAGTGCTTTCCCTGCGTCTTCGGTGTCCAGTATTCTCTTATTTACCTTTGCCAGCTTCATGTCCAGTAGCTGAATAACCTTCATTGTCCTCTCATGGCCACGGCCGCAGGACATTTCCGGTGGTGGCATGCAGAGTTGCACCACTAGTGTACACCAATCTTATCATGCACCGAGAGAGAAATGTTATATTTTTATAAACTTCTTTTTTCCTTATCGTACAATGTAGCTTAATACAACAGCAATGAGGACAATGCCTCAATGCGAAAGTAGTTGGATTGACTATATGACCAAATTATACTGTTTCCTTTAGCCACAATTACTTGATATCAGCCTGACAAGTGTCTTTACTTTCACTAAATCAGGTTGGTTGATGAGTGGCGAGCTATTTGCTGATTATATGACCTTTCATGTACACAATGCGAGTTGTCACCCCAACATTGTTTAGGTTATCTATCCAATATGTTGTGCATGTCATGTGCCCGTTTAATTTTAATTGCTTTAAGAAAACCTTGCATTTTTTTTTTTTGAAACTGGTAACATTTGTATTTCATATAGTACTTAGGTAGTACTGAAAAACCATATTTACAAAAGCAGAAAGGAAATATAATGTATCGAAAACCTGAACCAAATCTAAATGGATCCTAAAACATCTATGATTGACTCAGTTTCATTGGAGTAGACATTTGTACACCAAAAGCAAAACAACAAAATACACTTAAGCTTTACTTCCTACAGGTTGTTGTTCCTATTCTCAATTCTCTATCGTTTCTCTCCCTCCATATAGTCCATCAAATACTAGCAGGGATCATCCTCCATCTTTCTCTAAAGTTATCTAAATCTATTTTCCCCTCGTATTTTATTAATTTTGGGTGCTTGAGTTTGCTCGGTGAGCATATTTAATCTGCTTTCCATTTTATCGTCTCACATTTATCCTCTCCTTTTATTCAAAAGAAATCTGTTTCTTGTTACAATGTTGTGTGAATTTGTTACAGCTTAACTCTTATCCATGCAAAATAGATATATTGTGCTGTACTTAAAGCTAGCAACAGATGAACCCTTCTTCTCCATGAATGCTCTGCATGTGCATCATTATCTGGGGTTCTTTTTCATAAAACTGCACTGGAATTGAGTATAAAGTAGCTCCAACATTCTGTTGATAATCACGAATTGAAAAAAATAAGCTTATGAAATGTTTATTACACGAGAAGATAACACCCCACTTGGCACTACTATTTGACTAGGCTTCTCCATGGATAGCTCTTGAGAAAGCCATGGGAAATCTGAAGAAGGAAAAGTCAGTTGAGGATTTATTGAAGCAACAAATTGAAAAACAAGAATACTATGACGGAGGAGATGGTGGTGGAGATCGTCCAGGTGGTGGCGGTGGAGGTGGTGATGACGCTTCTGGTGGAGCAGAGGATGAAGGCATTCCAGGGATCTTGGATGAGCTAGGACAAGTAATCTTGGCAACTATGGGCTTCATATGTTTGGTACTTTCTCATTTCTCTCTCTCTCCCCCCCCCCCCCTCCCCCAGTTTAGTCCGCAGATATGTGTGTACTTGGGTAGCTCACTGTTTGTATCCCTTAAGGTGTGATTACCCTATAAGGCAATCCGTGCAGCTGGCTGAAATTCATGTTGCAGGTTTACTTAATTGGCGATTTGTTATGCTGCCGGCTTCTCCAAAATTATTTATAACTTAACTGTCTAGACCATTTGTGGTAAGTCATGGACCAACTAGAGTTCTGGAGTGACCGACTTATAAAGAGAAGCAAATTAATTATAATAATTATGTTTTCTATGTTTAGCCTTGGTAAGATCTTTCACCTGAACTCTGGTAGACTTAAAATAAAGAAAATGTCTTGAAAGATTTTCAAACCAACCACAAGTGTCTGATTGTTGCAGTAATAGCACATGAAACAAGTTGGTAACCGTTAATTGTCTTGACTGCTCACTGTATTTCCTTCATTTCAGTATATTTACATAATTGAAAGCGAGGAGATCACTGTGTTCACAAAGGATATTCTCAAGTTTATCTTTCTGAGGCAAAAGAGTATTCGTCTTGGGCGCACAATAGCACGATGGGAAAGCTACTTCAAAAGCCTGAGTGAGAAAGAAGCAGATCCATATTGGTTGGAAAGTGAGATTCTTAATACTACTACTTGGTACGATGGACCCAAAAAGTATAGACGCATTCTCAGACGGTTGCAATCCGATTCTGATTATTGATACGAAACCTATTCTGTGCTGTCAAATTTTGTACTGGTTTAAACAGTTTCTTGCTGCCTGTTTGAGCAAGAGTATGAATGAAGAATAGGGAAAAAAAGGTTCATTCATGTAGAATTTCGTGTCATTTGTATTTTTGTTTTAGCTTTTCATATTTGGTGATGAGGTATGATTCATGGATCATTCAGTTAAAGAATATTGTGTTTGATGAAATGTTGCATAAGACGTGAACTTTTTTGTGAAAAGATTTATTAGTGCTATCAAGAAAAAGAAAGGAGAATAGAATTAACACCATATAATATTCTTCATCGATTATCGACATGGGAGGAAAGATGAACTCATAAGGGTTAGATACATCCATCAGTTAATATCTCAAAAGGTCACTAAACTTTGGAAATTTATCTAGCAAATTATTAAACTTTATTTTGTATCAATAAAATCACTCAACTTAGATTTTTATATCAATAAAATCATTTAACTAAATTTATCACTAAAAAAACATTTGATATAGTAAAAAAATTATTTTTTATGTCATATAAATATGAACCCTATAAATGAATAAAAATTAAATTGTTAATAAACTTTTACGAACAAACTTAGAGCCCCTTTGGAGGGCTTAAAAAAATTAGCTTTTAAAAAGTACTTTTGAAAGTGCTGAAACTTATTTTTAAAATAACTAGTTATGTGTTTGGATAAAAGTGCTGAAGTTAAAAGAAAAAGTTATTGATGTGTTTGGTAAACACTTTTTTTAATCAAAATGTCTGAAATACCCTTAAAAGTTGTTAACATAACAAAAGTTGATTAACTTAATAATAATAATAATATATAATAATAATAATAATAATAATAATAATAAATAATAATAATAATAATAATAATATGAAAAGAATAATAATAATAATATCAATATATAATATATAATAATAATAATAAAGAATAATAAAAATAAAAATAAGTAAATATAAATAATAATAATAAAGAATAATAATAATATAACAATATGAAAATAATAATAATAATAATAATAATAAATAATAAAATAAATAATAAATAATAATAAAATAATAAAATATTATTAATAATAATAAATAATAATAATAATAAAATAATAATAATAATAATAAAATAATAATAATAATTAAAAACAATAATAAAATAATAATAATAATAATAAAAATAAGTAGATATAAATAATAATCATAATATAACAATATGAAAATAATAATAACAATAATAATAATAAATAATAAAATAAATAATAATAATAATATATAAAATATTAATAATAATAATAATAATAATAATATATAATAGTAATAATAAATAGTAATAATAATAATAGTAAAATAATATGAAAATAATAATAATAATAAAAATATAATAATAATAATATATAATATATAATAATAATAATAATAAAGAATAATAAAATAAATAATAATAACGATAAAAATAATAAAATATTAATAATAATAGTAATAATATATAATAATAATAATATATAATAATAATAATAAAGAGTAATAAAATAAATAATAATAATAATAAAATAATAAAATATTAATAATACTAATAATTATATAATAATTATATAATAGTAATAATAATAATAATAATAACAATAAATAATAATAATAATAATAATAATAATAATAAAAGAATTAAGGGCAAAAAGGTAAAAAATTTGATTAACTTAAAAGAGCTTTTAAGCTAAAAAAGAAAACACCCCTTCCCAATTTTTAACTTTTGACTTAAAATAAGTTTTTTTAACTTAAAATAAGTCACTTTGAGAATTGTCAAACACTTAAATAAGCCAAAAACCAACTTTTCAGTTTGACCAACTTTTAAGCTAATCCAAACAGACTCTTAATTAATGAAATACATATTTTTATAATAATAAAGTATGTAAGCATTATGGCATTATTATTATTATTATTATTTAAAAAAATTATTTACACAAAATTGACTAGTTAAAGCAAAACATTAAGTTGAAAAATTAACGTTATAAGAAAAGATCAAGATTAATAGAGCCAAAATAATTTTAAGCTTCAATGAAGAAGTACAATAATATATAACATTATTTTTTTTATTTTACTTTTTTGAAAAAAAGTTACAAAACAAAAAAGACAAATTTTGTTAGAGCACTGTTGTTTAATTTTTGCATTGTTAAAGAAAAGCTGTCAGTTATAATATATGTAGAAAGTTAATTGAGGTCACATTTTTAAATATTATTTTAGTACTCTTATTCTCTAATGAATTCTAATTAGATTTGTAAATAAAAATATCATCGATAATTTGTTTGTGCTAATCTTCAAAAACAAATACATTAGTGGACCAATAAATAGAACTCCTAATTATTTCTTTTTATTTAGTAATTAGTATATTAAGACAAAGAGCATTTGTTTCACTAAAGAAGTTTCCCATAAAAAAAATTAAGCTAGTTTTCTTAATTTTATTTATTTGTAGGGTCTATTTTATATGAAACGAAAAAAATTAATGATAAATTTTGTTTAGTGATTGAACTAACACAAATGTCTAAGTTGAGTTATTTTATTGATATAAAAATCTAAGTTGAGTGATTTTTTGATATAAAATAATTTTAATGACTTTGCTAGATCAATCCTAAAATTGAATGATTTTATTGATATAAAAATCTAAATTAAGTCATTTTTTTAATATAAAATAATCTTTAATAATTTTGCTAGATTAATACTTAAAGTTAAATAATCTTTTAAGATATTAACTCATGCATCCATTGAGACTACTAAGATAGATCGATTGTTTTGTTGGTTGAATATCAAGACTCCTCTTAGACCGACATGAATTATTACTTGTCCACTTAAAATATTAATATTTTTCATAGTTTATACTGATTAATATTGGTAAGAAAAATTTCTAGTTACGTAGCTAGGCGTGAAGCCCGAGACTTGGTCTACACATGCCAAAAGAACTATACAATATTTGCATGAAACACATTAAACATTTTTTCTTTATGGAAATAAACACAATATTACAGTGGTGTAAAGAATATTTATACGTTTTGGTGGAACTAGATTTTCAATAAGGGGTTCATAGTATAAAGACGTAAATTACGAACTAGTTGAAGGGGATTTGACATTATATACATAAAAAATTAATGTTAACCATGTATAAATAGTAATATTTTCCGTCGAATGGGGTTCAAATGAACCCCCAATGCTAGCTCCGCCCTGCACCAAAGGAAAATATTTATAACAGAACTAGTCAAGTGTAAGTGTTTTTAATTACATGCGTATAACTTTTTCATTATTACGTAAAAAAAAAACTTTTAAAATAAAATAATTTTTTTAAGATTATAAAAAGTATACTCGAAGACGAACATAACTCACCATCACAAAAAATTAAATGAGCAAAATTAAATATAATAAGTAAAGTTTTCCCATTAATATCAAAAAGTCAAAATCACATTGATATTTATGATATAGTTATCCCTTTCCATATATTTTAGTATTACCACCGCTGAAATATTGCCTGAATGTCTCATTGAAAAAATTGTTTGTTACCTAAGTTTTAAAGATGCAGCCAAAATGAGTATTCTCTCGAAATCATGACTACGATCGTGGTTGATACATCCCAACATTGAATTCAAATATCCTGTAGTGGATACAATCATGAACCGATATAGGGACTGTTATTTGTAAGTTTTGATGATGTGACAAACTCAGGGACCTTGTAACGGTACCAGGTTCCCTACATGAACAAGCCGTTGACTGCAAGTTGGAGAAAGTATAAAAAGTTAGTGCACAGTCTCCAACAGTGGCAGAAGTGACAGACGCGACAGAAACGTCTGAACTTTCCAACCAATGGCATGGGTTTAAGGAAAGTGACTTGTCTATACAATGTCATCTTTCCTTAAACTTTTTCTTTGGCTTTTGCAACTTGAAGAAGCACTTTCAAGAACATTTGCACAGGCTATAGAAAACAAAAGGTGAAGAATTATTTAAGAACAACTGAAAACTCAGAAGCATAACGTGTGGTTGTTTGAGAATACATTCTTGAGGTCTCACATTGTAAACTATTCCTATATCTATAAAGGAATCAGTGTGGTGGTGTTGAAACTTTAAGTTATCTAGAAGGGATAGCTTAGTGGGTAGAATAACTTCTACTTAGGCTCATCAAGCAATAGAGGTATTGCTTGACTGTGAGATTAAAAACTTTTTCTCACATTTGTGTAACTGGTTTTACTTTTGCTTGTGAAGATTAGTGAAACAGTTTTTGAAAATCCTGTGTGACAGGTCGTGGTTTTACTCCCTTGAGCAAGGAGGTTTCCACGTAAAACTGCTGTGTTGTTAAACTGCATTTACTTTCTGTTCATACTTGTTTGTGTGTCAAGGGACCTGGTCCATTGACTGATAAGTGGACGCATAGATTCTAACAAGTGGTATCAGAGCGGGCACTTTCTATCTGGTTAACACCAAGAAAGTGACATCTGCTTTAGGATGGCTGCTCCACTTAATCTTGAAGAAGGTCAGTCTTCAACTAGACCACCTCGTTTCAATGGACACTTCTATAGTTGGTGGAAAGTCAGAATGCATGATTTTCTTATGGCTGAAGACAGTGAGCTATGGGACATTGTCTTAGATGGACCATTTATTCCAATGATTGAAGAGAAAGATGGAGAAACAACTAGGCTTGTTCCAAAACCTAGACAAAAATATGATGAAGCTGATAGGAAGAAGATAGAAAAAGGTTACAAGGCAAAGACACTTCTTGTCTGTTGGATAGGGCCAGATGAGTTCAATCGTGTCTCGGCCTGTGAGTCTGCAAAAGAGATCTGGGATTGCTTAAAGACTGCTCATGAGGGAACTGAACAAGTAAAAGAGTCAAAGATTGATATGCTCACTTCTTTGTATGAAAATTTCAAAATGAAAGAAGGTGAAACCATTCATGAGATGTTCACCAAATTGTCATCTATCACAAATGAATTGAGAAGCCTTGGAGAACCTATCAGTATGAGCAAGCAAGTTAGGAAAGTGCTTCGAATCCTTCCCAAGTCTTGGGAAAGTAAGGTTGATGCTATTACTGAAGCAAAAGATTTGAAAGTATTAACAATGGATGCTCTTATTGGAAATCTGAAGACTCATGAGATGAATCGAAATCATGACCAGTAAAAGAAGGAGGTGAAAAAGGATAAGTCCTTGATACTGAAATACAAATCTGAAGAGGATTCTAATGATGATGATATGGCTTATCTCATCAATAGATTTCAAAAAATCGTGAGAAAGAACAAAGGTTTTAAAAGGGGAGCAAATGGTCCTCGAACTGCCACTCAAAATGATACATGTTACAAGTGTGGAAAAGCTGGGCACTTTATGAGAGAATGTCCATTACTCAAGGCTGAAAATAAAGAATATCAAAAGTCAAGAGGTGATAAAGAGAAGAGAAGGGACCTGGTACTCAACAAAAATGATCGGAAAGCTGCTGCTGATTATGTGGTCAAAAAGGCTCTTGCTGCATGGGGCGACTCTTCAAGTGACTCAGAAGATCGTGATGAACCAAATGATGTGTCAATGGTGGTGGTTCAGGAAGAGGAAACCATATTCAATGAGATGTTTGCTTTCATGGCCCATTCAGAAAATGAAGAAGAGGAGGACAAGGTAACTCTTCTTGATATGAAACATGACTTGAGTACTTATTCTCTTAAAAAATTGAGAACATTAGCAAATGTTATGATTGATTCAGTAATTGAGTTAACCTCTGAAAGAGACATTATGAATGCTGAACTTGACAGTTTAACTGAAAACAAAGATAAAATGGAAGAGAAAATGTTGAAAATGGAAGATAAATTGGCTTCTCTGGAATCTGACAAGACTGAACTTAAAAAATAGTTATATCAGAAAAATGAAGAAGCTGAAGAGCAAAATGGAAGGTCAAATGGTTTACAAGTTGAAATTGAAGAAAAACTGAATACCTCTAAGGAAAATCTTAGGTTGGCCTTGGAGAAGAACAACAACTTAGAAAAGGATATTGCCAAACTTAAGGAAGAACTTGAAAAATCTCTTAAGTGGACAAAATCTTCTAAGTTGCTGTCTAGTGTAACAAATCGAAGCAATTTCGATAAGAAGGGTCTAGGAAGGTTGAATATTACTCCTCCCTTTAATCCTCACAGCAAGTATGTTTTTGTGTTTGACAATTTACTTTGTCTTCACTGTGGTAAAAATGGGCATTTAAAAGAAGAATGTACTGGGTGGAGAAAGTCTCATGAAAAACTCTCTAAGTACACCGAAAAACAAGGAGTAACAAAAGAGAGACCTAGTCCCACAAAACAAGTTTCAGCTAAAAGTTTTTCAAAGAAAGGATCTGATTCTACTCCAAAATCTTTTGTCAAAAAGATTCAAAAACTACCCCATTGGACTAGAAACAATCTGATCACTCCATTGTCAGCTTTCTGGGAACTCAAATTGAAATGGGTTCCCAAGCCTAACAAGTGACTCGTGTTGCAGGTGAGTGAGAGGAGCAGCAGTCAATGTTGGTATATGGACAGCGGATGCTCTAAACATATGACTGGTGATATCAAAAATTTCCTCTCACTCAAGACACTTCTAGGTGGAGGTGTCTCTTTTGGTGATGGAAAGAAGGGTTACATTTTGGGAGTTGATAAAGTGGGAAAATCTCTTGGAGAATCAATTGAGAATGTGTATCATGTTGGTGGATTGAAGTACAGTCTTTTGAGTGTATCTCAAATTTGTGACAAGGGAAATGAGGTGTAGTTTACTTCTGAGAAGTGCACTGTGGTTAATCTAACCACAAAGAAAGTGATTCTTACTGCCTTCAGAAGTAAGAACATGTATGTGGCTAACTTAGAAACATCTCATGGAGATGATCTGACATGTCTTAGTGCTCAAAATGAAAATGCTGATCTGTGGCATCGATGACTAGGGCATGTGAGCTCATCTTTATTGAATAAACTGATTTCTAAGGACCTGGTCCTAGGTTTGCCAAAGTTAAGTTCTGTGAAAACAAAATATGTGAAGCGTGTGTCAAAGGAAAACAAATCAGATCATCCTTCAAGTCAAAGAAGCAAGTAACATCATCAAGAGTACTGGAGCTATTACACATGGATTTATGTGGACCTTTGAAGGTTCAAAGTAGAAATAGCAAGAAATACATTCTGGTGATAATTGATGATTACTCTAGATACTCATGGACAAGATTCCTAAGATCAAAAGCAGAAACACCTGAAGAATTGGTAGTGTTCTTCAAAATGATTCAAACAAAATTAAATCAAGTGATTGTTGGAATTAGATCTGATCATGGAACTGAGTTTGAAAACTCAAAACTTGATCAATTCTGCATGGAGAATGGTATTAGTCATAATTTTTCTGCTCCAAGAACTCCTCAACAAAACGGAGTAGTGGAAAGAAAAAACAGAACCTTGGTGAATATTGCTAGAACCATGATTATTGAGTCAAATCTTCCTCAAAGTTTCTGGGCTGAAGCTGTCAACACAGCATGTCATGTTACTAACAGGTGTCTAATAAGGTCTTTATTGAATAAGACTCCCTATGAGTTGCTCAACAACAAAAAACCTATGTTGAGTTATCTTAGGGCTTTTGGTTGCAAATGTTTTGTGCTGAACAATGGAAAAGATGATCTGGGAAAATTTGATCCTAGAAGTGATGAAGGAGTGTTCGTTGGATACTCTTCATCAAGTAAAGCATACAGAATTTTCAACAAAAGAACTCAATGTGTTGAAGAAAGTATTCATGTTGTGTTTGATGAAGATGGAAGTTTGAAAAGTGATGCATCAAATGATGAAGATGAGTTGATTAAGCTGTTTAATTCACAGAAAATTGAAGGAAGTGAAGTTGGTGATCAGTTGAGGAATGACAATGATAATGATAATCATAGTCTATCCGAAAAGACTGATGAAGTTGAAAAGTGTGATGAGGGACCTGGTACTACTCTGAACTCCAGTCAGAAGACCTCAAACTCTCCAGAAAATAATGAGCTCCTTGAAGAAGAAGAACATGCTGATCAGCTGAACCAGTCGACTTTGAGACCAGGATGGAAACATAGTTCATCACATCCTCTTGATAATCTGATTTCTCCCTTGAATTCTGGAATTCACACTAGATCAAAAATAAGAAATCTAGTTGCATTCTCAGCATTCATATCATCTATATAGCCTAAGAATGTGAAAGAAGCATTAGGTGATGCAGATTGGATTAATTCAATGCAAGAAGAACTTCATCAGTTTGAAAGAAGTAAGGTGTGGTACCTGGTTCCTCGACCTGTTGGCAGAACAGTGATAGGAACCAGATGGGTTTTCAGAAACAAGCTTGATGAAAATGGTGTAATTACCAGAAACAAATCAAGATTAGTTGTTCAAGGATACAATCAGGAAAAAGGAATAGATTATGATGAAACTTTTGCACCTGTTGCAAGGATGGAAGCCATCAGAATTCTAGTAGCTTTTGCAGCATTCATGGGTTTCAAGCTGTATCAAATGGATGTCAAAAGTGCGTTTCTAAATGGAGACCTGAAAGAGGAGGTGTTTGTTAAACAACCTCCTGGGTTTGAAGATGCTGAGTTACCAGATCATGTGTTCAGATTGAATAAGGCTCTGTTTGGTTTGAAACAAGTCTCTAGAGCTTGGTATGAAAGGCTGTCAAAGTTTCTGTTGAAAAATGGATTCAAAAGAGAAAAATAGACAATACCTTGTTCTTATTAAAAAGAGAACAGGAACTGCTTATTATTCAGGTGTATGTGGATGACATAATTTTTGGAGCTACATCAGAACATCTGTGTGAAGAATTTTCATCATTAATGGGAAAGGAATTTGAGATGAGCATGATGGGTGAATTAACGTTTTTTCTGGGACTACAAATCAAGCAATCATCAAATGGAATCTCAATCAGTCAGGATAAGTACATTAAGGAGCTGTTGAAGAAATTCAATATGTTTGATTCAAAACTGTAACGGCCTGTATTTTTGTATGTGGTAGTTCTATTCATGTTATACTTGACATAGACTTATAGTGTAGGTGAGGGATCATGTTTCTTATGTGATTAGTGTTGGTTTAAACTAGCTTGGAAGGTGACGTAATGCCTTGCACGTTTTAGCATATGTATTGCAAGTTAACTCCGATGGAAAGTATTTAAGTAATTATAGTAAGATGGTAATTGAGCTAGCAGCTGCATCACCTACTTGATCTATATTATAGTTAAAGGGCCCAAGTTTGATTGACCAGATTTAGGCTTATATTTAGGGGCTCATTTGAAGCCCAAACCTATTAAAGAAAATTGTGAATGAAAGAAGGCCCAGCAGCCAAATCTGCCAATTGGCCCATTATGGATAAAGCCCAAGTGAAACTAGGTAAGTGCATGACCTCCTAAGATTTGTTTTACCATGTTATTGGGCCAAGTGTGTACCACCTACTTGCATTAATCTGTCCCAAGTGGAATAAAAGAACAAAGGGAAAATGGACAGCCAAGGTCCAATAATATTAAGTCCAAAAAGGCCCAAGTTAAAAGGACAAGCAGGTGGGGCACCTACTTGACATTATATGGCCCAAAATTGGTCAAGAGTGTCGGCCATAACACCTCCTTTTTCAAAGGATAAGGATCAAGTCTTATTCTCCATTTTGAACTTGCAAAAGTTTCAGATTTCCTAAGTTCTTTCTTGGTCTCTCTTGGCTTCAATTAGCAGCCCTAAGACACCTTAGAGTTCTTGAGTGCTGTCTAATTTTTCAAGTAAGAGTTTGAAGGAGAGTTTGAATTCTTGAAGTACAAGTGTAGAGGATAAATTTCCAGAATTAAGGTAAGACTTCAACCCATTTGTTTTCCTCTCTTTGATAATGTTTGGAGTGGAGAATTTTGTATATGTTTATCAAGAATTCATGGATTGTGATAAATCTTTGAGTCAATATTCTCCTATTATGCTGAAAGATTTGAGATTGCTAGTGGCTGCCTTATGAATATTGTTGTTGAGGGCTGTTTGGGTAGCTTGCGAGATGATGTATGAAGTTGTATTAATGTGTAGAGGAAGGGTGTGGTGGTTCACCATTTATGTAAGGGTTGTTTGGGCCTGATTTCCATCAAATATTTTAGCTACTGTTTTGGAGGACCTTATTGTGATTAGCTGCTGATGTTAGCTTAATCATGACTTATGTTGTAGATTAGCACCCAATAAGGAAGGCTGAATCGTGATAGTGGTATTGGTCAGAAAAATAAGGTATGTAAGGCTATTCGATTCTATATCCTTTTGGCATGAAATCTGGCACCTGCAATTAATATCAATGAAGTGTTTCCCATAAGTTCTATTTCTAGAAAAGGAAGCATAGTGGCAGCGTACTATCTCCAAATAGCTAACAATATTTCTTTCCCCATTCTAAGTGCATAGAACTACTTCATTATATGTTCACTACTCTATACTTGTGTAATTATTCCCCTTGTGCTGTTATAGAAATGGTATTTGCAAAACAAAGTTTGATGAATCCCTCTCCTAAGCCAATTGAAGTCAATTGTGCCATTAAGGTCTTAAAGTAAGGTGTTGATGTTTCATAGCTCCTTATGTCATTGTTACTGCCTCAAAGTATTATTTTCATGTATTCCACTACTGTTCCGTATTTCCATATCTCCAAGATGATTATGACCACCAAATCAACATCTCAAAAGTGTTATGATTATCCAAAATAACATCTCAAAAGAGTTATGAACTGATTAACAATAATCTCAAAGATTAAAGAATCTAAGTGAAGAAATCTATTTAATTAAGGGTGGCAGCTCAGGGGCGAAAGCCTAGCATGGGCCGATCCCTATTGGTATAGAAGGGTGGCAGCTCAGGGGCAAAAGCCTAGCATGGGCCGATCCCAAGTTGTGTAATTATGAGGACCGCATCCCAGGGGTTAATACGCCTAGCATGGGTCATCCTCTTCTACCACTGATCAGCTGGTCACTTGTATCACATGCCCAACAAAGATTATAGCATACAACAAGGTAAAGAAAAGAATGTAGCTTACTTGATCCCATAAGAGTAAGCAAAGGTGGTCTTCTCTCCTAATCTATGCACCCTTATGTTGCTACTTGATTTCATTTGAGCTTTGTATTACATATACTATTTGTCTTACATATTCAGTACATTTTTCGTACTGACGTCCTGTATTGGGGACGCTGCATTTCATGCTGCAGGCTCGGGTACTCCAGCTAGTAGACCTCCTCAGTAGGAGCACTCAAAATTCTGCTACTTTTGGTGAGCTCCAAGTTGATTCGGAGCTTTATTAAGTCCTTGTTAAATTCGTTTGGTATTGTATCGTAGTTAAGGGTAAGGCGGGGTCTGTCCCGACCTACTCTAGTCTTCTATCTTTTAGAGGCTTTGTAGACGTATGTACATGGTTCAGTTGTGTCTTAAGGAGTTGTGGCCTCAACGGCCAAGTCTTGTATATAACTTTTGGACCTACTTACGTTGTTTTGTATCGCTGCATCCTAGGTTAACTTGTCACAATTGTTATAGTATATGCACAGTAAGAACAGGTTGCAGGTTGGTTCTCTCGGGCCTTTAGGGCATCGGGTGCCTGTCCGTCTTAATAGGTTTTGAGGCGTGACAAAAGTGGTATCAGAGCAGGTCATCCTAGGGAGTCTACAAAGCCGTGTCTGTGTAGAGTCTTGCTTATGGATGTGTTGTGCACCACATCTATAAACAGGAGGCTACGGGACATATAGGAGTTGTCTCATTTCTTTCATTTCTTAGATCGTGCGATAGAACCAGTGTTGTAGGTGAATCATATCTAATTTCTCAATTGTTTTATTATAGCATAGATGCCGATTACGAGAAGGAGTAAAAGTACTGGTAAACGAGTAGATGTGGCTGTCCAAGAAGGGACCAGCCAACCACCACCAAGTCAAGCTGTTCAAAGTGGGGCTCAAGATGAGTCTCTATCGCAGACTTCCTCGACGCCTCCATCTCCTGAAGAACTAAGGAGGGAAGATGAACCTCAGGAACCCCCTATTAATGCTACCGAGCAAGATTTGAGGAATGCAGTCCAATTATTGACTCGTATAGTTGCTGGTCATGGCCAAAGGCAAGAAGGTCCAGTTGCAGGTACTAGTGGCGTAGATAGATCAGCTGGAACACGGATACGTGATTTTCTTAACTTGGACCCTCCATCATTTACCGGGTCAGATCCTAATGAAGATCCCCAAGACTTTATAGATCAAATCCAACGCACTTTGGATATTATGCATGTAAGTGGTAAAGAAGCACTTGAGCTAGCTGCATACAGATTAAAGGGTGTGGCTATATTGTGGTATGAAGCTTGGAAGCAATCTAGGGGAACAAATGCACCTTCAGCTATGTGGAAAGAGTTCAAAAAGGCATTCCTTGATCATTATCTGCCATTGGAGATCCGAGAGGCCCGTGCGGATCAGTTCTTAAATCTCCACCAAGGAAATATGAGTGTGAGGGAGTATAGTCTCAAATTTAATTCCTTGGCCAGGTATGTCCCTAATGTAGTAGCTACTATGGAGGATAGAGTTCATCGTTTTGTGGACGGGTTAGATTCATATCTGGTTAGAGACTGTACAATTGCTTCATTAAATAAAGATATGGATATAGCAAGGATGCAGGCTTTTGCACAAAAATTAGAGGATCAAAGGCAAAGAAGAAGAACACAAGAGTTGGAAACAGGGCATTCTAAGAGGGCCAGATCAATGGGGCAGTTTACACCATCCCAAGGTGAGTTTAGGCCTCGGTTCTCTAACAGACCACCTAGGCCATCATCTTTCTACTCTACAGCTAGTGCTCCACCACGGTTCCAAGGGTTTAGAGGCAATCAGTTTGGGCAAAGAAGTGAAAGCCAAGGTAGTCATCAAGAGCAAGGAAGTACGAGCCAATCAAGGCCTCCACGACAGCCTTGTAAACAGTGTGGGAGGAATCATCTAGGTGCATGCAGGTTTGGGACGGATGTTTGTTTTTGGTGTGGCACACCAGGGCATATGATGAGAAACTGCCCTCATAGGGGAGTGAGTGGCGTTGTTCAACCAACTAGATCAGTTGTTGCGTCGACCTCATCAACCCCTTCTTTAGGTAGGGGACTACATATGCCTACAGGTCGTGGTAGAGGAGCTAGGGGAGCAACTAGTTCTAGTGGAGGTCAGAATCGCACATATGCACTAGGGGATCGACAAAATTTAGAAGGCTCGCCGGATGTGGTTACAGGTACATTGTCCATCTTTTCACATATTGTATATGCATTAATCAATCCGGGGTCTACACTATCATATGTTACACCATTGATTGCTGGAAAGTTCAAAAGAACACCAGAATTATTAGCAAAGCCATTTGAAGTGTCTACACCGATTGGTGAATCTATTATAGCTAGGAGAGTTTATCGTAATTGCATTGTAACTGTTTGTGATCGCGATACATTGGCTGACCTTGTTGAGCTAGACATGGTAGATTTTGATGTTATAATGGGTATGGATTGGTTAGCTTCTTGTTATGCCACGGTAGATTGCCGAACTAAGATAGTGCATTTCCAGTTTCCAAAAGAGGTAGTCCTCGAATGGAAGGGTAATATTGGGATGCCAAGAGGTAAATTTATTTCTTATCTTAAGGCAAAGAAGATGATTTCCAAAGGATACATATGCCATCTGGTTAGAGTGGAAAATGTAGATGCAGAGCCACCAACCCTTCAATCCATTCCGGTGGTAAATGAATTTCCAGATGTGTTTCCTGAAGATCTTCCAGGTTTGCCTCCAGAACGAGAAGTAGAGTTCGGTATTGATGTGCTTTCAGATACTCAACCTATCTCAATTCCTCCATATAGAATGGCTCCGGCAGAATTACGAGAGTTGAAGGAGCAGTTAAAAGACTTATTACAAAAAGGATTCATAAGGCCTAGTGTGTCTCCATGGGGAGCACCAGTTTTATTTGTGCGCAAAAAAGATGGCTCATTAAGAATGTGTATCGACTACCGGCAGTTGAATAAGGTAACAATTAAGAACAAATATCCCCTCCCTAGAATTGATGATCTGTTTGATCAATTACAAGGTGCTAGGTGTTTTTCAAAGATCGACCTGAGGTCAGGTTATCACCAAGTGAGGGTCAAGGACAAAGATATACCCAAGACAGCTTTTCGAACACGGTATGGTCATTTTGAGTTCTTAGTCATGTCATTCGGGCTAACAAATGCACCAGCAGCTTTTATGGATTTGATGAATAGGGTGTTCAAGCCATTCTTAGATGTGTTTGTGATAGTGTTCATAGATGACATTTTGGTGTATTCAAGATCGGAAGAGGATCATGCTAATCACTTGCGGCAGGTTTTACAAATTCTCCGTGATCGTAAATTGTATGCAAAGTTCTCTAAATGTGAGTTCTGGTTGAAATCTGTGGCATTCCTAGGTCATATCGTATCCGAAGAAGGAATAAGGGTTGATAACCAGAAAATAGAAGCCGTGAAAAGATGGCCAAGACCTACAACGCCTACGGATATCGTAGTTTTCTTGGATTGGCAGGTTATTACAGAAGGTTTGTTGAAGGATTCTCTTCCATGGCTGCACCCTTAACAAAGCTAACACATAAAGGAACCAAGTTTCAGTGGAGCGATGAGTGTGAAAGAAGCTTCCAAGAGTTGAAGAGTAAATTAACTTCTACACCTGTGTTGGTACTTCCAGAAGGTACAGAAGGCTATGTAGTGTACTGTGATGCTTCGGGAGTGGGCTTAGGTTGTGTATTGATGCAGTGTGGTAAAGTTATAGCTTATGGATCGAGGCAGCTGCGGCCACATGAGAAAAATTATCCAACCCATGATCTAGAGCTAGCAGCAGTTGTGTTTGCTTTGAAGATATGGCGCCACTACTTGTATGGAGTTCATGTTGACATATACACTGATCACAAAAGCTTGCAATATATTTTTAAGCAAAAAGACTTAAATCTGAGGCAGCGAAGGTGGCTGGAGCTATTAAAAGATTATGACATTGACATCTTATATCACCCCGGTAAAGCTAATGTAGTAGCTGATGCTTTAAGCCGTAAAATAATGGCAAGCACTTATGGGAAGTCTGTGGAAAGACAAGGAATGACTAAGGATCTGTCCCAACTAGCGAACTTGGGTGTTCGCCTTCTTGAATCTCAAGGCGAAGGGGTTATTGTGCAAAATGCGGCAGAATCCTCATTAATAGTGGAAGTGAAAGAGAAGCAGTACACTGATCCAATTCTTTTACAACTTAAAGAGAATGTACTACATGGTATGACAAAGGCATTTGAGCTTAAGCAAGACGGAGAACTTCGATGTCAAAATAGATTGTGTGTACCTAATGTAGATGAACTAAGAAAGAGGATCATGATGGAAGCACATAATTCAAGATACTCTGTTCATCCGGGGTCAACTAAAATGTATCATGACTTGAAAGAAATGTATTGGTGGGGGGACATGAAGAAGAACATTGCAGAATTCGTGGCTCAGTGTCCAAATTGTCAACAGGTAAAAGTAGAACACCAAAAGCCCGGAGGTTACATGCAGCGTATAGAACTTCCAATTTGGAAATGGGACATGATCAACATGGATTTTATTACTGGTTTGCCTCGCTCATTCCGGAAGTTTGACTCCATATAGGTAATAGTTGATAGACTTACCAAAGCAGCACACTTCTTGCCGGTGAAGACTACTTATACAGCTGAAGAGTATGCGAGGTTGTACATTAAAGAGATAGTTCGACTACATGGAGTGCCAATCTCTATAATATCTGATAGAGGAGCTCAATTCACAGCAAATTTTTGGAAGTCATTTCAAAAGAGTTTGGGAACACAAGTGAATTTAAGTACAGCCTTTCATCCTCAAACGGATGGTCAGGCAGAACGTACAATTCAGACACTTGAGGATATGCTGCGAGCTTGTATATTAGATTTCAAGGGTAGCTGGGATGATCACCTACCACTTATTGAATTTGCTTATAACAATAGCTATCATTCGAGCATTAAAATGGCACCTTATGAAGCTTTATATGGTCGAAAGTGTAGATCACCAATTGGCTGGTTCGAAACGGGTGAAACTGCCTTATTTGGGCCAGATCTTGTTCATCAAGCTATGGAAAAAGTCAAAGTGATACAGCAGAGGCTAGAAACAGCTCAAAGTCGACATAAATCATATGCAGATATTAGAAGGAGAGGACTAGAATTTTCTATAGGGGATTGGGTGTTCTTGAAGGTGTCTCCGATGAAAGGGGTAATGAGGTTTGGTAAAAAGGGAAAGCTGAGTCCACGCTATATAGGGCCATATAAGATTATCCAAAAATTTGGCCAAGTAGCCTATGAGTTAGAGCTACCACAAGAGCTTTCATCAGTTCATCCGGTGTTCCATGTCTCAATGCTACGGAAATGCGTAGGTGACCCATTTCGTATTACTCCTACTGAAGACGTACAGGTTACGGGAGATCTCACTTATGAAGAAGTACCCATTGCTATTCTGGATCGACAAGTTAGGAAGTTAAGAAATAAAGAAGTAGCTTCTGTAAAAGTACTATAGAGAAACCAACAAGTAGAAGAAGTTACATGGGAAGCAGAAGAAGCAATGAAATTGAAGTATCCTCACCTCTTTCACACTAGTTGGAATGATCAAAATGTTAGTGGAGGCATTGACAAGTAAGTATAAGTCAATATGTTCAATTTGATTAATAGTAGTACTAACTTAGGCTTGAACTTGTTTAGGCTGGGCAACCATGCTAACATTCGAGGACGAATGTTCCAAGGGGGGAAGGATGTAACGGCCTGTATTTTTGTATGTGGTAGTTCTATTCATGTTATACTTGACATAGACTTATAGTGTAGGTGAGGGATCATGTTTCTTATGTGATTAGTGTTGGTTTAAACTAGCTTGGAAGGTGATGTAATGCCTTGCACGTTTTAGCATATGTATTGCAAGTTAACTCCGATGGAAAGTATTTAAGTAATTATAGTAAGATGGTAATTGAGCTAGCAGCTGCATCACCTACTTGATCTATATTATAGTTAAAGGGCCCAAGTTTGATTGACCAGATTTAGGCTTATATTTAGGGGCTCATTTGAAGCCCAAACCTATTAAAGAAATTGTGAATGAAAGAAGGCCCAGCAGCCAAATCTGCCAATTGGCCCATTATGGATAAAGCCCAAGTGAAACTAGGTAAGTGCATGACCTCCTAAGATTTGTTTTACCATGTTATTGGGCCAAGTGTGTACCACCTACTTGCATTAATCTGTCCCAAGTGGAATAAAAGAACAAAGGGAAAATGGACAGCCAAGGTCCAATAATATTAAGTCCAAAAAGGCCCAAGTTAAAAGGACAAGCAGGTGGGGCACCTACTTGACATTATATGGCCCAAAATTGGTCAAGAGTGTCGGCCATAACACCTCCTTTTTCAAAGGATAAGGATCAAGTCTTATTCTCCATTTTGAACTTGCAAAAGTTTCAGATTTCCTAAGTTCTTTCTTGGTCTCTCTTGGCTTCAATTAGCAGCCCTAAGACACCTTAGAGTTCTTGAGTGCTGTCTAATTTTTCAAGTAAGAGTTTGAAGGAGAGTTTGAATTCTTGAAGTACAAGTTGTAGAGGATAAATTTTCAGAATTAAGGTAAGACTTCAACCCATTTGTTTTCCTCTCTTTGATAATGTTTGGAGTGGAGAATTTTGTATATGTTTATCAAGAATTCATGGATTGTGATAAATCTTTGAGTCAATATTCTCCTATTATGCTGAAAGATTTGAGATTGATAGTGGCTGCCTTATGAATATTGTTGTTGAGGGCTGTTTGGGTAGCTTGGGAGATGATGTATGAAGTTGTATTAATGTGTAGAGGAAGGGTGTGGTGGTTCACCATTTATGTAAGGGTTGTTTGGGCCTGATTTCCATCAAATATTTTAGCTACTGTTTTGGAGGACCTTATTGTGATTAGCTGCTGATGTTAGCTTAATCATGACTTATGTTGTAGATTAGCACCCAATAAGGAAGGCTGAATCGTGATAGTGGTATTGGTCAGAAAAATAAGGTATGTAAGGCTATTCGATTCTATATCCTTTTGGCATGAAATCTGGCACCTGCAATTAATATCAATGAAGTGTTTCCCATAAGTTCTATTTCTAGAAAAGGAAGCATAGTGGCAGCGTACTATCTCCAAATAGCTAACAATATTTCTTTCCCCATTCTAAGTGCATAGAACTACTTCATTATATGTTCACTACTCTATACTTGTGTAATTATTCCCCTTGTGCTGTTATAGAAATGGTATTTGCAAAACAAAGTTTGATGAATCCCTCTCCTAAGCCAATTGAAGTCAATTGTGCCATTAAGGTCTTAAAGTAAGGTGTTGATGTTTCATAGCTCCTTATGTCATTGTTACTGCCTCAAAGTATTATTTTCATGTATTCCACTACTGTTCCGTATTTCCATATCTCCAAGATGATTATGACCACCAAATCAACATCTCAAAAGTGTTAAGATTATCCAAAATAACATCTCAAAAGAGTTATGAACTGATTAACAATAATCTCAAAGATTAAAGAATCTAAGTGAAGAAATCTATTTAATTAAGGGTGGCAGCTCAGGGGCGAAAGCCTAGCATGGGCCGATCCCTATTGGTATAGAAGGGTGGCAGCTCAGGGGCAAAAGCCTAGCATGGGCCGATCCCAAGTTGTGTAATTATGAGGACCGCATCCCAGGGGTTAATACGCCTAGCATGGGTCATCCTCTTCTACCACTGATCAGCTGGTCACTTGTATCACATGCCCAACAAAGATTATAGCATACAACAAGGTAAAGAAAAGAATGTAGCTTACTTGATCCCATAAGAGTAAGCAAAGGTGGTCTTCTCTCCTAATCTATGCACCCTTATGTTGCTACTTGATTTCATTTGAGCTTTGTATTACATATACTATTTGTCTTACATATTCAGTACATTTTTCGTACTGACGTCCTGTATTGGGGACGCTGCATTTCATGCTGCAGGCTCGGGTACTCCAGCTAGTAGACCTCCTCAGTAGGAGCACTCAAAATTCTGCTACTTTTGGTGAGCTCCAAGTTGATTCGGAGCTTTATTAAGTCCTTGTTAAATTCGTTTGGTATTGTATCGTAGTTAAGGGTAAGGCGGGGTCTGTCCCGACCTACTCTAGTCTTCTATCTTTTAGAGGCTTTGTAGACGTATGTACATGGTTCAGTTGTGTCTTAAGGAGTTGTGGCCTCAACGGCCAAGTCTTGTATATAACTTTTGGACCTACTTACGTTGTTTTGTATCGCTGCATCCTAGGTTAACTTGTCACAATTGTTACAGTATATGCACAGTAAGAACAGGTTGCAGGTTGGTTCTCTCGGGCCTTTAGGGCATCGGGTGCCTGTCCGTCTTAATAGGTTTTGAGGCGTGACAAAAACCTATTGATACTCCTATGGGAACAAACTCCAAGCTTATAGCAGATGAATCTGATTCTCTTGTAAATCAAACCATGTATAGGGGAATCATTGGGTCATTGTTGTATATGACTGCTAGTAGACCTGACATCGTATACAGTGTTGGAATGTGTGCTAGATTACAAGCATGTCCTCGTGATTCACATTTGAAGGCTGCAAAACGTATTCTAAGATACTTGAAGAAAACAGGGGACCTGGTCCTCTTTTATCCAGCAGGTGACACTTTTGATCTTGTTGGTTTTGCAGATGCTGATTTTGCTGGTTATCAAGTTGACAGGAAGAGTACTTCTGGAATGGCTCATTTTCTTGGATCTTCACTCATTTCTTGGGGAACTAAGAAACAGAATTCTGTAGCTCTCTCAACAGCTGAAGCAGAATATGTAGCAGCTGTTGCATGTTGTTCACAATTGTTATGGATCAAGCAACATTTGGAGGATTTTGGTGTAATCATCAAAGCTATTCCTCTTATGTGTGACAATACTAGTGCAGTTAGTATGGGAAAGAATCCAGTTCAACACAAGAGAACTAAGCACATTGATGTGAGGCATCATTTTCTGAGAGACAATGTTGAAAAAGGGAATATTGTACTTACGTATTGTCCAACAGAGGAACAAATTGCAGATATCTTCACCAAGGCTCTCAGCAAAGATCAATTTGAAAGAAATAGGTTGAAGTTGGGCATGATGTCCTCTAACTGATTTTCAGAAATTCCATAGTTGAATTCTTTTGATGGCTAAACTTGCAGTACAGGTATCCTTTGTGTCAATAATATATTATCTGGATTAGATCATTTTTGTACCTATTGTAGGTATACATTCAGGAAGGACTAGCTAAGCAAAGACATGGCTAGAACAGTTGAGGAATGATAATAAAGATGTATTATGGGACCTGGTCCCAGTCAAGGTTAGCATCTTTTACATTAATTTTAAACTGAAAAAATATGATTATTGATCAAGCCACGTGTCAGTCATCGGTCATTCTGACCGTTAGTCCCATCGCTTATTGTTCAAGTGACACGTCAAATCAAGGGACCTGGCACCGTTTCGTTTTTTTTTTTAAAAAAACCCTCCTCCTTTTCGTTTAAATTCTTAAATGTGTCTTTCAACATTCCTCCACTAAAAGAAAGAAAAAAAGAGAAAAGTCGAAATCTGATTTTATCTCATCTTCTTTGTCTTTGAAAAATTGCTATTCTTCTCTTCTTCTGGTTAAGATGTCTGATCCTTCATCCGCCTATAAGCAAATGCTTACTGCTCTCAGTGAAATTGAACCCATTGCCTTCTATTCTCCTTCAGCAGAAAGGTCTAGGTCTAACGTTCCTTCAGGGTCTCCCCAAGATATTCCTGACAACACTTTTCACTCTATAGATCTGAACAGCTCTAGTGTCCCTACTGGACCTGGTCCTCATCACGAAATGCTGCCAGATGCTTTGTTTGAAGGAGACCTGCCAAGAAATAAATCTTCTGAGTCAAACATTCTCGCCGCAAGTGAAGAGCTGGTAATTAAAAGTCTTGCCATGATGAGAGAAGAGGTCAGGGTCGAACAAAATGAACCTTTTCAAGGCGAAGAGGTCAGAGAAACTCAACCCATTTTTGATAAAACTCCTGATTTTGGGAGGTATCCATCTTCGAACTCCTCTGACTCTGAAGGTGAGGATGAATCTATCAAATGGAAGGTTGAGAAGAGGGGTGGTAGTGTGTCAAGAAAGGGAAAAGAAAAGGTAGTAGAAGAGGTGCCTAGAAGGAGACCTACTACTAGATCTGATGCAAAAAAGTTGCTGGCTGATGCCTTAAAGGCTAGTGCAAGGTCTACAGCTAAAATCAGGAGTGCTAGAACATTCAAAGTGTCTAACTTCAAAATGCCTAAATATGGAGTCATAGAGGTGTCTGCTGAAGAGACTGAAAAGAAGGGCAGGAAGAAAAGGTCAGAAAAAACAAAGTCAAGAGATTGCAAAAAGGTGGAGAAAACAGAATCCACAAGGAAGAGTTCTATAGGAAAAAGGAAAAGATCACAGGGATCTGGTACCCAAAGTAAAGTTGAAGAGGAGGTCAACAAACAAGAAACTGTTGACAACTTGAGAAAGCAGGCTGTGCTGGCTGGGAGAGTTTTTGACATGGGAATAATCAACCTACCTGGAATGGACTCTCTGCATGATATGGTGGAAATCCAGTCATGGATACATCTCTTCAACAAAAATTCTCCTACTCTTCATAAAGAGGAAGTGCGTGAATTTTACTACAACATTCAATTCAAAGAAGATGGGAGTGTCCATACCAGAGTGAATGATATTGCAGTGCAACTGGATGAGGTTCTGTTGGGAAAAATTCTTAAGGTGCCTCGAGAGGGTACCAGGTCTGTGATTGGGAAAAATTATTCGACTGAGTTTGTGGCATTGGTCTCAAAGCTTCCCACAACTAAGTGTGCAGGGATCTTTAAGAAGGTGATGAAAGGTGAGTATCAGTTGGTGTTCGAGTTTGTAAACAAAACTCTGCTTCCTCGAACTGAAAAGAGGACCTCAGCTACCTCTGCTGATTTATATGTGATGGAGTTGTTGTGCAAATTTGAACCTCTGAATCTCCCAGGGCTCATGCTTGAACACATGTACAAGACTGTCATTGAAAGGAAAGGAATACATGGAATGGGATATGGATACTTTCTTACTGAAGTATTCAAATACTTTAACATTCCTTTGAGCGTTGGCAAGGTTGGTACAGTGAAACAAGCTTTTTCAGAGAATACTCTGGTTGAATGTGAGTGCATTGAAGGGAAAGGAAATCCCAAGAGCAAGATGGCTCAACTCATAGAAGACCAGAACCAACTCAAGCATGAAGTTGAAGAATTAACTGTGCGATTAAGTGGAAAAGATGCTGAAATTGCTATACTCAAAGCTGAGCTGATCACTGCACAGACAGAGGGACCTGGTACTTCTGTGGTTCAAACCCTGGGAAGGGAAAATGCAGAGCTGAGGGCCAAGGTTACTGCCTTGCAAGAAAAGGCAATAAAGGATAATGATGCTGCAAATGATAGGCTCACTCTCATTATTCAGTCCCTTTCTCATCAGCCTCCCCCCTCTTAGTCTGTCCCAATCATTTTCTGTGTCTTCCTTGTGTGGCTAATCTTGTTGTCATTAGATTCTCATTTTGCTATTAATGTATTAAATGTTTATCTTGGAATGCTATTTATCTTATTCCTCCGGTGTTCTAGCTACCATCTCTTGTGAATGCTTTCCTTTTTGTTTGATTGCTATCAAGCTTTGGTCTTCTATGATATTATATTTGATATCTCTGGTTTACTGTATCTCTTTTTATGATGCCAAAAGGGGGAATTATAACTGATAAGTGGTAGCTGGACATGGTTGTGAGGAGAAATACAAGTGAGGGGGAATACAGTCAGAATAATTTTTTTTCTTTCCAGGAGGATGGACAAGTAATTCAGGGGGAACTTGTTATGAAGTTGGAAGAGTGTCTGGAGCATTGTTTGTCATCATCAAAAAGGGAAAAAATGTTATTTGTAAGTTTTGATGATGTGACAAACTCAGGGACCTTGTAACGGTACCAGGTTCCCTACATGAACAAGCTGTTGACTGCAAGTTGGAGAAAGTACAAAAAGTTGGTGCACAGTCTCCAACAGTGGCAGAAGTGACAGACGCGGCAGAAACGTCAGAACTTTCCAACCAATGGCATGGGTTTAAGGAAAGTGACTTGTCTATACAATGTCATCTTTCCTTAAACTTTTTCTTTGGCTTTTGCAACTTGAAGAAGCACTTTCAAGAAAATTTGCACAGGCTATAGAAAACAAAAGGTGAAGAATTATTTAAGAACAACTGAAAACTCAGAAGCATAACTTGTGGTTGTTTGAGAATACATTCTTGAGGTCTTACATTGTAAACTATTCCTATATCTATAAAGGAATCAGTGTGGTGGTGTTGAAACTTTAAGTTATCTAGAAGGGATAGCTTAGTGGGTAGAATAACTTCTACTTAGGCTCAATCAAGCAATAGAGGTATTGCTTGATTGTGAGATTAAAAACTTTTTCTCACATTTGTGTAACTGGT
Organism: Solanum sitiens; assembly: GCA_016801875.1. Classification (NCBI taxonomy): domain Eukaryota; kingdom Viridiplantae; phylum Streptophyta; class Magnoliopsida; order Solanales; family Solanaceae; genus Solanum; species Solanum sitiens. Next base: position 65,826 of record JABWTJ010000364.1, on the reverse strand, counting down.
TTTACTTTTGCTTGTGAAGATTAGTGAAACAGTTTTTGAAAATCCTGTGTGACAGGTCGTGGTTTTACTCCCTTGAGCAAGGAGGTTTCCACGTAAAACTGTTGTGTTGTTAAACTGCATTTACTTTCTGTTCATACTTGTTTGTGTGTCAAGGGACCTGGTCCATTGACTGATAAGTGGACGCATAGATTCTAACAGGGACGAAAAAATTCCGATAGATAAGTTTGAATTATCATACTCTTATAATTAGCCTATTGAAAAGTGGCTTTTTATTGCACTTGAGAATGATGTAAATAGTATATTGTATAGTGTTCCTAACTTTGCATTGTCTATTTTTATAATTGTATCCCGAATTGCACTTCTTTGAGAAAGCTTTCTCTAACCCGTGTCAAATTAGATGAATACATGCTTCAAAATCTACTTAAATGTTGTCCCTTGATTGTCAATTTCATCTTTGAGTATTGTATAGGGTTGGAAGAGATTGAGTTGTTGAATCTTCGAAAGATTAAGCCAGTTACCATTAAGACATTGGACAGAACAACTCTTGAACACTTGTCTTATCATGGTTATTTGTTGGAAAATTTGGATATTATTGAATGTGAGAATCTAAAATCTTTAGATATGGAAATATCTGGATTTCTGCGAAAACCTTATTTCTAAATCTCAATTGTTGAAGGACTTGAAGATTCAATGTTGTGGGGGCGAAGTGGAGATTGATTCTTCGAATTTTGAGTCATTTGAGTCTTAACAAGCTCTTAGCAATGTCTGGTTGGAGACCTTAACATGTTAAACTTGAGAAAGCAAATTTGATATGCTGGGGTGCGGTACACAACTAGCTCATACTGGAAACATGTATCGATGAAAGAATAGAGACGACTACTATCATCCCCAAAAAAGGCAAGCGTGAGCCCTCATCTGTCAAAGCGAATGATCTTTGATCTTAGCTGTTATGCCCTTTTTTTTCTTTGATTCATAAATTATAACTGAATGTTTGATCCGCGCTAAAAGGAGGAAAGTTCTTTGTAATGTGTACTCAACTCTTAGTCATTTGGAAGAGGGGTTTGTTATTCCGAGACACCCCTCAGTCTAGAATGTTAAGAAAATTCATTGTAAAGAAATCATTGCGATGATATCATTCCTACTTCCACTAATAATCGGATCATTGAACAATGAAAAATGGAGAAGGCACTGCTGAAGAAGTATAACTGAGTTCCTACTAGTATGCTGGTTGAGTAATATGGCTATTGTGAGAAATATAGGAAAAAAATATTAGGGGCTATTTGGTTACTGGTTAGAGTTATGCAGCTATTAGCTATGCAAAGTTTAGTTATGCATGTATTAGTTATGCAGGGTTTAGTTATGCAGGGTTTAGCTATGCAGGGTTAGTTATGCAAGTATTAGTTAGTTATGTTGGGTTTAATTATGCGGGTATTAGCTATGTGGATATTAGTTATGTAAATATTATTTAGTTACGTAGAGATTACAATACATGAATTATTAACTATTGAATATTAAACTTGTTGTAAATTATTAATATATGTTATTTACAAAATAATAATACATGCTAATAAAATGTGAAATATATTGAATAATATATAATGTTAATATTTGATTAACATATGTACGGTTAAAAAATATACAATCAATTTCTAATATTAAAAAAATATTTATATTTGCATAAATCAATCAAAATGGTAAGTATATAAAAAGAAAAAAAAACAATCTATAAATAATAAGAAATAAAAGCAACACATATTGAAAGGAAACAATAAAGTTTCTAATTAAAAAAATAAAAGAAATTAAAAGAAATAAAAATGATCTAAATATAAAAAAGAAATAAAAACAACAAACTATATATAGGAAAACAATAAAGTTTCCAATTAAAAAAAATAAAATAAATTAATAGGGTAAATATGTAATTTATCACTTTAATACATGTATAACTAATACCCACATAACTTATTCCATCTTCTACCCTGCATAACTTTATACATAGATTCCCTCATAAATTATTTTGACTTTTATACTTAATACAAAACTTCCACCAAACATAGTAAATCTGATTCAACTTTTTATACAAGAATAAGATGTCTCTTATACAGTAACCAAACGGTCCCTTACTGTATTGAATTGTTGTTGTTTATATTATTACTTTGACCCTATTTTTAGACACCTTTTCCTACCAGGACACTGCAATACAATCCTTTTCTAAGTCGGACACTATATATTATTCATATTACTATTACAATTCATGTTTCTATTCTAAGTAGGATTGTATATACCTATTACTATTCTAATAGATTGTATAAATCTATTCCTATTTGATACTCTATGCTGCTACTGACATAAACAAAAACTTAGTTTTAAGCACCAAAAGATTGTGGTAGAGTGGTAAGTATTCCTTCATCTTTAGGAGTTTGAATTATGAGAATGTAGTCACCTTTACCTTCTAAAGTAGACTTCCCACCCTAATTCGGATTATCCGGGCCCCAAATCAAGTATCAAACACTCAAATAAGACATGATTGGTAACAAGTAATGTTGTCTAGTGTAGAGTCTAGGGTGAAGCGAATTCACGATTTAGAATAAGCGAGTTGAGAAAAGGCATGACTATAATATGTATTGAGCGCGTCAAACTGCTTCTACTTTCACATTATTCAAGCAGATTGTCAGTTTAAACACATTTTATTCAACACAATAACTACATAGAGTGGCTATCATCTGATGTAACTTTTTGTTTATAAACTAACATCTTATCGAAGAATTCTGGTCCTCCAATGGCACCTCAGAGTGGAAAAAAATTATGTGTATACCGTTTCTTTTCACAGTTATTGTGAATGCCACATGTTCCACACCAAAATCAAATTTTACGACAGCTAAAGAACAGAAGACAAAAAGAAGTAAAGCTCTCTGCATTTATTTGATGATAAACAGTTTGCTGCCTATTCAGAGTACAGGGCTAAGCATGACAAATAAAGAAGAAAAAAAAAAGTGCAAATCTAAGGGCATTGAATTTGCAATATTATAAACTACCTCACCAATGTAATACAAAAGAATATTCAGCATATGACATGTCGGGACTCATTGAGAGTCCTTCTCTATTGAGTTCTAGAGAATGCCAACTCTCACTTTTATTATCATCAAATATGTAGACTTGTGCTCCTTTTAATTCTAGTTGACCATGCCAAGGAGAGTACTGACACAAATTCTTCATATATATATTCTTCATATATATCAAACGATTAATGAAGCATTTAAATGTTGCACCTGTTGATACTATGTTAAGTCTCCTAGGATGACAACTCCATAGCAAAGCATCTAGAAACGTTGGGCACTCCCCATTCATCCATGTACAATGCACATTCAAAACGTCCACTTTGGTCGTAGCAACTCCGTAGTGCAGCTGCATATCTGTCAAGTTGATGTCATTGCATTGGTAAAACCAAAGAGAAACTTCAGGACAAGTGTTCGAATTTGATAGAAACTTCCTCAAGTTATAGAACCATTCAGCATTTAAACTGCCTGAGCAGTAATGATTGAAAATTAAGTGCTTCAATTGTCCTGCAATGTTAAGTTTAGGAATTTTATATCCCATATACTCAAGTGACTCCAAATTCAAAGAATCAATCTCTGTTATGCCCCCACAAAATCGAATCTTCAAGTCCTTCAACGATTGAGATCCAGAAATAATGTAATGCAGAAATCCATCACATAGTTTCATATGTGATATATCTAAAGAGTTTAGATTCTGATATTCAACAATTTCCAATTTTTCCCCTTCAAAACTCAAGTGTTCAAGAGTTGGTGCTTGAATTATAACAAGTTGGTCTCGCCCCCTTGTATTAATGTAAACTGACTTAATCTTTTCAAGATTCAACAATTCAATCTTATTCAACCCCCGACATTGATCAAAGTTGAAACTGTCAATCAATGGACAACAATTAAGTAGAGTTTGTAGCGTGTCTTCATCTAATTTGACACGGGTTAGAGAAAGCTTTCTCAAAGAATTGCATTTCGTCACACCACTAGAAAATAAAAACGAAATAGGCATAAGAGTACAACACTCCACAGCCAATTCTGTTAAACATTCTGCGGTCAAAATTGTGAAAATAGACCATGAATAGTCAAGACCTTTTAAGAATACATACTTAACACCATTCCGAAGCGCAATATAAAACCACTTATCAATAGGCTGAGCAACTTGAGAATAAAAAAAGTATGATAATTCAAACTTATCTATCCGAATTTTTTCATCCCTATATCGGTTCATGATCATATCCATTCCACTATAAGGATATTTAAATTCAATGTTGGGATGCATAAACCAAGATCGTAGCCATGTTTTCGAGAGAATACTCATCTTAGCTGCATCTTCAAAACTAAGGTAACAAACAATTTTTTCAATGAGACATTCAGGCAATACGTCAATAGTGGCTATCTCCATCACGAAAATTTCAATGATCAAAACAAACCCTAATAGATGTGATATCAATTTATATAGGTTGCTGTGCAGTGTTTGTAACAAAGCCCTACTTCTATAGTTATTACAGATTTAATTAAGAATTTATTCTTATAAAAATATTCTCCTCTAACGAGTATAAATATCTTTTTTGGCAAAATTTCGGAAAACTATAGTTGTTTACTTAAACTTGTACTACAAACATTCAACCCAAAATTTAATTCGTCATACTACAATAATTCTGGTATGCATAATACAATAACATACAAAACTTTCATATTTTATTTTTACAAAAATGGTTAAATACTTGATGTATAACTATATACCTAACTAGTCTTCGATTTTTTTTTCTTCCATTTTCTAGTAAAAGGTATTAAAGATAAAAGGGTAAAAATATTTAAAAAAGTAAAATTACATAAAAAAAAAAAAATTATTCTGGCCAAAAAGATTTTTCCTTTTAAAATATTCTTCCAATTACCCTTTAAGTTAGTATTGAAATTAGTTATTATAATTAATGTTTAGTTATTTTTGGCAATAAATAATAAAGATAATAGTGAAAAATTATGTTCAATTTATGTCCTAACCTACTTTTTTAAAGGGTGTGAAACACCTCAAAGTTTAAGTTAATATAGAAGAGAGGGAGTACATAACTTCTTCATATTTAAAAATTGTGTTATAAAATAGAAAATTTATCAGTTTATTTTTTTTAATTAGGACTCAATCGTTGATATTTTTTTTTCTTTTTTATAATTATTTTTATTTTATTAAAATAAGTTACTATGGTTAAATTTCATTAAAAGTCCTTGATGGTATAGAAATTTCATACACCGACAGGGCACAAAACTTAAACTCTTTATTAAAGGGAAAAGAGTCTAATATATCCCCCTAACTGGACTATTTAGAGTTGATATATCCCTCATGATGAAAATGACTTATATATACCATGTTGTTATAAAAGTGACTTACATATACCCTTAACGTGAGTGGAAAAAAAAAATGAATGATCAATCTTTTATTTTTTAATTTTAAAAAGCTAGTCCATGTAGGTGTATATTTCATCTTTCTCATACTTTTTTTTTGACTATTTTTATTCATCGAGTAATTTAAATATATATATTTTTACCATCTATTCTTCAATTATAGAGAGTTGAATAGTAATTCTCCAAATACTCTATATTTCATTTTTTGAATATTATATTATTATTTCTACTTTTTTGTAATTAACATATTATTTTTTATATAAGGTTATTAATTAAATCTCTAATATATGCAATTCTTTTTAAATTTAATATAACATTTTAAAAAATATTTTATTTTACATATACTACTTTCATCTTGAATTAATAATATTTTCAATTATAGAGAGTTGAATAGTAGTTCTCCAAATTTGGAGAACTACTATTCATACTCTCTATTTCATTTTTTGAATATTATATTATTATTTCTACTTTTTTGTAATTAACATATTATTTTTTATAGAAGGTTATTAATCAAATCTCTAATATATGCAATTCTTTTTAAATTTAATATAACATTTTAAAAATATTTTATTTTATATATACTACTTTCATCTTGAATTAATAATATTTTAAATATTTTTTAAATTTTTGTCACTTTGTGATACAATTTGATGTTATATTAATTTTCACTATGAAGAATGCACAAAATTTAAATGAAAAGATAAAAAATTTAATTTAAAAATATAATACATAACATAATAATTTAAATACAAGATAACAATAGATACAATGCATAACATAATAATTTTAAAATTCACAATAATAATTTAGTAATCCGGTAAGTCGTTTCTAGATTTAACGATATTCAAAAAAGGAATTAGTGTATGATTTAAAGAAGTTGTGATTGTGATTGCGGTTGTGCTTGTTGATTTATTTTTTTAGTTATTCGTAGTTGTTCTTTAGAAATTTAGAATAATATATAATTTGATATTAAATAAAAAATTTCAAAAAATTAAAATTTTATATTACATAAAATTATATAGGATGATTATTCATAAAAAAAGATTTATATTATGGAATAAGAAAACAAAAAGAAAATAGAAGTAATAATATAATATTAATGAGAGAGAAAAATATTCTTTTTTAGAGAGTAAAATAGGGGGCAATTACCATGTTATTAACCGATCGATACTTTAATACAACCTTTTCTGATCCCGCTGGAGGGGGAGACCCCATATTATACCAGCATCTCTTTTGGTTCTTCGGTCATCCAGAGGTGTATATTCCCATTCTGCCTGGATCCGGTATCATAAGTCATATCGTTTCTACTTTTTCGGGAAAACCGGTTTTCGGGTATCTAGGCATGGTTTATGCCATGATCAGTATAGGTGTTCTTGGATTAGAGAATTGGGTTGGAATTGATTGTCTGAAATAATAGAAAACTTTATATTTGGAGAGTAAAATAGAGTATAGGGTTAGAGATGCCCTAAAAGAAAAACCTATTTATGATAAAAAATCAGGGCAAATAAAACCCAACAGGATGCGCACCATCAAAAACGTACGTGCAACCAATATAAAGGGTCCTCTGGAGTTCCCAAGAAGTATCTCAAAGAGGAGCATCGATTGGACTTTGAGTTTGTCAACAAAGTGCTAGCTCTTGCCGCACACTGAGAAAAGGATCGTTGCCTCCTCTGCCGATCTGTTCCTCATGGAGGCACTTGACAAATACAAGGCTATCAACCTTCCATGTGTCATGCTAGAGCAAATGAACAGAGTCATGACAGCAAAGGATAGGCGCCATGGCATGGCTTATGGGTATTTGCTGAACCGTGTCTTCAATCATTTGAATGTGCCCTTGGAAGGGGAGTTGCAAGAACAGCTAAGCAAGCATTCTCAATATCCACTCACATTGAGTGTGACTGTGTAGAGGGAAAAGTCAAGTCCAAGTCTCAAATATCAGACCTTCTTGAGCAACAGGAGCTACTCAAGAGAGAAATGGAGATCACTTAGTTCAAGATTTGTTCACTAATTAGTCAATGATTTAGAAAACCTTCACTAGCTAATGGTTCAAGTCCAAAAGACACCATTATTGATGCATGTTGCTAGATTAATGTCTCAAAATATTTTTGAATTTTTCAAAAATAAAATTTCTTGAAACAAGTGGGGGATCGTAAGAGTTAGTGTTTCAATCAATTTTGAAACAAATTTTTCTGTAAAAAGTTTTTTGGAATATACAAAATACATGAATGTGAATTGTAACATTTACTTTTGTTTTAAGTCTACGTTATGGGTCTTTTGGAAGAAACTTTTTAATTCTATGTTATGGATTTTTGAAAGATAAGTTTTTTCTTTTAATTCATGAACCTATAATAAATACAATTTAATTAAAATCTTTTTCTTACAAAACCTTTTTACTATAACTTGAGTTTCTTTTGGTTGAAAAGAGAAGCATTCAAAAAACTACTTTTCCTTGAAAAACACTTGTGAGACATTAATCAAAAGGTGAAATCACCAATTCAAGAATAGAAGAGCAACATTCTTGAATGCTACTTGTTTTGTGGCTTAGTTGAATCCCGAAGATAGAATTGTTATTTATATTCTTCCGATTGCTCGTGGGAGAGACCCCAACTATCTTTAAGAAACGTATTAACGTGCCTCTAAGTCAAGCAATTTTTTTTTTGGATTCCTTGTATTTTTATCATTCTTGTTCATTTGTTCTAACACAAGTGTGGCACATGCTAATACTAGCTAAAGCTGGTGATTGCCTGTGAAGAAGTTGGGTATTTATTTGTCATCAAAAAGAGGGAAAATATTGTAACCTAGTGTTTTGATGATATTCACAAACACTATGGGTGGTCCCAGAGTTGAGCATCTCCCTATGGTCAAATGGTGAACAGTTGTAAAGCTGCCACATTGACGCGGTTGGTGAGCACGGGAAAAGAGAGCTTTGTACCTGACCAATGAGAGAACACTAGGTTGTTTTGTTTAGAAGATAATACATCCTCAATAACATGAAACAACCTAGTTAAGACATAAAACTACAATTGAAAAGGTGTATTTTGCCTTTGTAAGAACACAAGCCTTCAACAACTTCAAGGGAGATGATACAGTTATCAACTGCGTCTTTTGTTGTTGCAGCAAAAGCTTGTGTCGCATGTGTCTGAATTTGTATATACATTTCTAGTCTATAAAGGAATGGTTCGTCCCCTCATTATTTAATCAAACATGAGCATGATTAGAGTTAACTATGTAGAGTGTGATTGAAGTCTATATTAATTAGATTTAATTAATATATGTTGGGTATGTAGCAAGAATTGATGGGAAATAGAGGGAAAGAGAGGAATTTGAAAAGTTGAGAACTTGAAAAGTCCTCTTATGCTTTAATGAAAAGGCATTTGTCCCTCATCGGTGGTGGAAAGAAAAATAGGAGAGTTTAAATATAGAAACACTCCTATTAATTGTTAAAAGGGTTGGAAAGAGGGACCCCCCTCGCGCCGTCGTCGTCGTCGCTCGCTCGTCACGGCACGGCACGGCTTCGGCTTCGGCTTCGGCTTCGGCTTCGGCAAATGATCGAGAGATTATTTTTTGGACAAAGTTTGTTTTAATTATTTATTTATTTAATTAATTAATTAAATAGCCAATTCAATTAATTAGTTGATAACAGAAATATTTTCAATTATTTAGTTGATTAACCCGACCCGACTCGGATCCGCGCGCGACCCGTTTTAACTTTCCCGGTTTTATTTAAATTTCCCTCCATGACTGTTCTGAAAGGTTGCAACTTTCAGGAACAGTCATTACCTTTTGAAAGGTTGCAAACTTTCATCAATGGTCGTGTGGATTCTGAAAGGGTTGCAACCTTTTAGAACCTGTTCTTCTTGCTATAAATACCATTCATTCTTCAGATTATTCACTCACGAATTTTCTGATCTTCTTCTTCTTCTTCTGCACAAATTTTTTCTTCGTGTACTTTCCTGCTGTGGATTGGTTCGCTGACAGTAGAGTTTTTGGTATCTACACTCTGCTGATTAAGATCATTTTACCCTGGGAGGTTATATTCCAAATCAAACCTCGGATACTAGAGGGGAATAATTTCCTTAAGGGGACACTGTGAGTTCAGTGGACTTGATCTTTTTCCAATTTCAAAGGTTTTTTCAGATTCTGGTATGTTCTAACAGATTTTAGTTTTTGGTTAATTAAATTTCTGTTCATCTCTCTTACTGGTTCTATAAATTTCAGTTACTTTGTGTTTCTGAACAATTTATTAGAATCAGTAATTTCTGGTTTTATAACATAGATTGGCAACAATCTTAAGGAAATTATTTTTTAATCTGTGTTTCTGGGGGAGACAAAAATCTTCGTGATTTTATACTCCTTTAAGTCTGCAATTATATTTTATTGCTTACTAAGACTGTATCGATTTTTGTTTATCAGAAATGGCAAACAATGGTGTTACAGTGGCTGTTGCTGCACCAACCCGAACTGTTGTACCACAAGCAGAGAAACCGGGTAAATTCACAGGTGTGAATTTCAAAGGATGGCAGCAACGAGTATTTTTCTGGCTTACCACTCTTGGTCTGCAGAAATTTACAAGTGAAGATACTCCAGTGCCTGCTGATGACATGTCAGACAGAGAAAAATTCATGATTATTGAAGCATGGAAACAGGCAGACTTCCTATGTAAAGGCTACATTTTGAGTGCTTTAGAGGATGACTTATATAATGTCTATAGTGCAATAACAACTTCAAAAGAGTTGTGGAATGCACTTGAGAAGAAATATAAGACAGAAGATGCATGCTTGAAAAAGTTTGTGGTCGCAAAGTTTTTAGACTATAAAATGGTAGATAGTAAAACTGTTGGATCACAAGTGCAGGAACTTCAACTTATTCTCCATGATCTGATTGCTGAAGATATGGTAGTAAATGAAGCTTTTCAAGTGGCTGCAATGATCGAGAAGTTGGCTCCTTCGTGGAATGATTTCAAGAATTATCTAAAGCACAAACGTAAAGAAATGAATCTTGAAGATCTTGTGATTCGGCTCAAGATTGAGGAAGATAACAAAAACGCCGAAAAGAAGTCGCGTAAGAGTTCAACAATCATTGGAGTGAATATTGTTGAAGAAGCTCCTACCAAAGACAAAAAGAGAAAGAAGTCCAACGGGCAGAAGTCAGAACATGCCAAGAAGAAATTCAAAGGCAACTGTTACAATTGTGGCAAGGCTGGTCATAGGTCTTCTGATTGTCGTGCTCCAAGAAAGGACAAAGACAAAGGCAAAGGCAAAAGTCAAGCAAACATCGTGGAAGAGATGGAAGATGCAGATGACTTATGTGCAATGATCTCGGAGTGTAACTTAGTTGGAAATCCCAAGGAGTGGTTTCTCGACTCAGGTGCCACTCGACATATTTGATCTGCAAAAGAAGCCTTTGCAACGTACACTCCTGCTGAGTACGATGAAGATTTGTTCATGGGAAACACAGCAACAGCAAGGATTGCAGGAACTGGGAAAGTAATGTTGAAAATGACATCCGGCAAGGTGTTGACATTGAACAGGGTTCTGCATGTCCCTACTATTAGGAAGAATTTAGTTTCTACTGCACTACTCGTTAAGAACGGGTTTAAGTGTGTCCTAGTTAGTGATAAAGCTGTAATAAGTAAGAATGAAATGTTCATAGGAAAGGGCTACCTCAATGAGGGTCTTTTCAAACTGAATGTACTGGTTGTTGACAGTATTAATAAAAATTCTGCTTCTGTTTACTTATTGGAGTCAAATGATTTATGGCATGCCCGTTTGGGACATGTAAATTACAAAGCCTTGCGAAAATTGGTTACTCTAGAAGTATTGCCTGATTTTAAATGCGATAAATCGAAATGCGAAATTTGTGTGGAAAGTAAGTTTGTTAAGCATCCTTATAAGTCTTTTAAAAGAAATTCCAAAACTTTAGACTTAATTCACACAGATATATGCGATATGAAGTCAACACCATCTCGTGGTGGAAAAAAGTATTTTATAACTTTTATTGATGACTGCACTCGATTTTGTTATGTATATTTGCTTAATAGTAAGGATGAAGCAATTGATGCATTTAAGCAATACAAAAATGAAGTGGAGAACCAATTGAATCTAAAGATAAAAATGATTCGGAGTGATAGGGGTGGAGAATATGAATCTCCTTTTGCAGAGATATGTTTGGAATATGGTATTATTCATCAAACTACTGCACCTTATACACCACAGTCAAATGGTTTGGCTGAACGGAAGAATAGAACATTAAAGGAAATGATGAATGCCTTAATGATCAATTCTGGTTCACCACGAAACCTTTGGGGGGAAGCCATCCTTACAGCTAATAAAATACTCAATAGAGTACCCCATCGAAAAACACAATCAATTCCATATGAGATGTGGAAAGGAAGGAAACCCAACTTGAAATATTTCAAAGTGTGGGGGTGTTTAGCCAAGGTAGAGGTTCCTTTACCAAAGAGGGTTAAAATTGGACCCAAAACAGTAGACTGTGTGTTTATTGGATATGCTGTGAACAGTAAGGCCTGTCGGTTTTTGGTTCACAAATCTGATAATCCTGAGATTCATGTTAATACAATAATTAAGTCAGATAACGCAGAGTTTTTTGAAAATATTTATCCGTATAAAACTGAATGTGAGTCGACAAATGAAAGATCTAAACGACCACGAGAAGAATCAACGGAAAATACACTAAATAGTGAAAATCTTAGGCGTAGTACTCGCCAACGGAAACCTGCTTCTTTCGGACCAGATTTTGTGGCACTATTGCTTGAAAATGAGCCTCAAACATTTAAAGCAGCTATGTCTTCATCTGAGTTAACTTATTGGAAAGAAGCAGTCAATAGTGAGATCGAATCAATTTTAAGTAATCACACTTGGGAATTGGCTGATCTTCCTCCAGGAAATAAACCTTTAGGATCAAAGTGGATCTTTAAAAGGAAAATTAAACCTGATGGGACTATTGACAAATATAAGGCTAGACTGGTAGTCAAAGGGTACAGACAAAAAGAAGGTCTGGACTACTTTGACACATACTCTCCAGTAACAAGGATAACATCAATTAGAATGTTAATAGCATTAGTAGCAGTGCATGATCTTAAAATCCACCAAATGGATGTAAAGACAGCCTTCTTAAATGGAGAGTTGGAGGAAGAAATTTACATGGAACAACCTGAAGGGTTTATAGTTCCTGGTAAAGAAAAGAAAGTGTGCAGACTTGTGAAGTCACTTTATGGACTCAAGCAAGCACCCAAACAATGGCATGCTAAATTTGACCAAACAATATTGACAAATGGATTCAAGATTAACGAATGTGATAAATGTGTTTACATTAAAAATGTTATGAATCATGAAGTCATTGTTTGTTTGTATGTTGATGACATGTTAATAATGAGTAAATACATTTACGATATAAATGCTACTAAGCGTATGCTGTCCAGCAAGTTCGATATGAAGGACTTAGAAGTTGCTGATTTGATCTTAGGGGTCAAGATTATCAAAACTCCCCAGGGACTAGCATTATCTCAATCTCATTATATTGAAAAAGTATTGGATAAGTTCAAGTACTTGAATTTCAATATTGTCAAAACTCCAATTGATTTAAGCTGTACATTTAAAAAGAATGAAGGTCAAAGTGACTCTCAATTGGAATATGCCAGAGTGTTGGGAAGTTTGATGTATATTATGAATTGTACGCGACCAGATATAGCATGTGCTATTAGTAAACTGAGTCGGTTCACTAGTAATCCGAATCAAACTCACTGGATGGCAATGAAACGTGTGTTGGGTTATCTAAAATATACACAACATTATGCTTTGCATTATAATAAATATTCTGCTGTGATTGAAGGATATAGTGATGCAAATTGGATCACCGGGTCAAATGATGTAAAATTCACGAGTGGTTATGTGTTCATACTTGGTGGAGGAGCAGTAGTCTCTTGGAAATCGTCCAAACAGACATGTATTGCTTGCTCCACAATGGAATCTGAATTCATTGCTTTGGATAAGGCTGGTGAAGAAGCTGAATGGCTCCGGAATTTCCTAGAGGATATTCCATTCTGGCCCAAACCTGTTGGACCTATTTGCATACATTGCGATAGTCAAGCAGCAATAGGTAGGGCAGGGAGCGTTATGTACAATGGAAAGTCTCGTCATATACGGCGGAGACATAACACCGTAAGACAACTACTCTCTAGTGGAATTATCACAATTGACTATGTAAAGTCAAGCGATAATGTGTCAGATCCACTAACAAAAGGCCTAGTGAGAGAGGCAGTTGAAAGATCATCTAAGGGAATGGGTTTACGGCTTAGGACAAGTTAGCATGACGGTAACTCTATCTAGCAGACTGGAGATCCCAAGAGCTAGATTCAAGGAGAAAAACAAAGTTGTGGCTGACGGTTCGACATTGTCAATTAACTCAATCCATTCTCATGATGAAGACAATGTTCAGGAACAAGGTTAAGACTTTAAGGCTTGTTAATAAGGTAATAAAGCTTAAAGTTTTTAATGATTTGCTAAGTTTGGTAGATTTGACCAAATAGTATATCTACGAGATGACACGGTTAGAAATCACCTATGTGAGTGTGAAGTGGAAGCCGCTTCAAAGAGAATCTTATGTCAAAAGCCTATTCTCTATACACTCATGAAACCAGGAGGTGTTCATGGCTGAAACGAACACAACCGTAAGAACCATAAACAGTAAAGGGTTAATTGTGTGACATATGGTTGTCTAGGTATACACCAAAGCTCGACGGTTCAAAGATATCACATCTACCGATTGACCGAGTATATCCGACATATGTTCACTACGAAAAGTCCAAGGGGAAACCTACTTATCCAGATGCAATTAATCCTTGCCTGTAAAGTACACAATTGTCCGTGCATTTCTATGTTATAACCATTCCCCATCAATGTGGGGGATTGTTGGGTATGTAGCAAGAATTGATGGGAAATAGAGGGAAAGAGAGGAATTTGAAAAGTTGAGAACTTGAAGAGTTGGGAACTTGAAAAGTCCTCTTATGCTTTAATGAAAAGACATTTGTCCCTCATCGGTGGTGGAAAGAAAAATAGGAGAGTTTAAATACAGAAACACTCCTATTAATTGTTAAAAGGGTTGGAAAGAAGGACCCCCCTCGCGCCGTCGTCGTCGTCGCTCGTCTCGTCACGGCACGGCACGGCACGGCACGGCACGGCACGGCACGGCACGGCACGGCTACGGCTACGGCTTTGGCTTTGGCTTTGGCTTTGGCTTTGGCAAATGATCGATCGAGAGATTATTTTTTGGACAAAGTTTATTTATTTAATTAATTAAATAGCCAATTCAATTAATTAGTTGATAACGGAAATGTTTTCAATTATTTAGTTGATTAACCCGACCCGACTCGGATCCGCGCGCGACCCGTTTTAATTTTCCCGGTTTTATTTAAATTTCCCTCCATGACTGTTCTGAAAGGTTGCAACTTTCAGGAACAGTCATTACCATTTGAAAGGTTGCAAACTTTCATCAATGGTCGTGTGGATTCTGAAAGGGTTGCAACCTTTCAGAACCTGTTCTTCTTGCTATAAATACCATTCATTCTTCAGATTATTCACTCACGAATTTTCTGATCTTCTTCTTCTTCTTCTTCTTCACAAATTTTTTCTTCGTGTACTTTTCTGCTGTGGATTGGTGCGCTGACAGTAGAGTTTTTGGTATCTACACTCTGCTGATTAAGATCATTTTACCCTGGGAGGTTATATTCCAAATCAAACCTCGGATACTAGAGGGGAATAATTTTCTTAAGGGGACACTGTGAGTTCAGTGGACTTGATCTTTTTCCAATTTCAAAGGTTTTTTCAGATTCTGGTATGTTCTTACAGATTTTAGTTTTTGGTTAATTAAATTTCTGTTCATCTCTCTTACTGGTTCTATAAATTTCAGTTACTTTGTGTTTCTGAACAATTTATTAGAATCAGTAATTTCTGGTTTTATAACACAGATTGGCAACAATATAGTGGCCAATAGAGGTATTGCTTTGGCTCTTTCTGTAATAGAGTTATTACCTGGGGGTGAGATTAAGAGTTTAATCTATGTAATCACTTGTTGTTTGAAGATACTGAAAGCAGTTGAAACCCTGAGTGACAGGTCGTGGTTGTTCTCCACCCTTGAGCAGAGATGTTTCCACGTAAAAACTCCTTGTTGTTTTAGTTTTCATTTGTCTCCTCAAGTACATTTAAGTATATTACTAACCAGGTCTCTCAGTACATGGTGGATCGACTGGTGTAACTCATCACTGTGTCCAACAAGTACTCCCCCTTCAGATGGTTTATAAAGCATCACTTGGTATAAATAAGTTAAAATTAGTTACCAAAAAAGAAATATAATGAAAGATTGTGGTAGAGTGGTAAGTACTCATTTACCCAAAAGTCTTGAGTTTGATCCCTAAGAATGCAGTCGCCTTGACCCTCTAAAGTAGACTTCCCGCCCTAATCCGGATTATTCGGGCCCCAAATCAAGTATAGGACACTACACAAAAACATTGCTGGTAACAAGTAATGTTGTGTATGTTAAATTTGACAAGATTTAAAAATGGATTAATGAGAAGATATGGTAGTTAGGAGGATAATTCTTCATTGGTAGAAAATTCAAGATAGCACCTTTTGTAGGTGAAATTTAGGTGAACAATAAATTGATTTCACAAGGTAAATCTTGATATTTTGACATATTGTGATGTCATGGATGACATCAATAGGAAGAATTCACTCCTATAAATAGGTAGCTTCTAATTCATTTGTAATACACCTCTCACTTGCCTTCTCATCTCCTAAGGCATTTGTTCTTCTTTCTCTCTTGTAGTATTTCACTTGTACTCTTTTGGAGTGAAATAAATATTGGTTGGTTGTGTCCGAGGACTAGGCAAAAGAAAACAAAAGTTTGCCGAACCTCGTTAATTCCTGGTGTTCCTTTTATTGTTGTCTCATTTACTATTTATTAGCTACCTTTAGATATAGTAGTTGTGATTCAATCACTCTCTATATATTCGGCTTTCGCAACAGTCTAGAGTAGAGTCCAGGGAAATGGACTGGAAACAAGCAACACTGGTATTTCGTGACACAATATTTGTGACGGATTCTAACAAAGTGAGACGAATTAGTGCCCTAGAATAAGGTTTGTGCAAATTAAGTGCGGACAAGTTCAATAATAATAATAATAATAATAATAATAATAATAATAATAATAATAATAAGGAATAAATGCGCAACATACATTTTCAGAGCTAGTATACTTGCTATACTAAAAGAGATGACAAAGTATATGTATGTTTGAAAGAAACAGAATTATATGTTTGTTATTTTAGTATCAAATGGTTATTCAAGTTAAGTTAGTTTGTTTGTGTGGAATTTTTAAAAATAGAAACTTACTAATATGTGCAGTCTATTGACCCAAGTCAAGTCAAGTCAGTCTCTCTGGTGGAATGAGAACAATTCCCCAGTATGTAAACAAGAAAAAGTTGGACTTAAAGTTCAATTTGCTAAAGACTAGAGGTCAACATTCTCCTAATGCTTTTATTAGAATATGAATATGAATGTTGAATTAGTAACTTAGTGGAAAGACCACTAATTACTTGGAAAATTATTAAAAGCAATGTTAATGGGGCCAAGATTAAGGACTTGATTGCAGTCAATGCTTGGCAGTTTAATCAACTATATAAATATATGGAATATGATTATTGTTTTCGTGAACACAAAAAAATGGGATATCTATTGATCTTCTTTTCACTTGTCTGTTTTGTGTTGTTATGTCAAAGTTTTTCTTCTTCTTTTGTGCATGATCTATGCTCTCCTAGTGAAGCTTCTGCTTTGCTTCAATTCAATCAATTCTTTGAAGTCTCTCCCCCCGGTCGATGTTATAAAGCTTCTTTCCTTAAAACAATCTCTTGGAATGAGAGTACAGATTGTTGCACTTGGGATGGAGTCACTTGTGACATGTTAACGGGTTATGTTATCGGTCTAGACCTTAGTTGTTTTTTCCTTCATGGAACTATTCATCCCAACAGTAGCCTCTTCCAACTCTATCATCTTGAATCACTAAACCTTGCTCGCAATGACTTCAATTGGTCTTCATTTCCAAATGATATTGGCCGCTTGAGGAACTTGAAATATTTGAATCTCAGGGAATGTGATTTCTCTGGTACCATTCCTGATTCCATTGGTAACCTCACACGAATGAGGCAGTTGGATTTTGGTGATAATCATTTCACCGGACACGTTCCTTCAACAATCTCTAAATTGAAGCAACTCATACTTTTAGATCTTTGGTCTAACTCCCTTGGAGGTGAAATTCCGGATATATTCTCAAACTTCCAAGTGCTAGCTGATTTGGTTCTTTCTAATAATAGATTTACCGGTTCATTTCCTTCATCCATTTTAAGCTTGACACGTCTTCAAAGATTAGACTTGTCGAGTAATTCTCTATCCGGTCCACTACCTAGCAGTACGAGCATGCTCCAGAAGCTATCTGATCTTTTTTTGTCTAGCAACTCGTTGAATGGCACAATACCGTCTTGGGTGTTTAGCATCCCTTTGGTATATTTGTTGAAGCTCCATCATAATCAATTCAGTGGAGTAGCGGATGAGCTCAAAATGAACCCAACATTAAAGGATTTGGATTTAAGTCATAATCAGCTCAGTGGACCTGTTCCTCCATCACTTGCAAATCTCATAAACCTAGCCGCACTTGACCTTACATCAAATAACATCACCGATGATTTAGGAATAGAATTCTTTTCGACCATGCAAAGACTTGATTATATTGATCTTTCCTACAATCATATTTCATGGAGGAAAAGTATTTAAGGTAGCAAACTCACTCTTCCTTACCTAGAAGTTTTGTTGTTTTCATCTTGTGAACTAAAAGATTTTCCACACTTCTTGAGAGGTATAAAGACCATACGCGGCTTAGATCTTTCTAATAATAAGATTCATGGCTCAATCCCTAACTGGTTTAGTAACATGAAATGGGACTCATTGTCTCACCTAAACATTTCACATAATTCACTTACAGGGCACCTAGAACAACTACATTTCTATAATCTAAACTCTCTTGATCTTAAGTTTAACTTTCTTCAAGGTCCACTGCCTTCATCCATTTGTAAAATGAGCAGCCTTAGCTTTCTAGATTTATCACACAACTACTTTAGTGACTCGGTTCCACATTGCTTGGGAAACATGGATAGTCTATTTGTGCTGGACTTGAGAAGCAATAGTTTCAGTGGGAGTCTTCCACCGTTATGTAGTCGGACCACTTCACATTTGAGGACCATTGTCTTGAATGGCAATCAATTTGAAGGACCTGTCCCGATGTCGTTGCTCAACTGTAATTCCTTAGAAATCCTTGATGTAGGAAATAACAGTATAAATGGTACATTTCCAACTTGGTTAGGAACTCTTCGACAGCTGCAGGTCCTCATATTAAAGTCAAACAAGTTTCATGGACCTATAAGTGCTTGTCAGACTGAATTTTGCTTTCCCATGTTGCGGATCCTTGATGTTTCTCGTAACGAATTCAATGGTTCACTGCTTCCACAAGTTTTTAAAAACTTTAGAGCAATGATCAAATTAGATGACACGAACAAAGGTACGATCAAATATATGGAACCAGATCTTGACGTAAACATAAGGTATATAGATTCAGTGAAGTTGGTGATCAAAGGCCAGGATATTGATCTGGAAAGAATCACCACAATCATGACAGTCATAGATCTCTCAAGCAACCATTTTGATGGCGTGATTCCCAAAGCGTTAAAAGATCTTAGCTCACTATGGCTACTCAATTTATCCCATAATGATCTCAGAGGAGATATTCCAACCGAACTGGGACAAATGAATACACTAGAAGCTTTAGATCTGTCATGGAACTGGCTCACTGGAAAGATTCCAAGGGAACTGACTAGACTCAAATTCCTGGCAGTCTTCAACCTCTCTCAGAATGTTCTCGTCGGACCGATTCCTCAAAGTTCACAGTTCAACACCTTTTCAAATGACTCGTATGGTGGCAACCTTGATTTATGTGGTCCTCCTTTATCAAAGAAATGTGGGACGAGTGATCCATCACCATTGGAGTCCGAAGAAGAAGATGATGAGTCATATTTCGCTAGTGGATTTACGTGGGAATCAGTGGTCATAGGCTACAGTTGTGGATTAGTTGTTGGAACTGTCATGTTTAAAGCTGGTAAGCCAAAATGGTTTCTTGTAGGCATCATTCCGCACAAAAACAGAAGGCGAAAGAAGAGAGGTTTGAGATGAAAGACTTATTGGAAGACCCAACTTGTGTAGTAATAAGTAATGTTGGAATACTCCCGTGAATATTATGCTTTGATTGTTTTGTTTTTTGTTCTTTTACTCCGTCTTTGTTATTTGCATCTGTTAGATACCAGCTTAATTTTCCTCAGAATTATTTTTAGCATTTGCTTCGACTACTGAATCGAAATCATAAAAGTGGAGTTCCTCATATGTATCAGATGTAATCTTAATCTTTATAAGCACTTAAGCTTTGAATGAGCACATGAATATCAAAGCACAACACAGAAAATAAACACCAATGTCAATTAAAAGCAAAGCATACAGAATGAACCGCTAATCCTCATTATGGAAGAGTCTAAATGAAGTAAAGCTCTCCACATTTCATCAATGTGCTGCCTGTTTAAGGGAACAGGGTGAAGTTTGTAATAGCGTCTGGTAGTAGGCCTTCTAAGTTGATATGCCCTTTGTTTTCTTTGATCCATAAATTATTCAAGAAGATTGTCAGTTTAAACACATTATTATTTCGAGTTTAAGTTTACCATACCAACCAATGATGCCAAACTTATAAACATTCAACACAATAAACTACAGAGAGTAGACCACAATTTTGCTGTTCCTAATGTTAACAAAATCAAATTTTACGACAGCAAAAGAAGAGTTTGCTGCCTGATTCAGAGTAGAGGGCTAAAGCTTGTAATGACCATCTCATTCTCATAACAATTAAAACAGAGTTCCGAAGGTGGAATCTGGTTCAGGAGCGCAATTTAGCGCAGTGCGAGAAATAAAGAAAAAAAAGTGCAATTCTATACTCTTAAGAATAAGGGCATTCAAGTTGCAATGGGTAAACTGCATCACCAATCTAATAAAAAATAATAGTTCACCATCTTCCACTCCCAATCGTACATCTTCCACTTCCAATCGCGTTCTTCTTTATTGAGTTCTACACGATGCCAATTCTGACTTGTACTATCATCAAATATGTATGCTTGTGCTCCTTTTATTTCATGATGCCAAGGCTCGCTTGAGTGACTCATATTCTGCATATATATCAAACGATTAACGAAGCATTCAAATGTTGCACTTGTTGATTGTATATCGAGTCTCCTAGGATGACAACTCCATAGCAAAGCATCCAGAAACGTTGGGTACTCCCCATCCATCAATGTACAATTTACATTTAAAACGTCGACTTTGGGGGTAGCAACTCCTTGCAAATCTGTCAAGTTGATGTCATTGCATTGAAAACAAATAAGGGAAACTTCAGGGCAAGAGGTTGAATTTGATAGAAACTTCCTCAAGTTACAGAACCATGCAGCATTTAAACTGCCTGAGCATTCAAGAACGAGTTCCAAGTGCTTCAATTGTCTTGCCATTTTAAGTATAGGAATTTTATTATATCCCATATACACAAGTGACTCCAAAGTCGAAGAATCAATCTTCATTATGCCCTCACAAAATCGAATCTTCAAGTCCTTCAGGGATTGAGTAAAAAGGTTCTGCAGAAATCCATCAGATATTCTCCCATATGATATATCTAAAGATTTTAGATTATGACACTCAACAATAACCAATTTCCCCCCTAAATGATCGTCATAACTCAAGTGTTCAAGAGTTGGTGCTTGGATTTTAACAAGTTGGTTTTTTTCTCTCCAGTTCTTAATGGAAACTGACTTAATCTTACGAAGATTCAACAACTCAATCTTTTTCGATCCCCAACATTGATTCAAGATGAAACTGACAATCAAGGGACAACAATTAAGTAGAGTTTGTAGCATGTTCTCATCTAAATTGACATGGCTTAGAGAAATCTTTCTCAAATAATTGCTATTCGTCACACCACTAGAAAACGAAACAGGTATAAGAGTACAACTCTCCACAACCAATTCTGTTAAACATTTTCCTGCCAATATTGTGAAAATAGGCAATGAAAAGTCACGAACTTTAAAGAAGAGATACTTTGCACCATTCGTAACTGCAATGTCAAGCCACTTTACAATAATATGATCAGAAAAATTATAGTATGATAATTCAAACTTATTAATCGGAATTTTTTCATCCCTATACCTGTTCATAATCGTCTCCAATAGTTTCAAATTTCTTCCACTATAAGGATATTTGAATTCAATATTGGGATGCCTAAAACAGGATCGTAGCCATGTTTTCGAGAGAATACTCATCTTAGCTGCATCTTTAAAACTAAGGTAACAAACAATTTTTTCAATGAGACATTCAGGCAATATGTCAATAGTCGCTATCTCCATCATGAAAATTTCAATGATCAAAACAAACCCTAATCAGTTTATGGGTTGCTGTGTAGTGTTTGTAACAAGCCGCATTTATATAGTTACCTTACCGTCTTTACAGATTTAACCATTTATTTTTATAAAAATATTTTTCTCTAACGACTAAATATATTTTTTGGCAAAATTTCATAAAATTACAATTACTTAAACTTGTATTACAAAGATTTAAAGAAAAATTACTTGGATTGATACCTTTTAATAAATAATTACTGATTTTAGCGATACTTTTTATTTATTATCATTTATAGGAATGCATGTTAAATATGCAATATGTATTATAAGTGAATTATATATGCAATAAATATGTGCAAACAAATGAGGCCTAAATCTGTAACTATATAAGTAGGGCTTGTTACAAACACTACACAGCAACCCATAAATTGATTAGGGTTTGTTTTGATCATTGAAATTTTCATGATGAAGAGAGCCACTATTGACATATTGCCTGAATGCCTCATTGAAAAAATTGTTTCTTACCTTAGTTTTAAAGATGCAGCGAAGATGAGTATTCTCTCGAAAACATGGCTACGATCCTGGTTTACGCATCCCAATATTGAATTTAAATATCCTTATAGTGGAAGAAATTTGGAACTAATGGATATGATCATGAACCGATATAGGGATGAAAAAATTCCGATTAATAAGTTTGAATTATCATACTCTTTAGATTCTCAAGTTTCCCAGCCTATTGATAAGTGGCTTTATATTGCACTTCATAATGGTGTAAAGTGTGTCTTCATTAAAGTTCCTGTCTATTTTCACAATTTTGACCGCAAAATCTTTAACAGAATTGGTTCTGGAGTATTGTACTCTTATGCCTATTTCGTTTTCGTTTTCTAATGGTGTGACTAATTGCAATTCTTTGAGAAAGCTTTCTCTAAGCCATGTCAAATTAGACGAAAACATACTACAAACTCTAGTTAATTGTTGTCCCTTGATCGTCAGTTTCATCTTTTATCATTGTTGGGGTTTGAAAAAGATTGAGTTGTTGAATCTTCAAAAGCTTCAGTCAGTTTTCATTAATACAGGAAGAGAACGAGACCAACTTGTTAAAATTCAAGCACCAACTCTTGAACACTTGACTTTTGATGGTTATATATCGGGGAAGTTGGATATTTTTGAATGTCGGAATCTAAAATATTTAGATATATTAAATGTGAAAATATGTGATGAATTTCTGCAGAAGCTTATTTGTGGATCTCAATCCCTGAAGGACTTGAAGATTGTGTTTTGTGAGGGGGAAGTGGAGATTGATTTTTCCAACTTGGAGTCGTTTGAGTATATGGGATGTGAAATTCCTAAACTTAAAATTTCAAGAGAATTGAAGCACTGGAAAATCAATCTTCACTGCTTAGGCAGTTTAAAAGCTTCATGGTTGTGTAAGTTGAGCAAGTTTCTATCAGATTCGATCTCTTGTCCTGAAGTTTCCCTTTGGTTTTCCCAATGCAATGAGATCAACTTGACAGATTTGCAAGGAGTTACTGCCCCCAAAGTCGATGTTTTAAATGTGCATTGTGCATGGGTGAATGGGGAGTGCCCAACGTTTGTGGATGCTTTGCTATGTAGTTGTCATCCTAGGAGACTCAACATAGGATCAACAAGAGCAACATTTAAATGCTTCATTCATCGTTTGAAGAATTTTAGTCACTCTCGTCAATTAAAAGGAGCACAAGTCTACATACTTGATGGTAATAGTTGGCATCCTGTACAACTCAATCGAGAAGACCTCTCAACAAGGCCCGACATGCCATATTTCATTAAATATTCTTTTTTATTACATTGGTGAGGTAGTTTATAATATTGCAAATTCAATGCACTTAGAATTGCACTTTGTTTTTCATGCCGAGCTAAATTGAGCTTTCAACCTTCGGAGATGATCACTACAAGCTTAGCCCTGTACTCTGAATCAGGCAGCAAACTGTTTATCATCAAATTAATGCAGAGAGAGAGAGCTTTACTTCTTTTTGTCTTCTGTTCTTTTTGCTGTCGTAAAATTTGATTTTGTTAACGGTAGGAATTGTTGGTGTTGAACATTTGGCATTCACAATAACTGTGAAAAGAACACATAATTTTTTGGAGGACTTCAATAAGATGTTACTTCAAATTACATGAGATGATAGCTACTCTCTGTAGTTATTTTGTTGTTTATGTGTTAAAATGTGTGGCATCATATGGTATACTTAAACTAGAAATAAAAATATGTTTAAACTGACAATATGCTTGAATAATGTGAACTTTTCACTTGTTACTATTGGAAGTTAAATTCACTTTCTCAAGTTTAAGGCCTCCAACCAGACACTATTAAACGCTTAGCTCTGTTCTCTGAATCAGGCAGTCACTATTCAAAGTTTGCTCATGTTACAAATCATCAAGGTATTGGCTCCTCAAGGAAGTTAAATTTAAGATCAAAAGATGACAATAATAATAACGATATTGTGAAAGGTTTAATTAGGTGCCTCAAGAAGTCCCACCCTCATGCCGGTAAACCAGTTAGGGATTTGACCACGAAACTTATTGTTAGAAATATCCAAGACCTCAAGTGTCTTCAAGAAGTATGGAAAAATCCTTCAACAAAACTTTTAGGCTAGAAAAAGTGATTTGTATTCCCACATCGACGGTGATGTTATTTGATGAAAGGTCAAAAGGTGATTGAGGAAGCTGCATCTAGAAAGACTACTTCTTGGAGGTTAGGGAAAACATTGGGAATTTTGCCTCGGAGTTAGATGAAAGAGCTAAAAGTAATTGTTTGCAAGGTCTAGTGTCTGAAGTTGGGATGAATTCTTCCATTGCAATATCATGAATGCTTAACATGTCACAATTAGTAACTCCATCCCCCTACCATGAAACTGTTTTTGGGAAAGAAGCATCACACGGGGAAAAGTCGGAAGAAGAAAAATTTTGACTTAGAAAGACACAACAGAATAATGAATAAAACTATTCATGAATGACATAGATGAACATTTTCTCAAGATTTTTCCTTTAAAAATCCACGGAAAGTTTTTATGTGATTGTCAATCTAATTGAATTTGTTGCATACATTAATTTTTATGGACACATTCGCAATGAGATAATGTGATACTTTTACCTTTTACTAATTAAAATTGAATTTTTTTTTTTGGATATACTAACTAAAACAATAATAGCTACAGACTTGCAAGATGTTAAAATTTAGTTGCTACAAATTATGAGAATTTTAGTTTTAATATTATATAAAATATGATGGGAAGCCTATAAAATAGGCATGAAACAATACTTTTAAAGTTAAAAGAACATCCCATGAATGATGAAAACTCTTGAGCATTTTTCATAAATCAGGTGTGAATCTGAAACCATAGAATTGCATCAAAGTGCCTGAAACCACCAGGAGAGGAATAAGAAATCGACAAAAACTATTATATTTGATTCCATCACCGATATTATAAGAATAACCTTGCATTTCATCCTTTGAAGTATGTCACAGAAAAATAATATTAATTTTGACACAAGGGCACATTTTTGAAAAATAACAACGATATGATTCAGGTGTGTATCAAAGCCTTGACATACAAAGGTTGTAAATCAAAAACATGTTGAGAGTATATAAATTGATATGAGTTTATTAACCTCCCTGTATTGTTGGATATGTTATTATAATATTATATTAATGGTCTAAATATAAATTTACTTATTTGAGAAAATTCTGGACTTATATTGTACTGCAATTACTCCATAATATTCAGCTTCTCATGGTTCTACCAAGCACTATATGTAAAGATTATTTTACCTTGTCGATAAATTTTAACATGTGATAGCAGATTAGTTACTATTTTAATTGTCAGGTATTCAGATTTCAGGTTACCCGGCCCATTAATGATTATGGTTATTCAATGCAATAAGTTTTGATCATTGTTCCAAGGTTGTTCGTGATAATATATACTCTATTTTATATATATATATATATATATAAAATATAAATGCACAATATAATTTTCTCACCACCCTTCCGTCTATATGGCTTTAGAATTTTTATTTTTTTTTGTTCAAAAGAAAAAAGTCATATTATTGTAGGTAAAGACATAAAATATGAAATAGTTGTTACAAGAGATGTTATATTTTTGAAATAAACTAAAAAAGAAAGAATGTCATTCTTATTTAAAGGGATTGAATAGTATAATATTCCTTTCTTCCTTTGAAATGTTTCGGCTTCACCTCTTGTGTACTAGTGGTGAGACGCATCAACTTGCAGATTTTATTCAAAACCCGCACCATGCGATTAATACGTCTTCTCCGTTCCTCATCTTCATCACTGTCATCATCATCTTCATCACCGCCATCATCATCATCTTCATCTTCATCAGTTTGCATTTCTTGAGGTGTGGAATCTCTTCCACGAGTCATGACAATCTGTTCCAAATTCTGAAAAACTTGTCGATGTGCGGTAAGGATTTTCATCTTGCCATTCATGATTGAAATTAATAATTCCAGATGCTTGATTTCTTTTTCCGTGTCTTCAATAACAGGCTGAATATGAGATTTCACAAACTGCACTCTTGCCTCCATTACTCCACTTCTATCATCCGAACCCATTATCAACGTACTTCAAACTAATTGACGATGAATACAATAAAGGTTCTATTTATAATAGAATAAAAAAAAAACTACTTCGACTCAAAGGATGATTAGAATAAAGGTACTATTTTTGTAATAGAAGAAGGTCTATTTATAATAGGAAAAAATAAAACCTACTTCGACTCAAAGGATGATTCGGAGTGTTTCTAGTTCGATTTGGAGCCGTTATTAAAACTAAAACAAAACCAGTCTAGTCAATTTTTTAAATTTCTAAAAGCAAACCAAACTATATGAAAAAATAATCTTCAATTTGGTTCGATTATTCTGATTTTTTCGTTTTGAAAGTAATAAATTTTTTGAGGACATATGAATCTCGATATGGTTATTGTCAGTTTGGTTCTTTTTTTTTTTTTTTTTTTTTTGATTTTCTTGGTTTGAAAGTAATAAATCTTTTGAGTACATACGAATCTTGATAGACACAGACATCTAGTACATGAAAAATCCGCATGAAAGGTATTGTGGGTTCAATAGTTATTATTATACAAACAAAATATTTCAATAAAGAGAAAGTGTGACTATCCTATGTGAGGTTGTGTAGGTAAAGACTAAAGTAACGAGTTTTGATGGATTTGGACTTAGAGTTGTAATAGTTAGGCTAAAATTTAAGTATTGGGTTTGAGAAAATGATAAACTTAAAAGACTTAACAAAAAAATTGTATTTTCTTTATGAATAATATATAAATAATTACTAAAAAATTTATATATCTAATTTCTCAGTTTTTTTGGGTTATTTTTGCGGTTTATTTTTAGTAAAAATCAAAACCAAATCAGATAATATCAATTTTCAAAATTTAAACCAAACCTAATCAAATGAAACCTAATATCAATTGTTTTTTAATTGATTTGGTTAGGTTTAGATTACTGTTGCTTTGAATTTTTCAACCATAACCATGACTATTAGTATATGCTATTTGCTATCACTAGTCTAAATCTAGAGTTTCTCTAAACTTTTAACTACACGAGGGCACAGATGGCATAGATGAAAAACTATTAATGGATCATATGGATGAGTTTTTTTTCAAAATTTGATGGCATATTAGATTTTTTTCATTAATAATCGAAGGATTTTTTTTTATTTGAAATATAAGATGTTCATCTAATTGATTTTCTTGCATACATTTATTTTTATGGAGACATTAGCAATGATTTGATTGAATCTGTCAAGATTTATGAGAGATCGAAATCAATTAGATTAGCGTGATTTGGGGAACTTACATTCAATTTAATATTCTATTTCTTTTTAAAGTGTAACTGATTATAATTTATTTCATGTATCCAGCTTCTTTGCTATGTATCTAATTTCGAGGAATTTTTATAAATTGAAAAAAAGTAGGGATAGAAGGTAAATTTAGGTCCTTACACTATCGGATGTAGGGTAAGTTATACAATTTCTTTTTGGATATACTAACTAAAATAATATTAGCTGCAGACTTGCAAAATGTTAAAATTTAGTTACTATCCATTCAAATTATGAGAATTTAAATATTAATATTATCAAAAACATAAAATATGATGGGAAGTGCATAAAATAGGCATGAAGCAATACTTTTAAAGTTACAATAACACCCCATGGATGATAAAACTCCTATCTGCATTTTTCATAAACCAGGTGTGAATCTGAAACCAGAATTGCATCAAAGTGCCTGAAACCACCAGGAAAGGAATAAAAAATCGATAAGAATGTTTAATAAATATATTTCATGTCTAAAAAGCAACATTCGTGATGTTTTTAATCGGTATAAACAGCTTATTTGCAACACATTAGTGTTAAATGAAACTTATAGCAGTAATAATTTGGTTAAGTGTACGTATTCTCTAGTTAATGATAAAAGGGCAGGTCGGTACTGGTCCACAAGAGTCTATTATATGCAGTATTACCTTGCATTTCTGCAAGAGATTGTTTCCACAGTCTGCAGTTAATGATAGTAATACTAACCTTATTGTTTGTTTGGTTACAATCATGTAGTACATGGTGCATGAGATAGTTTTTCAAAAATATGACGGAGGCCCTCATGCTTAACCATGGATTCTAGTATGTCATCCTCTGAAACGGAACGTGAAGGATCCATCTTGACTTCATTCCTAGACAAAAGTACATCAGAATGATATTTTTTTCTCGTCTGCTGTTCGATTTTGTCAACCTCCCATTTTGATATCACTGGATTGTAAACATGCACAACTTTAGTCTGACCATTTCTGTAGGCTCGACTGATGGCTTGCTGTTGTACTGAGGGATTCCAGAGAACGTCAAGCAAAACCACTCTTGAGGCCCCTATAAGACTTATTCCTTCTGAACATGCTTTTATCGATGCAAGAAGCACTTTTACATCACTGTTAGTGTCATTAAGAGAATTTATTGATAGCTGTCGCTGCTTTACATCAAGTTTCCCATCCATATAGAGAATCTCGCGGCCTAAAGTCCAGCCGAAGAGAGAATTGAGTTGCTCCTTGATCAGGTTTAGAGGATCAAGTAACTGGCTAAATATTATAACCCTCTCCTTCGGCCCACCACAGAGTTTGATTAGTTCAACAACAAATTTCATTTTTACTCCAATATCTGGATCCAACCGACATCTTTGTTCTTTTAGATGACTTACTGACTCAGAGAACTCCTTCCTCTTTGCCACTAACGAAGGATGAACGGAGATCAGAGACACCAGATTTTGTTCGTAAAACGAGCCTGGATTCTCTGGAATTCTTTTAAGCAATTCCTTCTGCAAATCTGTCGGCTTCAAGTGTATCACTGTATCCCTTATACCCGGAAGACTTACCTTCTTTACATTTTCACTACATCTATGAACAAATGGTGAAATAATATCCCTAAGCTCTTCCAATGCTCGGGCATTTTTGTCAATGGAACTGCTAAGAGAAGCCCATTTCTGCTCCAAATCTGAAGCAAACTTCGGACTAACTACATAGAGAGTATTGTACAACTCTTTGATGTTATTCTGGAACGGAGTACCAGACAAAAGTATGCGCTTCTCTGTTTCAACTTTTTTCAAAGCTTTCCACACAAGGCTTTGCTCATTCCGAGCAGTGTGCCCTTCTTCAAGAATCAGAAGACCAGGTAATTTTAGAAGGATTTCTCTAATCTCTTTGGCATAACCGTCTCCATCACCTCCCGTGAGAATCCTGAACAAGTCATAGCTGATTCCCAAAACACTCTTACTTTTAGCCCAGGATCTCAGCTTCACCATACGTATAAGCTGTGGATTTTTTCTTCCGGCATGTGATAAACAGTGGAAGACACTAGCAGTAGCTTCATCTTCCTGGAAAGAGAAATCTTTGTTGTTCAAGTTGTGGAAGGGAATGTCCACCTCCCATTTATGGAACTCGGCTTCCCAGTTAAGAAGCAGATTGGAAGGAGCTATGATTACAGGCCGGCACTTTGGAAACAACTTTAGAAATGACTGAAGAAATACTATGGTGAGTCGGGTTTTTCCGGTTCCAGGTGGATGTGAGATTATGCATCCTCCCTTACTATCAGATAGGGGCTCTCTCAGTCTTTCAAGAATTATATCTCCAGCAATGTTTCTCCACATGAACTCAAATCCTCCGCGTTGATGAGGAAACATTGTTGCTTTGGCATTTGACGGAACTAAATCCCACACTGTTCCTTCTTCATAAACAGGAGAATCCTGGACTGTAGAAGAATCATAAAATCTGAAGCCGTCAACATCCAAGAGTGATGGCGACTCTCTACAATATTTTCTTCCATTCCTCCCTCGAGTTCTCTCAGCCTGCAGATTACATAGATTCAAGATTTTAAGAGTGAACCAAAAATAAATTGGAGAGTAGAGTTTATAAAATCAAATATAAGGATGACAAAGATCGTATACTTACAAAAGGAGGGAAGATGTACTTGATCTCCAAATGCACGTGCGAACAAACTTTACAGATGAGTCCAATTTGTTCATCTAGCACAAGATGGTGGTTCCCCATCTCACAGCCACTTATGTCTCCATCCTGCATCAGCGAAACAGATTGATTCGTAAAGCCAATATCTGATTCTAAGATACACATGTCCATTTCAACAAAAAGATTTTCAATTTCCTTTTCCCATTCTTCTTTTTCCGGGGGGAGAGGTTCCTCGTCTTCAAACCGGAATACTAAAGGAAGTGTTTCTTTGACAGGAACCAGTTCCTTCTCTTGAGGAGTGAATTTATCATGATCATCAACATTTATTATAGAATCAACAACAAACTTCAGAAATTCAGAATCTTCAAGAGTGTTCTTCCGAGTCTTTTGAGTAACATCCTTTTGAACAATATTTTTCGCAGAGTCATCAACCTCACAGTCCTCTTCAGACAAGGATTTAGACTCCTCGTCATCACTAAGAAGAACCGGTCTACTACAATTTCCATCCTTTAACTTCTTAGTTTTCGACTTAGAAAGTGACTGTGGCTGAAGAATACATGCTCGACCTTTCTTGTGCTTTTCACCGTCAACAACAAGCTGAGCTACTAGTCCCTGATTTGACTTCTTTTTTCCTTCTTCATTATTTTTAGGACAGCTCAGATCATCATGTTCTGATACCTCATCATCAGAACCACTTCTTATTTCATCAGAACTCGATGATTCAATCACCCGGTAATTCTTATCTTTGGGGTCCTCACTAAGAATATTCGATCTACTACAGTTTCCATGGTTTAACTTCTTCTTTTTGGACTTAGAAAGTGAGTGTGGCGGAAGAATATATGCTCGGCCTTTCTTGTGCTTTTCACCCTCAAAAACACGCTGAGGTACTAGTCCCTCATTTGACTTCTTTTTTCCTTCATTATTTTTAAGACAGCTCAGATCATCATATTCTGATTCCTCGTCATCAGAATCACTTCTTAATTCATCAGAACTCGATGTATCAATCACCCGGTAATTCTTGTCTTTGGGGTCATCACTAAGAAGAGTCGATTTGCTACAATTTCCATGGTTTAACTTCTTCTTTTTCGACTTAGAAAGTGAGCGTGGCGGAAGAATATATGCTCGGCCTTTCTTGCGCTTTTCACCCTCAACAACACGCTGAGGTACTAGTCCTCGATTTGACTCCTTTTTACCTTCTTCATCATTTTTAAGAGAGCTCATATCATCGTGTTCTGATTCCTCATCATCAGAATCACTTCTTATTTCATCAGAACTCGATGATTCATTCACCCGGTTATTCTTGTCTTTGGGGTCATCACTAGAAAGAATCACTCCACTATAATTTCCATGGTTTAACTTCTTCTTTTTGGACTTAGAAAGTGATCGTAGCCGAAGAATATATGCTCGGCCTTTCTTGTGCTTTTCCCTGTCATCAACAAGCTGAGGTACTAGTCCCCGATTTGACTTCTTTTTTCCTCCCTTTTTTTTAGAATAGCTCAGATCATCCTGTTCTGATTCCTCATCATCAAAATCACTGCTTATATCATCCGAACTCGATGATTCAACCACCTGGTTATTCTTGTCTTTGGGGTCATCACTATCAATATCATCACTTGAAGATACAAATTCCGACTCAGAAGATGAGGTTGTATCAGTTAAGTCTTCGGATTCGTCAGTTGTGCTACACATGCTTGAGGTAGATGAAACAACCTCCTCTGCTGCATTCAACATAGGACTCCTTAACCCAACATTGGACGAAGATCCTGACGTATTTACAGCCTGCTCTTCCTCTTCCTCCTCAACGATAACAAAATCAGGATCA
Source organism: Solanum sitiens (assembly GCA_016801875.1). Lineage (NCBI taxonomy): Eukaryota > Viridiplantae > Streptophyta > Magnoliopsida > Solanales > Solanaceae > Solanum > Solanum sitiens. Next base: position 33,509 of record JABWTJ010000364.1, on the reverse strand, counting down.
CTCTCCTCCTTAGAATTATCATCAGACATTTCCTCGATGAAAGGCCGTTTCGTGATGGACTCACAAGTTTCTGGACTAAACTTTCTCCTCCCATTGTTTCCCACATTTCTTACCACCCTTGCATTTTTTGATTTTCTCTTGTCACCTCGCGGAGGCTCCACCATTTTTCTTTTCCTCCCACGACGAACATCCTCTCCACTATTCACATTCACAGTACAAGTCTTTCGATTACCACTTCGGCTCAATCTGTTCCTCTTCTTATTTAACTTGGCCCTTTTTTTAAAAGATTGTTGTCTAGTCCTCCTCTTTGAAACAGAGTCATCATCCCCTGAATCCATCTTCCACCTGAGTCAAAATACACAATTTGATTCATCAAAAAGAACATTCACATGCATATATATATATATATGTATCTTAAAGACATTTTTCACAATAAAAAAGAAGACTGACTGAACAGGGACTGATGACTTTGAATTTTTTTCAATTCATACACACACACACTAATATAACAAGAGAAAAAAGAAACACATTAGAATCTGTCTTTAGCTTCAAACCAACTAGGAAAAACTTTTATTATTTAGAGTTAATATACTTCTCATTATAAAAATAACTCTTATATATTTTTACTATTACATAAATGACTTACGTATACCCTTTCTTCTAATCGTGAAAAAATTATTTTTAAATTAATTTATTATTTAAAAAATTCATGCAGGGGTATATTTAATCTTTCTCATATTTTTCAACCGCTAATTTGAATTTATTTTTTATGGTGAAATTTATATTTTCACTATCTTTCTTGTAAAATTTATCATTGACGCCCCAATTTTTTATTTTTTACAAATACAAAAAATAAATTATAATATAACCGCAACAAATGGTTTCAATTTTTGTTCTTACTTTTGTTCTCTTTTTTCATTCACGCTTCTTTCTTTCTTTTATTTCTCACATTTTTGCATTATAGACTAAAAAAAAGTGAAATTAGAACGAGAAACTCAAATAATAATAATCAAGAAGTCAAAAAAAATGTGAGAGAAGAATTATATATTTCTACATGAATTTTATTATAAATTATAAATAAAAAAATATTAAAATTATTTTTTTTACGGTCAAAAGCTTCTAAGATGATGTAGGTCATGTGTTGCGACATGATAGATAATAGATGGTTGGTATGCTCAGAAGAGTACTGAAATGAAAAATTGGAATAAAACGTGAAATGAAGATTGAAACTTAAAATAGAATCTACGGGGTTTATGTGTGTCCAGCTTAAGATAAGAAGTTTCACATTGATAAAAAAAGCATGAGGGATGTTGGTATATAAGTAAGCAGACCTAACCAACTAGTGAAGTGTTCTAAAATTGTGTGGACCTAAGGCCAAAGCAGAGTATATCGCTAGCGGGTTAGGCCGTTACAAGTTACTCAAGACAAGTTCACGTCTTCATCCGTAGAAGGCATTAAAGGATCTAGGCAAGTAATAACATAACTAGACAAATCACGAAATATCCAACCTTACAAATCCTAGAAGGCTCATGATATGAAACTATTGTGAGAAGGAACCTAGGCAAGAGAGTAGGATTGTTAGTGTGACATTTTAATATTATTAAAAATATATAATATATCACATTATGTATCATGTTATGCTTATTGGTGGACATTATATTTGTATCTCATTACTCTTATCAATTGTGGAGGAAAGTGGTCATTAGTTGTTAGTAACTTATGTAACCACCAACTCTTAATTTCACTCATCATTCTACCTAATTATTCTTGTAACTTATGTAAAAATTAGGTCATTCATCTACCCAATTTACTTCACATTGTCTTCCTATTCATTGTAAGGAAGAATTCATCACCTATAAATAGTAATGGTTTTACTTTGTGGAAAGAACAAGAGAAGCACAAGAAAATATAGAGGGAAAAATTTGAGTACCATCGTATTGTGTTTATATTGAGATTAGTGTAGTGAAAGAGAAAGTTGAGACAGAAAATTTTCTAAGCCTTCAACTATATTCTTATATGTTTTAACAGTTTAAGGAACATGTTCTTATGTGGAGCTTTGAACTCTTCAATTAATCTGGAGTTGTTTGAGTTGTACGACGTTGTTGGGTTGTCGTATCCTAGAGGGGACAAGTCATGAGTGATACTGTTGGATCGGTGTAGATTATGCCGCAATGAGCTTGAATCTCCTTGAAGAGAGCGAGTCATGTCTTAGCCGAAATTATTATTCATTCATTTTTGTTCATTTTATTTTCAATTGTAATATTTTGTATTTATGGTATATTACACCAATAATTTTAAGGAGAATCATGTTTTTGTTACAGTTTGAAAAGTGTGGATATCAAGATAGGAAATCTCAACATAATTTCACTCAACATCGCTCTCTTCAAGAGATGGAAGAGAAGAGGTGTATGGTAAAGTATTTTTTACTTGCTCAATTTAAGTAGAGAAGAAGAGGTAAAGGAAAAAAAACTTTTTTACCTCGTATTTTCATGAATAAAGTGATACTATTTTTCATGAAAAAATGTTATTTGAATTCTAAAAATAGTGGGGGTTCATGAAATGAGAAAAAAATCATTGTGATTTTTTTTTTTTTCATCTTTGAGAAATGTTCTAAAAATGGTATTACAAGTGCATATATTTATTGTGAAATAAATCACACTTTTTTTTTTTTGCTATAATGAGATGATTTTTGGTTCTAACATGAGAGTTAATGAATAAATTATGAAAAAACATGTTGAGTAGTCATTTAACATGAAATGTTTTGGATGAGAAAAAATTCATTCATGAAATGAAAAAATTGTCATAAACATGTGATGAAATTTTCATTGTCAAGTCACATAATATCAAAAAAATTGTGAAATACAATCTTATTGGTTGTGTGAGTCTTGCAACTTCTTTTGATTTAATTGTAAAAATGGTGTGACAAAGAAAGAAGAAGTTTGCTAGCCAAATAAAAAATATGAGATATATGACTAATTGTACTTTATATGATATTGTGTATAATGTATATGTATAAGCAAAACAAGTAAATTTACTTGTACGCAATTTGATGACTTGTATTGTGCTACAATTAAAAGTTTTATTGGTGCAGATAAAAAAACTTAGTGTTACTTGTTGGAAGTGAGAAAAACAAATTATATTTTTTGCTTATCTACTATGGAGGTTGAAGTAAAAAAAAAAAAAGCTTCAACAAGTGAAAAAGTGAATTGATTTTACTATATCAAACACTTTATTTTGAAAAATTAATTTTTTTAATTTTGATTAATTGTGATAGCACCAATATAATGATAAGAGTAAATATTCATTACTAAAACGGTAAATTCAAACTCATGAGAAAAAAACACAATATTGTGAGATCATATGGATTAATGGTATACCACCAATATTAATTGTGTTAAACCTTGTGCAAAATCTTGCAGACTCTTAAACTAAGGTTTTAGCAAGATAAAGGGTTTTGAAGCACATCGGGAGCAGGGGGGGGGGGTTGAAATTGAAGCTGATAAATTTTGAGTCATATATGAAGAAATCTAACTTGGGACTAGAAATTCTATAACTAGGTTCAATGGGAAGAACGAATCATGATGACTTGTTGCGACATGCATAATTATTATTTTTATTCAATCCTTATATGTTGTAAGTGCATTTATCCTATAATGATTTGTGGAGGTTAAGTCATTGAACTCTTAAAAAAGTTTGTATCTCGTATCAATGGGGTGTCAAATTATAGGAGCACCCTTGACAAATTTCATTTATATGAGTGTAAGTAGGTCGCTTTTTATGAGAATGGGCATGTTCTAAAAAATACTTATAAAACTGGGATAACACAAGGTCGTAATGTGCTGGCTAAAAATGTTTATGTCAACACCTTGATTGTTGTGTGTAAGTACTGATAAATTATTTCTCTTAAGCAGTCATAGTTCAAGTCTGAGACCACTACTGACTCTGGAATAAAGGTTATTGTTTTACTAAGTGAAGGTTCGTTGCAGAACAACACTTTCATTAAGCATGACAGTCTACCTTCAACAAAATTGTAGGGTAATCTCTTATCCTAATATCAAAATGAGTGAGGGATTATTCTTAGTGTGATATTTTAATATTAATAAAAATATATCATATATCACATTATGTATCATGTTATGTCCATCGGTGGACATTATATTTGTATCTCTTTACTCTTATCATCAGTTGTGGAAGAAAGTGGTCATTAGTTGTTAGTAACTTATGTAATCACCAACTCTTCATTTCACTCATTATTCTATCTAATTTTTCTTGTAACTTATGTAACCTTTGGTCCATTCATTTGCCCAATTTACTACACATTATCTTTCTATTTGTTGTAAGGAATATTTGTCACCTATACATTAAATAGTGATGATTTTACTTTTGTGGAAAGAACAAGAGAGGTACAAGAAAATATAGACTGAAAAAGTTGAGTAGCACTGTATTGTGTTTATATTGAGATTAGTGTAGTGAAAGAGAGGGTTGATATGAAGAAAATATTCTAAGTCTTCAACTATATTCACTATACTATGTTGAAGAAATGTGTTCATATGTGAAGCTTTGAACTCTTCAACTAATCAGGATTTGATTGAGTTGTACAACGTTGTTGGGTTGTTATATCCTAGAGGGGACAAGTCAAGAGTGACATTGTTGAATCGCTGTAGATTATGTTGCAGTGGGCTTGAATCTCCTTAAAGAGAGCGGAGATATCCACGTTTCAGCCTAAATGATTACTCATTCAATTTTGTTCATTTTATTTTCAACTATAATATTTTATATTTGTGATATATTACACCAACAAAGTACATTATGGTCAATAATGAAGATATCTTGCAGGACAATAGGTCTCGCAATGACAAGCCCATCACGAGATGATCAACTTGCTCGGGCCCTAGGGGATCACACCGAGAGCGATTCATAACAGTTTCTCAATTATAAATAATTAGGAGCCAAAAGATAGAAATGGAGGAAAAAGTTTAGAATTAGCGCCATTGGGTTTTGAACTTTGTATGAGGTTTGGACTAAGAAGACAAAAATCAACCATACTAATTGAGGTATGGAGTTTATGATTGTTGGGTGTTAAAAGATGTGAATGGAAAATGAAGAGTGCGACTTTTATAAAAAGTTGTGACTTTAAGATTGTGACTTTTCTAAAGGTTTGTGACCTTTCCGGTAAGATACAATAAGAATCTTTTCACACTACCCTTTGTTTTCTATAAATTGAGGGATTTCCTTTCATTTTAAATGTAGAATTTCTGGACTTCTTCTACTACTACTAAATCTAGTATTCTAATTAAGTGTACTTTACTGCCGTTGAGTGGTTCGCTGACACCAGCGTTTTGGGTATCAGTACACTAGTGATATAGATCATTCTATCCTGGGAGGATATATTTCAAATCAAACATCGGATACTAGAGGGGAATCAGGAGCGACTCATGCATATTAGTGGCCTAAGGCAAAAATCAAACGGGGCTTTAAACGTGAATTGTTAATAGCATTTATATAATTGATTTCTTCTAATTTTCAATTGATAATATAACCATTCTTATTTTAAATATTTTTCATGAGATATAGTACTCCAAATATGTCAAATTTTTTCTAATAATTTCTTCATTTTCATGAAAAGTTTACTTTTTCTACAAATAGTATTTAATATTTGTTAAAAAATAATAAGTTATAACCATTATTAAAAATGATGCCCCTTAATTTGGGGGCCTAAGGCACATGTCTTTTTTTTTTTAACACTGTCGAGCCACCCCTGGGGGAATAATTTCCTTAATGGGACATTGTGCATTCAGTGGGCTTGATCTTCTTTCTGTTTTTCCAGATTCTGGTATGTGTTACACATTTTAGATTTGTGAATTAATTTTTGTTCTTCTGTACTTCACTGGTTCAATAAACTTTGGTAACTTCGTGTTTTTTGCAAAGTTTGTTGGAATCAGTAAGATTCTTTAAACACAGATTGACAACAATTCTTCTTTAAGAAAAATATTTCGTATATTTTTTCTAATCTATTTCTGATTCTAGTTTCTCTACTAGTTTTAATTTTCTACTTGTGAAAATGTTATTAAACTTTATTGTGACTTATTAAGTTCTTCAAAGTTTTGTTCTAAGTATCTTACGAATACAAGATAAACAACAATGATAATATGGAGTAATTATAATTCATTTATGCTAGCGCTAATCATAGAATTCTTACATTTTCTTAAAAGTCATGATTCTCCTCAAAATCTAGCAAAGTGGCGTTAGAACCTAGCTTCAAAAAAGTATCCTATCACTCATAACATATTTATTGTGTATAAATGTATATAATTAGATATGTCATATGTATGAGTTTTATTTATGATTTGGTTGAGGATTGGAAGGACACAAAGTGATGGTTATTAATGGTGATAATTAGATGGTTGGAGAGGACAATGAATAGTAATTAGATAGAGGTATCAAATTAATGAGTCCTCTAGGCTCTAATTAACTTTTCTAAGTTATAGAATCATGAAAATGATATGTGTGGATCAAGACTTCACTTTATATGCAAAATTTGGGTGGTCAAAGGCCAATACTTAATTAAGACTTGTGAGGGATGGAAATTTTGAGGATTTACTCTTCATTCTTAATTAACTTATGATATTATTTAAATTTCGTGTCAAGTCAAACTATATCACATAAAATGAAACAGAGAGAGTGATAAATTCAAATGAACTCAATATCAACTACATCTGGGTCTATAAATGATATCTATATACGCTTTAAGTTGTGTGCATGCATGAAGCTAAGATATGCACACATCTGCATTTTATTCAATGAATAAAATTTTCTTTTATTCTTTTTCTATATTTTAAAACTCACTGGCCAAATACATGTAAACTGAAAAGAAAGGATATAAAAACATATGTGCCACATGTACAAAACTATAGCAACACATTAGTCATTTCATATCGTTTTGAGATATTTATGTAGGGTGTAAAAAAAATTGAAACGACTTAATCTAATCATATCGCATCGATTTTACATTTTTTAAAATATAAACCGAAGGTTTCAATGCAAAACTATAATCATACCAAATAATTATTGTGAGCTTTTTATTTATAAAAAATGCCATTCGACTACACCCCCTTAAAATTTATTTTCCTCCATTACTTCTGATTTTATTTTTGATCAGATAAAAATTGATGGTAGGAGATGCATTGGTGAAGAAAATCTACGAGAGAAGGTTTACCTCATATGTGATTAAACGCTCACAACACATTAATTGTAAAAATAATGCAATAATAATAGAAATAGAGCAATAAAGAAAAAGTTTTGTATTTACTGATGAATGAAGCCCAACAAAGTGTTGCCCTCTTGATGCGATGAGAAAATGACTAGTATTCAAGGCTATGGCCGCTTGTACTGGCTCACCTGGCACGACAGAAGAAAGTAAAACTCGATTGAAGGCACGACGGAGATTCTCAATCAGAAAGAGAACTTCTTTTGATTTTGTTACCAAAAAGTGTAACCAAATAGAGAGTTCATCGGAATTTTAATTAAAAGTATAACGCATGAGGAAGAAGGATAAAAAGAAATAGAGAACTGAGATGAAAATATGATATGATGTAAATAATGCACTTTTTTATATAGCGTCAAAAGGAATGCACCTATGATTTCTTACCTAAATTGAGTAAGTAAATACATTGTAACAATATAAATTAACTTTTAATAACACGTCACTTACCATCCTTATTATGTTACGAGTTAATAACTTCTCATCAAAATATATTTGATTGTGTAAACAATTTTTACATCAATAATACGTTTTGTACGATGGGGTGGAGTTGGAAATAAAGTTGTACTCGATCTAGGTCCTAACTCATGAGCTAGGAGTTGTAGGTTCAGGACTTATAAGTCCAACTACAACCTATGATATTGACTTAATTGGGCAATTAACTTTTCAAGGGAGATTATGAGATGATGTGCTTTAATAAGGAATTCTCACCTAGGTAACAAAGAAGTGAAAGCGGTAACATAAAAAAGTAGAAACAATATTATTGGAATGGTAGGTGACTAGCGAATTTTCTCCAAGGCATCTATTGATATGAATGGTTAAGCCGATCATATTATAGTGTCAACAACATCCAATAAATTCAAGAAGAAGTGAACTATCAAGTCATGTTGTTAGAAAATATTGATGAAAGAAGACGAGAAAAATAATCGACATTAAGTTAGACGGACAAGCTATCTTTTTCAGTTCATACACAAAAAAAAAATAAAGTTTGAGGTTGATATATAAACTTTATTCTTGTTATTTATAGTTTTTACATTACTTAAGCAATAAACATCCTTATTTATAATATCATTATAGAGTAATTATATTGGGCGGACCTGGGCGGCATGCACATGAATTCCTAGGGATCCACCCCAGCTATCCAATTAAGTCAAAAATCACCTTTTCGACCTAACGAAATCGTCAAAATTTCATTTTAATCTCGTTTACTCAAAATATTGACTTTGGTCAAACTTCTCAACTTCCAATTCTTCAAAACTAAAACAAACTCACCCACTACTCGTTCAATCACCTCAAAAATCATGTCACCAATCCCAGCTAGCATTAGTTCTCTGTGGCATTCGACTCTCGACTTAAAGCTGGATGTATTAGCAGCAACAACTTATACTTTTTAGGATGAGTTTTCGGTGCGATCAACTACCTTATTATTGTACAAACTAACAATCACAAAATGATTTCCAAACATATCCAAAGGAAATTAAGCACCAAAGACCTCAAAATATATCTACTTTAGGAAATGAAGCTTTGGAAAAAAAAATTATGCTATAAATATTATAAAACGATAATAAAAGACCAACGTACTATTATAGTTTTTTGTACATGTGACACATATTTTCAATTTACATGTGGCACTCACTAATGATAAAATTTCCATTTGGCTAATCACTTTTAAAAGAGAAGAGATGAAGAAAAGACAAATATATTCAATTCGTGTGCATATATAATTAGCTTCATACATGCACACAGCTTAAGCATTGATAGACACATAATTTGAGTCAGATGCTTGCGTCAACAGTTACAGCATGTTACGTATCATGACCATTTACCATCCTTGAATTATCAATGCCTAAAACATGAATTCACATGATTATAAATGCACATATTCAGTCCTCTCATGAAACCTACATACGGACGATATTAGTGTACCAGAGTGATACCGGAGCTAACAATATTTGTATTCATACAGGTGCGCTACCTGAGCCAACCATTAATATTCTTGTACCAGCGTATTACCTGAGTCAATCATCAATCACAAATAACATGCATAATTACAATGAACAACCCACTTGAAACCACAAGTAAATATACATGATAATTACATAAGATCATTTACATACAAGCATTCACATTAACCTTCAAGTTTTCCCCGCATGCATTGCACAATAATACCAATTAGCAGTTAACATGCACACATTAAATATTTTGAAAAACAACAATCATCACCTATCTCGAATCAAACCTTGAAAACTCTAAAGAAGTTGAGCTTTTACTCTTTGAAGTACATAGGCTTGCTCTTGGCCTAAACAATAATGAAAAATATAACAATGCATTACTAATGACCTAAAAATACCATGATTATAACCAAATCCTAAACCCTGGGCCAATTCAGGATCATTCGACCCCACATGGGTTCTTTCCACCATTAATGCAAGCTAAAACCCTCCCCCAAGAGTACCCTCTAAATTCTAATACTTAAGAATCAAATTAAAAGATAGGGAGAAAGGAACTTACCTTTATTGAAGAATTTGGTGGGAAAATGAGTGCAAACTGCCCTAAATTGCCTTATCTTCTCGCAAGAATGAAGTTGAAGAAAAATAGAATGTGTTGGGACTTTTTCTGCATAAAATCCTAACGTATCCTGCTATAGTGATCCAACCCACTATAGTGGCATTGCCATAATGGCTTTTCTCCGCCCTTGCACCTACTAAGTGTCTGTTATAACAGTGTACCACTTGATATAGAAGCTTGTACAATACTTGGACTCAGAAAACACCAAAAGCCATCATGTCGCAACATATTTTCGACCCTTGACATCCCAAGTTATCCTTTTCATGCCAAGTTTGATATCAAGAGTTTTACTCATCCAAAATTAATTTTAAAAGGTCATATGGTTCCTTAATATCTTAGCTACTAGAAAACATAAATCAATTCTAGACATATCACCTAACCCATTTCTGAATTGTCGTAGACCTCATCTCGCTCAGATTCCGTCTAAGACTGTCCTAGCTTAAAATGTTTAAGTTTCTACCTAAAATAATTTTTGACCCAATTTCTTTTACCATTGATCTACACATAAATATTGGGATGGGTCATTACAATAGGTAATAATTTACCCATTGCTCGTTCCCTAGTGATCAAATAAGAAAAACAAGGTTAGCTTGGAAAAAAGTGTGGTATCTGCTGAATCCTCGAACAAGTGAGGGTACTTATCCCACATGTCCCTCTCAGTATCCCAAGTAGCCTCATCATTTGGAAGATTTCTCCACTGAACCTTACCTATTTGATCTCTTTCTCTCTCAACTTCTGTCTCTCTCTCTCTTTCAATATATTTATGCAAAAAACAAATATACAAAGCACATATTTTGTATATTCTTCTCTCTCTAGCTGTGTTTTCTTCAGACATCTCAATCAATAATCACAACTAGTTCCTCTTCATATTGTAAAACCTCTTCTAATACTATCGAGTCCCACTGATGATAATCCCATCTTATTGGTACTTCTTCATTACAAACACATGAAAAATTAGATGGGGTACTCTAGAAAATTTAGGCGGCAGTGCTAACATGTTTGCCACTAGCCCCATACTATTAAGAATCTCGAGTGGACCAATATAGGGAGGGCTTAGCTTACCCTTGTTACCAAACCTCATCACTTCATGAGTGACACCTTCTACGACACTTGTTTACCAATCTAAAAGGTCATGTCCTTCACCTTGTGATATGTGTACTCTTTCTACCTACTCTGGGTTACCAATATTGCTTCATCACTCTTTCTTGAGCTTCACTTACCAGATCGATACCCAAAGATTTTACATCATCAGCCTCAAAACCACCATGTGAGCGATCTGCATCCCCTCTCGTAGAGTGCCTCGAATGGAGTCGTATCAATACTAAAGTGATAATTGTTATTATAAGAGAACTTACATAAGGGTAAGAACTGATCCCAATGGCCTCTAAACTCAGTTCGCATGCTCTCATCATATCTTCCAACACCTAAATCGTCCTCTGTAGCTTACCATCACTCGCTCTGGGTTTGAAAGCCTTGGTAGTTCACTTCACGTAGTTCGTAGTCATCATTAGAGGAAAGAACTTGTTTTACAAGGATTCATTAACGGTAAATCTGGCAATTTCTACCAGGGTGGTGGGTCAACATATTAAATGTTGTTCCAAAAGTGAGTTGAGTACTTTATGCTTTATGCAACTTACTTTATAATTTGAAAGTAATTTGAGTACAAATGTTCTAAATGATATAAAGGGGCACCCCATGCAACCTTAGTATTTCCTTGACAAAAATATTTTACAACTATTGAGAGTTATAATCCATTCTAGGATAAATTGGCTTGCTTAGTCAATTTATTAATAATAAGTCAAACTGATTCATATTTTCCTGAAGTCTTAAGGAGTTCCACCCCAAAATTCATGGCTATTCTTTCCACTTCCACTAAGGAAAATGGATTCTAAAGTAACCCTTTAGGATTTTGATGTTTGTACTTTACTTGCTAGCAATTTTGACATTTGGATACATACTCAGCATTGTTTTTTTTCATTCTCGTCCACCAATATAGCCGCCCCAAACCTCGGTACATCTTTCTCACACCTAATGAATTGAATATCATGAACCATGAGAATTTATCAACAAATTCAGTATCAACTCATCAATCTGAGGAACACAAATCATTCCTCTAAAATTGTAAAATTGAGCATTCCACATGCATCGAGAGTGGCATCTTGGGCCTCCCCAGATACCACCTTATTTCTGAGCTTGTTAAAGTCTTGATCATTAAACTACTTAGTCTTGATATCTTCTATAAAATTAGACGTGACCTCAATACTGGCTAATACTCATCTTTCTTTCAGATACCCAACTACATGAACTTAGACTTTAGAGCTTGAATCTCTCTGTCTAAAGGTCGCATAGACACCTCCAAGGAAGCCAAACTTCTGATGCTAGCTATCTTCTAGATAAATGCATCTCCACCACATTGTCCTTACCCGAATGGTATTAAATGGTCACATAGTCTTTTATCAACTTCATCTATTTTTTTTTTGTCGCGGATTCAGATTTTTTTGAGTAAACATATATTGCAAGTTGTGATGATCAGTGAAAATCTCACATTTGATCCCATAAAGATAATTCATCCATATCTTCAGAGCAAATGCTACTGGTATCAACTCTTAATCATGGTTGGATAGTTCCTCTCATGAACCTTCAACTGCTTTAATAGGTTATCATATTCCTATCTTGCATCAACACAACACTCAAACCCAAACCTAAAGCATCACAATAAATAATGAAATATTTACCCTTCATTGACAATGTCAAAATATGAGCAGTGATCAAGAGAGTCTTTAGCCTTTGGAAGTTCTCCTCACATTAGTTAGAAAAGACAAAGGTTACCATCTTCTAGATCAACCTTGTCAGATGTGTAGCAATAGATGCAAAGTCTTAACAAATCTATGATAGTATCTAGAAAGACCCAAAAATCCTAACCTCTGTCATAGAATTAGGTCGAACCCAACATTTGACTACCTCAATCTTCTAGGGATCTACCATTTACATCTTTTTCTAAAACTACATGCCCGAGTAAGGCAATCTAGGACAACCAAAATTTACACTTACAAAAAAACTTCATACAACTTTTGTTTTCCCAAGATACCCAGAATAATACAAAGGTGGTCTACATGTTCCTCTTAAGATATCATCAATGAATATAATTATAAAGAAGATCAGGAAAAACTTAAATATCATATTAATAAAAGCTCATGAAAGTTCCCAGTGCATTAGTCAACCTAAAAGACATCATTAAGAACTCATAATGCTCATATTAAGTCCAAAGAGTTGTCTTAGGTATGTCCTAAGTCCTAATCTTTAAGCGGTGGTACCCTGATCTCATATCAATCATACATAAAATAGAAATACCCAACAACTGGTCGAACAAATCATCTATAAAAGGTAATGGGTATTATTCTGGATGGTGACCTTATTCAATTGTTAGTAATTTAAACATATTCTCATGTTGCCATTCTTTTTCTTTATACCTTGTCGTGGAAGCACTAGAACGAAAAACCTTTAGCAGTGAGTTCCTAAAGTTGATTCTTAAGTTTCATCAACTGTACCAGATCCATGTGATAGGGAGGAATAAAGATTGGGCTAGTTCCAGTTCCAAATAAATATAAAAATCGATGTCCCTATCCGAAGCAAGTTTGTTGAAAACACCTCCCAGAACTCATAAACTATAGGAATAAACTCAATTGAAGGGGACCCCGCACTGACATTCCAAATATGAGCCAAATAGGCTATCTAACCCTTCCCCACTAACCTTTTTTCCCGAATAAAGAATATGATCTTTTAAGGCTTAGACTTATACACTCCTTCCCACTCTAACTTTCCCCACTCGGGATATCTACTAGTCATTATCTTAGCATTACAATTCTGCACAACAATGTGAAGGGACAACCAATTAGTCATACCCAAAATCACATCAAAATCGATCATATCCAGGATTTTCTAAATCTACCCAAGTGTGAAAATTCACATACGTAACAGAGCATGAATGATATACATGGATAACAACAATAGACTCTCCAAGCGTGGTGGAAAAATGGATATGAGCATCAAGAATATCACAATTCAAGTTAAGTCCCAACACAAATCGAATAGATAATTATGAATAAGTGGAATTCGGATCAAACAAAATAGAAGTCATTCATTCACAAATAAAAAGACCACATGTTATCATTGTGTCTGGTGCCTCAGCCTCTCTCTTGCCCAGAAAAGAGTAAATTAATCTCTATCATCAATAAGTCACCCCTACCGGATTTGCACTGCTGTTCTTCATACATTACCATTTCTTTGGCCTCCACCGCCTCTCCGATTACCTCCTTTCCCACCCTATGGACTTCCTTCGTCATTATTACCTCCACTTGTTGGTACCATGGCATATTAGTTGCATGATGTTCATGGCAAACCATCTATCTATGAGGGGATTCCCTTTTGAACTGTCCTTTTTCACCAAAATTAAAGTATTCGCGGTCAAGTGAATATCTGCTGGCTAACGAGTAAGAAGCTCTTTAACCACCCTAAGTGAGAGATTATTGTGGAACACCCGAATACCCACCCATAGAAGTTCATATGTATATATATATATATATATATATATATGGGTATATTTCAATGGATATTTCAATTTTATATTTCAATTTTTTAAATTCTTTTAAAATTTTATGTTGTAAAATCCTACTCAGTACTCCTTCACTCTCTTGTTCTATTATGTAATTATCATTTTAGTTTCTAGTTTTTCTTCCCTTGTATATATACTAATTTTTTTTTTTATGGACTCTGTCCATTCATGAATCTATTATTACTGTTCATCTCTTTCCCTTAGCTTTTGTTCTTAAAAGCAGTCTTCTTTAACCACACCCCGAATTTGATCATTCATCGTTCTTTTAAGAACATTTAAACTGACCTAACAATGTCCTAGGAATTTACAGGTTAATCCATCAATACTTTTAAGATGCTAAGAGACTAACCATATATTAAGTAATATAGATTCATGATAAAATTCATAAATTTATAAACACATAATTAACATATCACATGTGATTTATAAAACACACATAATTTACATATATGGGAAGATTACTAGAAACATAAATATGAAAACTTACATTATTTAGAACAGAGTGAAGTTTCCCTTTCGGGAAACCCGAACTTCTTCCAAAAGAACTTTACAAAAATTTTAAAACAAACTTAAAACAAAGAACTAAATTTTTTTTATTTTTTTATTTATGAAGAGGAAGGAACTTTGGGAAAACTTTGGATTTGCTGGTGGTGGATTTTTTCGCTCTGCCTTCTTCTTCTGATAATGTCTTCTTATATATACACTTCTGGACTTCAAACTCCGGACTTCAAAATGAAAAAGAATCTTATCTTTTCCGCCGGGTGCGCATTGGGCCCCATCGCACGTGAAATGATTCCTTCTTTTGCATTATTAGCAGTCCTTTGTCTGATTCATTATCACTTAGTGTCTGTCCTACTCAAAAATCTAATACTTATCTCTTACTTAATGCCTATCTATTTTTAAAATAAAGTAAAAGACGCGTCCCAGCAGTTTTTCCACACATGTGTGGTAGTGAGTAAAGTGGGACTCACATTATTTGACAAAAGAGGCATTCCTCTTTAAAGCAAAATCACTGTATTATTACACATATATATATATATATATATATATATATATATATATATATATATATATATATATATATATATATATATATATAAATATTTATTCTTTTTTTTATGTGTCTAAATTGTGTAGGGTAATCGAATCAAAACTCATACCAGAGTCATTATCGTTTGGGTCTTGAGCAAATTGTATTGAGTCTGAAAAATCATCTGAATTATTTGGACTTGAAACTGAATTTTGTCTTGGACTTTGTATTGGGCTTGGGTTTATATGTTTATATTTTTCTTGTTGTTCTTTAAGTAATTTTTCTACAGTTTTGGCTATAATAGAATCTAGGTCTTTATTTTTCTGGGATTTTTTGGTTTTTTGTCTAAGAGTCTGGTAAATGAAAGAGGTAAACGTCTTCTGGAAGATGAGCCTTCATCTTTTTCACTTTTTGGCAAAGTGACAGCCATTAACGGGTTTGAGAAGTCTTTACCTGTTACCGTTTGAACCGGACTAGCTGTATCTTTATCCGATACAGTGGATTTATTTACATTCAGAGGGGAATGTACACCCATCTCATCCATTTTTCTTGGGGATGGAAAACCCTGTATGTTGGTCTGGATGTCTTTGGTCTTCAAATCATTCTCCATTTTTGCAATTCTTTCTTTGAGCTGGAGATTTTCTTGTAACAATACCTTGTTCTTATAATTTAATCTCTTAAAGGCTTCGGTCATTGAAGAAAAATGATCATAAAAAATAATTTTGTCTGTGTCTTTTTGAATATGGTATTGAGGAATTTTGTCTGGATTCTGTTTAAGAGAGGGAGAGATATAATAGTTTGGACCTAAAACTCCCCTAGCATAATCTAATGCTTCAGTAAAATCATTAAATCCTTTAAAAAGTGGTTTAGAAATTCCTTTAATAGAGTCTAATACTTCTATCCAAGTTTGAAAAACTCCATTTATCTTACCATGTATTACAACATAATATTTAAACTTATTTTCTTTATTTTTAGTAGAAAAGTAATATCCTAAAGCATTTAATACAACAATTATATATTTAGTATCTTTTTTATTATGAGCTATCCAAATATTGTCTATTAAACATTTTTGTTGTTTATCTAGCTGGTATATAGGAAGATGTCTAAAAGTCAAATTAGATGATTCATATGCTATTAAATTATGTTGTCCAAATTGTAATCTTTCTATTCTATTATCATCCATTTTATTTAATGGTCTGAAATGTAAATTAGATAATACTGTCTGTTTATATAAATCTGAAAAATCTGGGGTTGGAGGTTGAACTCCTTTGCCCTTGTCTTGTAAGGATGGTCTCATTCTGTAAAATTTTGAAATTAAACTTTGATCAATAATCTACTTAGTTGATCTGCAATGCTATTATAATTTGCTTTTATATGCTCAAAAACTATAGACTGATAAATTGATATAGTATCTAAAAAATTTAACCATCTTCTTCTACTACTGGTTTTATCATTAATTTTCTGATGGAATTTTACTATAGCTTCACAATCTGTTCTTATTAATATTTCTGGTTTATTTAGAATATATATTCTAAAACTATTTAAACCATATATTACAGCTAAAATTTCAACATCTATACTGGATTTATTACCTTTTTCTTTGAATTTTCCACTCTGATAAGCACATATTTTTTCTTCTTTTTTAGAACTATATGTATTTGGTTTTGATTTTAATACTGCACCCATCCATCAAAACTCCCATCTGTCTCTATTATTAAATAATCTGATTCTAATGGCATATTGAGATCAGGAATATTTTTTATTTTTTCTTTTATTATTTGTACTAATTTTATGTCTTCAATATTAAAATTTCTTTGTCCTTTAGATCCTTTCTTAGAATATAATGGTCCTGCTATTTTTCCTAAATCCTTAATAAATGGTCTTGCATAATTAATTATTCCTAAAAATTTTTGTAAATCTTTTAAATTATTTAATTTATCTGGCATATCTAAAGCCTTTTTAGCTATATGGGGTTGTAATTTAACTTTTCCTTCTCCTAAAGTAATTCCTAAAAAATTTATATAATTTTTACATAATTCTATTTTCTTTTTACTAATTATTATTTCATTACTAACAAATAACCTAAAAACTGTTTGTAAATGTCCTAAGTGTTCTTTTATATCTTTACTAAATACTAAAATATCATCTACATATACTAAAACAAATCTTTTATATTCCCCAAATATTTGGTCCATTTTTCTTTGAAAAATTGGAGGTGCTGTTTTTAATCCAAATGGCATAACTAACCATTCAAAATGTCCTTCAGGACATGTAAAAGCTGTCCATTCTATACTATCTGGATGCATTTTTATCTGCCAATATCCTGACTTATAATCAAATTTACTAAAAATTGTTTTTCCTTGAATTCTATTTATTAACTCTGTTTTGTCTGGTAATTTATATCCATCTGTTCTAGTATTATCATTAAGTCTTTTGTAATTTATAACCATTCTAGCTTTTCCTCTAACTATTTCACTATGATTTCTTACCATGAATGCTGCTGATCTATGTTTTGAAGTAGATCTTCTTATTACTCCTAATTCTAATAGTTCTTTGATTTGTATTCTAAAATCTTCTAAATCTTGATTTGTAGCTTCTATTGAAGCTGTTTTTATTATATATTCTGGATTTATTATATCTAACTTGCATACTATGTGATTATTCTCCCAATGTTTTAAAGGTTTTTCTCCTATTATTTCTATTTGATCTAAAATTTTTACTATATTATCTAGATCTTGTTGGTTCTTTATTTGTCCTATTTTTTGAATTCCTGTCTTAAAATTATATAATTCTGTTTCCATTTCTATTAAAACATAGTTTTTATTTACTATCTCATCTTCTTCTTCTAATTCGAGTATATTCTCATATAATGTATTACATCCTGTTTTAGTGCATTGTATGTTATTTTCACAATTCTCATAACATTTTTCTTTTTGTCTTATTTTAGTATTAATTTTATTAGTTAAGACAGAAGTATAAGTAATGTTTTTCATAAAAAATATTCCGTCATTTGTTATTAAAGTTCCTCCTTTATTATATAGTATGAAATCTAGTCCTAAAACAAAATCTACTCTTATATCTAGATCTCTTACCCATATTTTATCCATCTTATAGGTAGGTTTATAGAATTCTGAACAAGTATTTAAAAAACTAATTTGTGCTTTTTCTATATAATATCTATATATATTATGTGTTCCATCCATTTGCATAGCTGCAAGTGGTTTGTCTAAAGTCTTTATTAATTCTGGTGGTACTATTTTCTTATTTAAAATACTTTTTGTACATCCTGAATCTATTAGTGCTAGAGTCTCTAGTTCATATTTTCCTATTTGAAGTCTTGCTAATACTTTAACGGTATTTATATTTTTATCTTGATTACATATTAGAGTATTAGATTCTTCTTTCATTAATTCCTGATTATCTAGTGGTAGTTCTTGTTCAATATTTTTTCCTTTTTCTAATCTTACTATTCTTTCTTCTAATTCTTTAACTTTTGCCTCTAATACTGATACTTTTAAATTTATTAAAGGTTCATTTGTATGTATTTCTTTCCTTTTTTGAGTTATTATTCCTAATTGTGTTTCTATACAACTTATACATCCTTCTATAAAACATTTATTACATTTAGCTCTTTTATATTTACTTGGATACCATTTACACCAATTACATGGATTACTATCTAATCCTGTATCTTTTTCAAAATTATGTTCACATTCTATTATATTCATAAAATTATTTTGTAAATCATCTATATTTAAATTTTCTATTCCTATTTCATTAATTAATTCTTCTCCTTCTGAATTAGAAGAATCTTCTTCTTTATTATTCTCATCTATATCAATACTTACTATAGAGTAAATACTTTCATTATCTGACATATATTCATCTACATTTAATAATGCTTCGTTAAATTCTTCTACTAATTGAGCATTTCTAGTTTTTGCATTATATCTTTTAGGACAAATATTTGCTAAATGTTCTATACTTCCACATGTAAAACATTCTAACTTATTTTTATAGTTTCTGTCTGTTCTATATTTTCTAACATGTCTATCTCTATTTAGGTATGGTTTCCTAGCTGAGGATTTTCTAAGAAAGTATCCCTTCTTATATCGCTTATTATATTGTGGTTTGTATTTTTTATACTTTTTTCATTTATATTGATCTTTATCGTAACTTTGGGTAGTGTATATTATATCTTTACAGAAATTCATTTCATTTTGTTTTAATTGTTTTTGTATTTGTAAGTTAGTACATTTTTCTTGTAATATTTCCATAATATGTTGTATTCTATGTCCTATTGACCATTTTGCTTGAGGGTTTTGTACTACTCCTTCTCTTCTAGTCCATCTATCTTCTATTTCTCTTCCTAAGGCTCCAGGTAATTTATTAAATAACTTTTTACCTAAATCTTGATCAAAAGCATTTCCACTAATTGTACAATAATATAAATAATCATTTAAAAATTTCTTTATATAATACCAATTACTTATGCTTAATTGTTCTAGTTTTATTACTGCATTTCTTTGTAAAGCTACTAATCCACTATTTGGGTCTTCTCCTGTTATTAATGTATGTATTTTGTTTGTAAAATTATATGGGTTAGGTCCTAATGAAACTAAATACTGAAATTCTGATGGGAATTCTACTTTATAAGCTTCCCATAAAGCTTTGATTGATTCTCCTACAAATGTTTCTAAGTATTTATACATTGTTTCTGCGTCAGTTTCTGTATAATTTTTTATAAAATCTGCTACTACTATTCCTTTCCATAAGTCTATGACTGAATTCCATCTTTGTGGATCATGAGCCCCTATATTTAAAATTTTTCCTTTACTTCCGCCTTCTTGTAATTTTATTGGTTCTTCTATAGGCATTCTTTTTCCTATTGGTTTTACTTCTATTGTTGGGGTATCACCTTGTCTATATACTCTTCTACGTGGTATATTTCCTGTACTATTATCTGCAGTATATGCTTGTTCTGTTGTTCTTTGGAATGGGCTACTAGAGCTTGCTGATTCCATTAATTCTTTTTGACTCAGTATAGATTCTAACTCAGATATTTCACTATCATATTCTTGTATTTCTGTCATTATATTATTAGCTTTTTTTATTTTTTCTTGTAAACTTTTTTCTAGTTTATAGCCTTTATTATCTGTTCTTTGTTCACATATTTTAAAATGAGATATTGCTTGATCTAATTCTAAATCTCCTAATTTACATCCTTTGCATTTAAATAATTTGTTTATATTATTATGACTTATTTCTTTTGCTTTTTCTATAACTAAATCTACTGCAAAGTCTTCTTCTAATATTATTTCTATATTCATCCCTTCTAAAGGCATTTCTTCTATAACACTTTCTTCTTCAATGTCTTTTTGAGCTTCATAATTATAGTCTGTAAATCTAATTGAAGGTTCTCCTTTAGAGTTTGTATATATTAAATGAGATTCTGGTGTTAAACCTTCTTTTTCTTTGGAATCACCTAATTTCCATTCTAATCCTGCATATTCTTTAGGATTTATTTTTATAGGTTTTATTAATCTTATCCCTTTATTTCCCATTACTTCTACTACATCTTTTATTTGTAATTTAAACCTAGTATTACTAGTATCTGTCATTTTTCCTAAAAATCCTACACACATTAATAAATTCTTTCCACTATGCATTTCCTCATATCTTTTAGTTTGTATTCCTATTCTAATGTGAGTTCCAAATTCATTTAAATTCATCATAAAATCTGGACTTATATAGAAAATTCCTCCATTATTAGTCATATCTACTTCTGTTAATCCTATAATTGCCTTTTTTATGTCTTCCATCTTTTATCATATATTGTAATTAATGTCTTTGTTCCTAAGTTTTTTCTAGTTAATCCTTTAATTCCTATAACTATTAATCCCATATGCATTAGGTTTTCATTTCTTTTACAGATTCGGAGTTTATGAGTGGTAAAGATACAGAATTTTTTCCTAATACTGATAATTGTTCTTCTCTGTAATGTCTATATAGCTGAGATTTTGAATTTGTATTATATAAAACTTTTGGGTTTAATAAGTTTAATTGATTTTGCTGAAAGATTTGTATATCTTTATCTGTATCTATTATTTCATCTAATTGTTGATTATTTTCTTCTTTTGTCTTTCTATTTAATATTTTTGACAAAAAGTTATTACTTATGTTATTCTGGGAGTAACTTGGTCTTGGTCTTTCTTGTCTTTTATCTCTTGATCTAGTTGGAAAAATGTCCATTTCTGCTGTTTTTTAATTATTTTATCTTTTTGCGGAGTAATTTCTATTTTGGTTAACTTTTCTATTAATTCTTCCACTCCAGTTGTGTTTATATTTTTACCTTCTGATTTTTCTTTTTTATCTATCTTATTATGTAGTTGTAATAAAAGTGATATTATTATATTATTCTGTTTTATAATGATTTGATCTGATTTGGAAGGTGGATTAAATTCTTTATAATCTAATGGAAGGGTTGTTCTTTTTTCTATTAATGTTATTGCTTCTTTATATGTTTCTGTTTCTATTAAATCTATCATGAAAGAACTATGTCTTTTATTGTTATTAGTTCTGTCTTTATTTCTTGTAATTTTATAATTATAGTATTATTAACTTCTTCTTTTAATCTACTATTTAATTTTTTAGTTAATTCTACTCCTTGTTCTTTTAAATAGTCTAAATTTTCTTCTATCTTATTAAAAGTTTGTTTTTGTCTATTTTGGGTTTCTTCTTGTTCACTTAATATTTTTATAATTTTGTTATTATGTTCTTTAATTTTTTCACTAAGGTTTATTATTAAATCTATTAAAGTATTGTATTGAGGATCTTCTGTATGTAAACTATGGTCTCCACTATCGAAATTACACTTTATAATACTTTCTCCTTTTAATCTTTTAAATCTTTTTTCTATAGTTATTTGTAGATCTAAATATTCTAGACTTTTTAATGAAGCTATTTTTACTATTATTATTTTATCCTAAAGTAGTTGGTTTGTAATATTTGCTAAAATTTTTTATTCTTTGAGTATATTTATCAATATCGCTTCTAAGTCCTTGTAGTTCCCATTTTAGAGCATTTATATATTCTTCGTTATTTATATTATTTAAATTTCTTGGTTTAAAAAATTCGTTTTCGTATATATATATATATATGCTTCGATTTCCTTTTCTGCTTTTTGTAATGTTTGTTTTTCTTTTATTTCTTTATGTATATTTTTATAATTTATTCTTATTATTTTAGCAAAAAGAAGATTTCTCATATATATTTTTTAATTAAAATATTTCTAGATATAAGATGTCTTACTAATTTTGGTTCTAATATTTTGATTAAGAAAAATATATGATCTAATCTATTACTTATTTCTGTTTTAGAGATTGTTGTTTTTATTTCTTTTAATAATCTATTTGCTTCAAGATATAAACCTAGTAATTCTCTTTTAACTTTTTTATATTCTCTAATATTTTTATAAGGTCTTCTCATATATTATCCTACAGAATTATAATAATGAGGGTTATTTTTAATAATTTTAATTCTTTCTACTATTTCTTCAATCTCAAATTTTACCTGATTTAATTCTTCTTGTATTTGTTTTTGGGATTGTCTAATAGTCTCCCTGAGAGTCTGTACGGAATATTTATATGTATAGGTTAAAGATAACCTTAAATCTAAAGTAAATAGATGACTTTCTAAAGATTTTTTATATAATTTAACTATTTTTAAATGTTGTCTATTATAAAATAAAGTTCTATGATATGCAAAAGTTTTTCTAAAATAATAATCTTTTTTCATATAATATATTGTCTTTCAGATAATAATCTTTTTTTCATATATATATATATATATATATATATATATATATATATATATATATATATATATATATATATATATATATATATATATATATATATATATATATATATCATAAATAAAACTCACACATATCTAATCATATATATTTATACACCAAAAATAAGTTATGAGGGTAAAGTACTTTTTGAAGCTTAATTTAAATGTTAATAACTTTGATATATAAATTTTACTGAGAATTGTGATTTGCAAAAAAAATTAAAATCTAGTATTAGCGCTGCATAAATGAATTCTTATTATTCTAGATTATCATAACAACATCCTCAATTAGTAGGGTTGATTATAGCTTCTTGGTCCAAACTTCTTTTAAAGTTCAAAATCAATGGGCTAACTTCACATTCTTTCATGTGTTTCATATATGGATCTCTCTTATTTATAGTTAGGAAACCTTTATAGTTCCCTCTGGATACGATCTCGTATTGGGACCTACCATTTTTGTCTTGTGATGGGCTTGTCATTGAGAGTCCCACTGGCCTGGCTAGGTGAGTTTTTCACAATATTTTTGTGATTGTCGATAATGTATTATTCCATGTCCTTATATTTTGCCTAGAATTTTATCTTCTCACAATAGGATTTATACATCATGAGACTTTTCGAATCGGTAAGGTTCGATAATTCACGTCTAGTTGTATTCAAAACTATTAAGATAAGGCAGAAGCCTGGACAATAGACAAGGCTGGGGTAATACATTATGATCAATCACAAAAAAAATCTTGAAAATCTTAGTTAGGCATGTCAATAAGCCTCACGATGACAAGCGCATCACGCGAAGACCAACTAAATCAGGCCTCCGAGGCTCATTTCGAGAGCGAGTTATAAGGGCTCCCTAACTATAAATAAGTAAGATTCAAGAGATAGAAACAAACAAAAAAAATTGAAGCTAGTTCATCGAATTTTAAACTTTAAAAGAGATTTTGAGTTTTGATCAAGAAGGCAAGAATCAACTCTACTAACTAAGGTATGATGTTTAAGATAATTAGGAGTAATTGTAATTCATTTATGATAGTCCCTTTTAAAGTGTCCTTGTCCACTAAAACTTAAGTATTCGCGTTCAAGTGACGGTCTACTAGCTAATGAGTAAGAAGCATCTTGACCACCTTGAGTCAGAGAGTGTTGTGGGACACTCGAATACCCATCCATAGAAGCGGGCATATATATCCGTCTGAATTGGAACATAAATAAAACTCATACAAATCTAATCATATATATTTTATACACCAAAAATAAGATACGGGTGGTGGATTTCTTGTTTGAAGCTTAATTCTAACTTTCATCACTTTGATATATAAATTTTGGGGAGAATTGTGATTTGCGAAAAATGTAAAAATTCTAGGATTAGGGCTAGCATAAATGAATCCTTATTATTCCAGATTATCATAAACAACATCCTCAATTAGTAGGGTTGATTTTTACCTTCTTGGTTCAAACCTATTTTGAAGTTCAAAATCAATGCACCAACTCCACATTCTTTCACGTGTTTCTATCGGTTGATCTCACTTATTTATAGTTAGAAAACTTTTAAATTTCGCTCTCGATGCGAGATCTAATTGGGACCTGACCATGTTAGTCTGGGCTTGTCATTGAGAGGCCCACTAACCTAGCTAGGTGAGTTTTTCATTTTTGTGATTGTCAATAATGTATTTTTTTGATGTCCTTATATTTTGCCTAGAATTAATGGTATATTAGTTAGTATTTGTAAGAATTAATCAACACTTACTAATTTTGAAAAGAATTTCAAGCATCATTCTCATTCTTTTGAAAATAATTTTATAATTGAACCTCATATTCTAATTAGTGTATCTGTAAATATTTAGACTGTTTATTTGATCAAATATGCAATTAGATGTAATGGAGGAGAATACATATTAAGGGGGCATGATCTTCTCAAGATTTCTTATAAAATAATATTCGAAACGATTATAGATTTATATTGAAAACTTTAATTTTTTTTAAAAAAATAATCTAAAAATTGGTGATTAAACAGTAATAACACAATTTTTTTTTTAAAAACTACTATAACAATAAAAATGGAGAAATAAAGAAAAAAGAAAAAGATTAGGATAAAGAAGACAAACAGGTCCAATAGATATGGATCTATAGAGAAAAAGAGAGAGAGTGTCATTTAATTGGTCAATCATAGAGAGTAAAAGAAAGATATAAAGGGTGTTTTTGGCATGAAGGGAACGTTTTTCAGAAAAGGTTTTTCAATTTTCTCATGTTTGGTTGCGTTAAATGTCTAGGAAAATTTTTCCAAATCAACTCATTTTTTTCAAATTTAAGGAAAATGACTTTCCTTCAAAAATTAAGGAAAATATTTTCCAAAACTCTCTTCCAACTTCAAATTAAAATTTTTGTTGTTTAAAAAATCAATTTATTTTGTCCCTACCCTCAAGTTGCGGTGATATACACGTGTCACCATGTGTATAACTATTTTTTTCATATATTTTTCTAAAACAAAATCTTATTTTCTTTGCCTTGTATTTTAAAAAAGATAATACATATATTTTCTTTGCCTCATATTTATTCATTTTTTTTTAATTTTCATTTCCTTGTATTTAAATTGTATAACTTACATAAATCTCATAATGTAAAATCTAAATAACACTCTATTCCTACTTTTTTTCTATTTTACAAAAATCCCTTAAAATAAAGTCATCCGGATACATAAGTTTTATCCGGATACATGCATTATATGTGATACATTGCAAAAGCTGGCAGTAGCACCTTTTAAGGAAAATAGTTGTTTGTTGCGCTTTAATAGGAAAATTAACCTAAAATTGATTTTATATCCCACGATTCAAGCATAAGTGATTGTTATCAATCCATCCCAATCTGTAATAGATTCATATCTTTCAACATTCAAATTTCCATCATCTCCATCAAGCCGCCATTGCATCCCAAATTGTGAAGAATTCAAATTAATCGACAATATTGGCTGATACAATATTTATATATATCGATTTTGTTAAGAGAATCGGGAATTTGGGTAAGCGAGATGAGTAATGAAGGTTACAAAAGTGATGAAATTGTTGTTGGACAATAAATTTCATTTATGAATCTCATAGCCGCCATTTCAATCGAGTTGGAGATTAGGTAAATCTTGAAAATCAAATACATCGTCGAAGGTAATAACTCATCTCCATTGAAAATTAAGTAATTAATAGGGGATCATTGACAGGTGCTCAGGTCATCATCGTGAATTATCCTGGTCAGATTGGAATTGTATATTCACTAGGCTTGATTGTCAGACTTCCCACATTGTTGTAAAGTTTGCTGAGATCTTGACCAACATGGACATGTGCTCAGGTAAGGAACTTGAGAAGGAGGCGAAGTTCTTGAAAAATGGTGATGCTGGTATGATTAAGATATTTCCCACCAAGCCTATGGTTGTTGAGACCTTTGTTGACTACCTAACATTGTGTTGTTTTACCGTGAGAGACATGAGGCAAACTTTTGCTGTCGGTGTTGACAAGAAGGACCCTACTGATGCCAATAAACAAGATACATAAATAAACAATCAATACATTACTATTTATGTATCTCGTTTAAATTGATAAGTTTGTATCTCTACTTAGATACATTACATAAGTAATTGTTGTCCATAAGATGTTAGGTTTGAGATCGATAAAGTACTTTGTGGTAGTAGCTACATATTAGATACAATTAATATAAATTCTAATCTACGTATCATGTCTAAAAAATTATGTATTTTTTCATTCAAGAATATAATACTCCCTCCGTTTAAAAAAGAATGATCTTCTTTCCTTTTTAGTCTGTTTAAAAAAGATTGACATATTTCTTTTTTGGAAACAACTTTCCACATGGCATGTTTAAGGCCACAAGATTAAAGGGCAATTTTGTATATTTTACATAACTTTAATTTAGTTACACATGATCAAAAATCTTTTTTATTTTCTTAAACTCCGTTCCAAGTCAAACTAGACCATTCTTTGTGGAACGGAGGGAGTATTATGTATCCGATGTTGATACCCAATTTTGACCCTCTACGGTAGGAATTAATTCATGAGCTTCTTAAATTCTCAAACAATTTAAAATAATTAGTTTTATAAATTTAAGAAAAAATATAAAGTTTGCGTTATTTTTGAATAGTTTTGCCGTTTCTAATAGTTTTTAGATAATATATATTTTACATAATTATGCATATAATTAGTATATTTTATGATTATTCAAAAAAAAAACATCTCAAAAACATTTTAAATTTAGTAAGTAGTCTGTTAAATTATTTTAGTTTAAATCATGGTTATATTTTTGAATCACTAGTTTACGATTAAATTGATTATTTTTATTTTGTTAAGATTAAGAAGCTCGCTAAATTAATTTACGTGAATTCATCCTATTAATCAATTACTTTAAACCATTCAATAGACCAATTTTGGACTTTTGCATTAGTCCCACATCGCTTCCCCCATCTATTTTGAACTAAAAGTTGTCCTATATAAGCCCCTCTCTTCCTTGTTCAAAGACACAAAAAGAAAAAGGGAGGACTTTTTCAGTAACCAGAGAGTACCCTAAAAGCTTTGGGAAATCTTGGTTCAATAGTTCAATGTTTTGCGTCTTTTCGAGTTGAAGAGGTGGAATTGTCTCCGTCGGACTCGTAGTTCCGGTTCGCTGCCCAGAATCAGGTGATTTTTTTTTTCGTTTTTCCTTTTAGTTTGCTTATGTTTCTTTAGGAATTTATTTGTGTATTAGTTGTAGTTTAGGAGTTATGGTCATGTTCTTAGTATAATCTGCATTTCAGTAGCCTATTTAATCTTTATTTTATTTAGCTCAATATCTGTGTAAACTTGTTGTTTTAAGATATTTCGATCTAGCTGCCATTTGTTTTCTACTTGATTTTATAATCAGAATTATTATTTATATAATGTGGTGTTTAGTCCTATTCTTATGATTGAATCTTCTAGGCATTAAGTTCATATACAGAGGAAGTGATGTAATATAGTCAATTCGAATAAGTTCTGGTCTGTTTTGGTTGATCTTAATTTGTTTTTTTTATATGCATATATATATACATATATATAATTTGTCAATTATCCAATTTGCTAACTATTTGGATCTTGAGTTTAAATAGTATTAACGTTTAGTTGCTATTACTGTCATACTTCTATGTGTGTATTAATTTGCCATAGCAAATTGGATTCGTTTCACATCATGGTCTAAAATATTTATTTAGTTATTCATGCATCATTGTTATATTTACTTCTAAGAGTATTACATATTTTGGATATTACTGCTTATCTATTATGTGTGCTTTTAGATAAAACTAATGACATCAATTGCCTTCTCCTTTCCAATCTATTTATTTATTTACTTATTTTGGCTTTAGGTGTTAAGTTGTAATCTGCTTAGGTACATTCATTATTTTAGAATCGTTTAATCCTCTTTAAGATATGACTTAGAGATATTATTTTCAAGTGCTAATTTTTATTTTTGCTCTCCATTGCATGTAAAATTCGTCCGAATTCAACGTGAACTCTCACTCTCTCCTTTGCACTCCATGAGAAGAGCCGTAAAGTCTCAAAGTTTCTCTTTTCGAGTCAACCTATTAAGCCGATATAAGGGTCCCAAGATTTAAAGAATTGAAGAAAATCGGAGAAGATGGATCAGAAGACCCGTTTTATTTTTTGCATTTCGTATTGTATCTATTTTCGGGCATAAGCCTTTGTCGTCTTTTACTTTACTGTATTTATTTAGTATTAATTAATTGCCTAATCTAGGACAGGTACGAAAGGAAATGGGTCAAAAACCCAAAACAGGTGGGTCCAAAAATTGGTCAAGGCGAACAGAACCCGGATTTGGACCCAAATCTCTTTCCCTCTCTCTCTTTATTTGTTTTTAATTATTTAGCTGTTTTGTTTGTCGTTAGCTTAAGGTTAGAAAAATCCGAACCCATGCAAACGTCACTTTGGTTTTAACAACTCGATCAAATCAAGTAAAAAATCTTTAAAGGATTTTACAAGTTTCCACTTAGATAAATAAAAAACAAAATTCACTTTAAAAAAAAAATAATAATTTCTTTCGGCTTTCTTTTTTCAAACAACTCCAAAGAGTATTTTTATCGCAATTATAAACCATAGCCAAATAGTTAGTTGTTGGATAACCGCAAGTTAGCGGAACGTCTTAGGTGCTTTCAAAACCTTCCTAAGACGTTAATATGAATCCCCGAACCCATTTAAAAGTTTTCAAATGATTTTATTTGTTTAAGTCTTTTGAAAGCTAAAGTTTTCTTGATTTTTCTTAAAAAATTAAGTGGCGACTCTCAAAAAGTCAAAAAACTAAATATTAAATATTATTTTTTTCAATAAAACAGAAATGGCGACTCTGCTGGGGATAGGAGGATTCTAACCTTAAGACTAACATATTTTGGCTTTGTGAGTTAACTGTTTATCTGTTTATTTATCCTTTTATTGAACTGTTGCATTCATAGCATATCATAATTCCGTCAAACGACGATTGTTTCATTTCCACTAAAGGACGATTATGCGGATTCGCAGTCGTTCATTAACCAAATATTTTCTCGGGGCACCCTGACGAGTGTAGTTGGCTACTTGATAGTCAACGATCGTTAACTGTCCCAGCCCAAGTAGTCCGCTTGGGTTACCCTTTCCACTCTAAATACAACACACTCCTAGTTAAACTAAGATAGAGCGAAACCAAATTCCGAATTTAGGAGCATTTGAACTAGGACGACCCAACACCCAAGGAGTGTTGGGCCCATTAGAAAGACCACGTTGAGTCCAAAAGGGCTTACGGCCTGAACGGGCGATCATATTTATTTGTTTAAATTTGAAGGATGTATACATCATCTGAAAAAATCATTGTCCTCGGGATTGGGAGTACATTGTAGTTTATTCTAGTCAAAGAAAAAGCTCACAAGTTACTAGTCTAAGACGTGGGAACCCGGAGAGGAGAAGAAATGAAGAGGGAAGGACCTTCTATGGTAGCATAGTTCAGAGTTGTACCCCTGCGTGGGACTGATTATTTTGCATCCCGTTCTCCCCAATTATGTATCCCCATCTAAGTTTCATTCATAAATTTGTATAAATTTTGGTTTTGGGATTCAAATGACATATACATCCTTCAAATCGTTAGGCCTACCCTTGGCATAAAAGGGTCACATATCTGTTTAGAACGCGCAATAACTGTTTATGTGTTATAATTGTTCATATGATTATGTTGCTTCATTTGGAGATATTCTAGCCTACTCATTCTCGAAAAATATTTTCTAGAACTCCTTAAGCATAAATATCAAATCACTATCGAAAGTACGTCCAAATACTCTTCGAGTCTTTAGTCTCCCAATAAATTCGAACTTTATTTTTCAAAAAGTAATCTCTCATATAAAAAAAATAATAATAAAAAAAAATATAAAAGATTCAAGAATGGGTCGAACTACGTAAGACCTGAATTCTCTTTTATGAGATACGTAGGCAGCCTTCCAAGGTTCGGTCCCCATTTTGAGAAAATTTTATCTTTCCCAATTCTTATAAAGAAAGTAGAGTTACATTTCAATAAAAAAATCAGAAGTACAACAATTTACTTTGTCCCGACTCAAGTCGACATATCTGACTCATTAGTCCTAAAATAATATAGATAAATTTCTATCTATTTAGTCATCTTTCTATATACGTGGGCTAATTTGTCTTCAAATGAAGCGATTCTTATGTGTTTACAATAATATGTGTGATATTTTGCATCATCGACACAGACTAACACATCTTGCCTTTGAGTTGTTTTTCTTTGTCAGGTATCTTGAACTGATCTGTGTTGATTAACTCATCTCCATTGAAAATTAAGTAATTAATAGGGGATCATTGACAGGTGCTCAGGTCATCATCGTGAATTATCCTTGTCAGATTGGAATTGTATATTCACTAGGCTTGATTGTCAGACTTCCCACATTGTTGTAAAGTTTGCTGAGATCTTGACCAACATGGACATGTGCTCAGGTAAGGAACTTGAGAAGGAGGCGAAGTTCTTGAAAAATGGTGATGCTGGTACGATTAAGATAATTCCCACCAAGCCTATGGTTGTTGAGACCTTTGTTGACTACCTAACATTGTGTTGTTTTACCGTGAGAAACATGAGGCAAACTTTTGCTGTCGGTGTTGACAAGAAGGACCCTACTGATGCCAATAAACAAGATACATAAATAAACAATCAATACATTACTATTTATGTATCTCGTTTAAATTGA
The DNA here is from genome assembly GCA_016801875.1 of Solanum sitiens. Classification (NCBI taxonomy): domain Eukaryota; kingdom Viridiplantae; phylum Streptophyta; class Magnoliopsida; order Solanales; family Solanaceae; genus Solanum; species Solanum sitiens. The sequence goes on along the minus strand of JABWTJ010000364.1, from coordinate 1,945 downwards.
TAAGTTTGTATCTCTACTTAGATACATTAAATAAGTAATTGTTGTCCATAAGATGTTAGGTTTGAGATCGATAAAGTACTTTGTGGTAGTAGCTACGTATTAGATACAATTAATATAAATTCGAATCTACGTATCATGTCTAAAAAATTATGTATTTTTTCATTCAAGAATATAATACTCCCTCCATTTAAAAAAGAATGATCTTCTTTCCTTTTTAGTCTGTTTAAAAAAGTTTGGCATATTTCTTTTTTTGGAAACAACTTTCCACGTGGCATGTTTAAGGCCACAAGATTAAAGGGCAATTTTGTATATTTTACATAACTTTAATTTAGTTACACATGATCAAAAATCTTTTTTATTTTCTTAAACTCCGTTCCAAGTCAAACTAGACCATTCTTTGTGGAACGGAGGGAGTATTATGTATCCAATGTTGATACCCAATTTTGACCCGCTACGGTAGGAATTAATTCATGAGCTTCTTAAATTCTCAAACAATTTAAAATAATTAGTTTTACAAATTTAAGAAAAAATATAAAGTTTGCGTTATTTTGAATAGTTTTGTTGTTTCTAATAGTTTTTAGATAATATATATATTTTACATAATTATGTATATAATTAGTATATTTTATGATTATTAAAAAAAAAACATCTCAAAATATTTTAAATTTAGTAAGTAGTCTTTTAAATTAGTTTAGTTTAAATCATAGTTATATTTTTGAATCACTAGTTTACGATTAAATTGATTATTTTTATTTTGTTAAGATTAAGAAGCTCGCTAAATTAATTTACGTAAATTCATCCTATTAATCAATTACTTTAAACCATTCAATAGACCAATTTTGGACTTTTGCATTAGTCCCACATCGCTTCCCCCATCTATTTTGAACTAAAAGTTGTCCTATATAAGCCCCTCTCTTCCTTGTTCAAAGACACAAAAAGAAAAAGGGAGGACTTTTTCAGTAACCAGAGAGTACCCTAAAAGCTTTGGGAAATCTTGGTTCAATAGTTCAATGTTTTGCGTCTTTTCGAGTTGAAGAGGTGGAATTGTCTTCGTCGGACTCGTAGTTCCGGTTCGCTGCCCAGAATCAGGTGATTTTGTTTTTCGTTTTTCCTTTTAGTTTGCTTATGTTTCTTTAGGAATTTATTTGTGTATTAGTTGTAGTTTAGGAGTTATGGTCATGTTCTTAGTATAATCTGCATTTCAGTAGCCTATTTAATCTTTATTTTATTTAGCTCAATATCTGTGTAAACTTGTTGTTTTAAGATATTTCGATCTAGCTGCCATTTGTTTTCGAATTGATTTTATAATCAGAATTATTATTTATATAATGTGGTGTTTAGTCCTATTCTTATGATTGAATCTTCTAGGCATTAAGTTCATATACAGAGGAAGTGATGTAATATAGTCAATTCGAATAAGTTCTGGTCTGTTTTGGTTGATCTTAATTTGTTTTTTTTATATGCATATATATATATACATATATATAATTTGTCAATTATCCAATTTGCTAACTATTTGGATCTTGAGTTTAAATAGTATTAACGTTTAGTTGCTATTACTGTCATACTTCTATGTGTGTATTAATTTGCCATAGCAAATTGGATTCGTTTCACATCATGGTCTAAAATATTTATTTAGTTATTCATGCATCATTGTTATATTTACTTCTAAGAATATTACATATTTTGGATATTACTGCTTATCTATTTTGTGTGCTTTTAGATAAAACTAATGACATCAATTGCCTTCTCCTTTCCAATCTATTTTTTGATTTACTTATTTTGGCTTTAGGTGTTAAGTTGTAATCTGCTTAGGTACATTCATTATTTTAGAATCGTTTAATCCTCTTTAAGATATGACTTAGAGATATTATTTTCAAGTGCTAATTTTTATTTTTGCTCTCCATTGCATGTAAAATTCGTCCGAGTTCAGCGTGAATTCTCA